>VXBB01003362.1:40244-72040 GCA_013399915.1 Illadopsis cleaveri | reverse complement strand
TTTTTTTTTTTTTTAGATTTTCTAAATCAGGGAAAGGATAAGTAACACAGTGAGTACCACAGACTCACTCAGATATTTACCATCCAGTGAAGCCCTCTGTACCCATAGAGTAATTACTTATGTGGAAAATAAGTATTAGGAAAGTATGACTAATGCAATTTAGCAGCTGAAAGCAGGAAGGAGAGATTGCACAGAGTAATCAGCCAGTTCTCAGCATACTGCAGTTAGAAAAGAACTGACTAAATAATATTTCACAGCATATGTTTGCACTGGGCCTGTTTGTGTGGGACAGATGGAGTCTCACCTTTTGTGAGCAGTTTGATTAGTTTCTTCACTCCACTATTCCAGTGCATAAATCTCACTGAAACAGGAGAAACTATAGTAGCACCGAATCTATTGGAACAGAAGAGTATTGCAGAGTAATGATTTACCGAAAAATGTCTCCTCCCAGATTGTTCTGTAGAAAGGCATCAGAGACTAACAAGAGCAACATAAACCAATGGAAAAACTTGATATAGTTCTTTTCCTTTGAAATAAATAAAAGGTTTTGTTTGCATGTCATGATCACACTGAACTCCATGGTAATCTGGTAAGAACCCTGTGCCCATGTCTGAAGAAGATCTCTGCACTTTTAAGGGAAACCCAACATCTCTCTGATCCCTAGCAAGTGTCTGAAATAAATGTGTGCATCCAGGGTTTTGATCAACTGCCATATGGTCCTGATGACTGACTTTCCCTGTCTATGGCATCAAAAATACACTATTTCACTGTCAAACTAATTTGTCATTAGATTTATTAGAGCTCTACTGCCTCCAGATGTCAGTTTTTCCATCCTCTAGTGGGTTCACAGACCCATAGCATTCTTCTGAAGGAAATGCTAGATATACTGATCAAAAGGGACAAGTTGATGTTTTGATTAATAGCCCACCAAAGGGATTGAAGAACTAGGTATTACAAACCCCAAGGTAAAGTTTAGCTCCTGGTACCTATTGTACTGTGTTCTTGCCATGGCTACAGCCATCTGACAGGGACACAATACACAGCTCAGAGGAAGTGCTGCTGAGGCTGTTAAATCCATCCAAATGGATTTAAAGCCCTGTACACTAGAAAAAATTCTACAGCTAAGGATCATATGAGATGTCTGGAGGTCTTTTTGTCATCTTATATTTAGAACATCTACCATGTGCCTGAACAAATGGAAATCAGTCCCTGGGAAGCAGCTAACTCTATCCCATACAGAAGATGGGAAATCATTGTGAAAAGGAATGCAGTTCCCAAAGAAAGAAACTTGTTTCCCTTTGCAGCTTCTGTCACCACTTCCCCTTTACCCCTAAGCTGCATCTTAGGATGCAAAAAGTGCAGACTCTTGAAAGCAACAGGAGCATTGTTTACATAAACTTCTGCAAAAGAATCTGATTTAAATCAACAACCAAAAAAAGAAAAATTCTGGATTAAGCAGATGATATTAATTAAATTCTTGCCAGTTTATTTTTCATCTGACATTGCGCATATGATCCTCTTAATGCTTAGAGAAAACATTCCTCTCATCAACTGGTCTCATCCGTCTGGCAACTCATCTCTATCATGTTATCTCTCCTGCTTAAATGAACACATTCTGCTATTTACATTACAGCCATTTCCTTGCTGGGGCACCAGCAGCCATGGGCACTGAGAGATCTAACTCGCACTCCCTCTGCTGGTTATCAGATTGGCAGTGTGGCTACAAATCACAACATAACTGGGGCCAAAAGTTTGATCAGTACCTGCAAACCAACCCACTGCTACAACACAGAGGGAATGGCCTCAGTCATCTCAAAGTAATGGGCAGGACCAGAACAGCAAATACATACAGCAAAATAACTGTTAGCCTATTTTTGTGGGAAAACTATTCCAGGAAGCTATGCAGAATTCTGAGGTATTTAAACAGCAGGAAAGAGGAAGACTAACTTGAACCATGGTGTGGTAAGAAGCAAAGCCAGACCAGACTGGAGAAGAGAGACACCCTTTGAGAGTCCTAGCAAGAGCAGAGTATCAGCCTAGGTGCTCTGAATGATCTCCTTGAGATGTCTTCACTAATTCTAGATGGATTGGTGGGAAATTGCTAATTTAGGTACATAAATGTGATATCTACAATTTTGTGGTTAAGACCAGTACTGAGCAATAGCTCCTACATTAATGCCGTGTAATTTCTTTTTAATTTGCATATTTTGATCTCTTTCCTTTCTAGTTTTAAATTATGACTGCATTATTTTAATGTTTTGTGTGTGATGACACTAGCAGAATCTTTTCATGTTCATGTTCATGTTTCCCTTTCCAGGACATGCCAAGCTGCAATCTCTGCAACTCTACAAGACCCAGTCCTTTTAAAGGCAAGCATACCATCTGCAGTGCAGTGCTATTGTGTACTCTGACTCCTATGGCTCGTGAAATTACCCATGTTTATGACACTCATAAGGGCAGCAAATGAAGCTGAAGTCAGACATGGAATGTAAGGGTGCCAGATGTCTCAATTTTCATGGGACATTCCCACGTTTAAATAAAACTCCCCCATCCTGTTGACAGTAACCATTGTCCCAAGACCTGCACAGGCAGATCCCTCCTCCTCTTGCTTGCAGGGTGGGAGGAATACATGTGGCTCAGCCCCTCCCCTGCACAACCACCCTCCACCCCACTCCACCCCTCCTGGAGTGTCTCAGATTGCCGCAGCTGCAGCACCTGCAACCAGAGATAGGGAATAATGCAGAGGGGATTTGGGAGGGAGAGAGGGAGGGAGAAAGGGGCAGTGCAGAAGACAGCAGAGTACAGTAAATCAGGCAGAGAAGGAAGGAAGAGAAGCAGTTTAGGAAGAACAGCAGGAAAAAAAAAAAGGAAAGAAATATGTGAGGAAATTGAGAGAAACAGAATAAATATTAATATTTGTAAAATTTGTAAAATTGAATGATTTCAAAAGATAGAAGGATAAGGGGCAGAAAGTGAGAAAGAATATAAAAAGAGGTGAAGGTACATAAAAGCACAGTGGAAAATGTGGAAAAGGAGATGGAAAGGGATACAGAGAGAAAAAGCAAGCAAACCTGAAATGTCAAATGGAAATACAATGAAGAGAAAATGAGGGAGAAGCCCCATAATATCTAAAGCTGTGACTCTCCCTCGCAAAGGTAATTCATACAACAAGCATACTGTCCCCTTCATTCCACTTTCACTTCTTTCCACTCGTTTTCAGAGCCTGCACACAACTTTGTGCTGGAGCTGTGAGAGTGCAAAGCTGCCAGGAGCACACATGAGAGCCCTGAGCAGCCCTGCACAGCACAGGAATTGACATGGGCTCCCAAGGCTGCCTTGCAAGCAGCTGCTATTGGAACAGCTATGCACTTCAATGATTTCTTTCCAGATTCTGCTGGATAACAGAAGAGTGTAAGGGGGATTGGATGGGAGGCTGAGGCTGAAGGTGCAAAGAAAGGCCAGCCAACTTTTGTAGTATATGTTGCATGACCATACAGCCCCTTGTGCTGACATGATTAAATGCATCACTTCCCCTGGGCTCCCATAGACTTCTTTATTGTGTAATAATCAGCATTCTGAAAAAACATCTTTTGCCTTCTTACTGTCATGTCCCCCCATGAGGAATCTCCAGGAAGGAGACAGAGTTTGCTGAAGTCTCACCTGCTTAACTTGCCTTTCCAAAGCAAAGGGTTCATCCCTGAGAGAGATGTGGATAGAAATAGACCTTCAGCTCTGCACAAAAACTGAGTTCTATCTTTGCAGACCCAGTACACATCAGTGCAAGGCTGCCAGCCCCACAGACTTACCAGTTTTCTCCAAATATCTCTATTGTAAGAGTGCCAGCTGGGCTAAAGAGAGCAGCTGTTACTTAAAAAGGATTTCAACTTCTCAGTTCAGTCAGGAGAAAAGAAGAATATAAGATGTCAAATAGTGAAGAATTAATATTAAATACTTAATATTTGCCCACTGCTAAATAAGGAAAAGGACTTGATGGCTAAACTGACAGATATACTGAGCTCAAGATTAAGTTTGCACAACCATGAGGCTTGGGTCATCTGTATGTATTCTGAACCTTGCTGCTCTTTCTCTGTCTCCAGCCCCACAAATCCTGAAATTTCCTGGGGGAATCAGAGAGCCAGCTGACTTTCTGAAGACTAGAGTGTAAGTGAGACCAGTGTGTGGGCAGGGTGTGTGACAGAAAAGCTGCAACTCAAAACTAGGCTTGGTCCCCAAACTTCCAAGATGCTACAGACCTGCTCACTTCTTATTGATCACCCTGGCACATGGGAATGGATGAGATTAATTTATACATTTTTATTTCTTTCATTTGTCCTTTTCATGAACTAAGACAGTGGCCTCTTTATCTATGAATTCTAGCACATGTCTGCCTAGCTACTTTTAGAAATCGCCTTCCCTCACAAGTTTGTCTAACTCTACTTGCATGAAAGAAAAGCAACATTAAGTGCTCATAGCCACAAACAGCTACAGTGAGACTGCATGGAGTGTGCATAAGAAAAATGTCTTCATTTTTATAAAGAAAATACTTGGATTTTGTGGAAGTAGACAATATGTTTGTATGGCAACTGTAAAAGAGGTTTACACGTCCATTTTGAAACCTTTCATTTTTTCCCAAATTTTTTCAAGGTCCTGCCTGAAGTAAGGGTACAAAAAAGACTGTCTCTCCTGAACTTTCTATATTGCAATTTTTCAGATGTCATATGAAATAAAGCCAAATACAGTTCAAGCATAAACTTCTGTCATAATAGTCAGCCTGAAAAGCAGGCCTATGTATTTATAGAAAAATTATCAACATCCCTGAAGTACATTGACAAGATTTAAGTACATTTAATTCTTTTGTGGATGTTTCACTTGTGAGCCTCTTGCTCATAATTAGTATGAAGATATACTTATGTGGGTCATAAACTTTCTTATAAAATACTTCTCATAAAACCCTTCTCATAAAATATTTCTCATAAAGTATTAGAACAACATTAGCTTTGTTTCAGCATCCTGGAAAGTCTCCCATTTTGTATGTCTTTTTTAAAATCAACATAAATGTCTCAAAAGCCTCATCTGCCAATACCTTTAATACTGTTGGTTACAAGTAATACAATCTGCTGGATCCAAAATTGTTTCACTCTATTTTGTCATTTAGTGTCTGCTACAGCTACTGATGAAACAGAATGTACTTCATTAGCATTGCAAGATATGAACTAATTCTCCTACTTCAAATACAGTATTTTTTTTACTGAATATATCTGATTATATTCTATGACTTCAAACAGCTTCTTATTAAATATCCTTGCCTTTTCCGAATGGCTAAGATAATTTTTATCTCATACAGAATCTATATCTTAGCTAAGGTTATTTCTGAGAATTTAAATAATTCCTCTCATTTCCTGATACAAATGAAGTATGTATTTTTTCAGAAATTTTATGGCTTTAGCTTTCTTTATCCAGTGGTTGTATTTTCAGTTGCAGTCTGAAGTGCAGCAGATTTTTTTTTTTTAATCTTACTTTATTTTATTTTATCTGTTGGTCTCACAAGTCCTCTTTAATAGGGACTTTTTCCTTCATTATGTCAGCAGTTGCTTTCAAGTTCAGGAAAATATCTTTTAAAAGAGCCATGTATTTTCATCACTGGGTCATTCTTTGGCTAAAAATAAAATATGGACCCGATTCTTATTAATTTTATTAAGAAAATATTTGCTCCTAGTTGAGTGATTAATTAATTATTTTCCATCGTAATAAGATTTTACATTAGACAGTTTTGGTCAGTCCTACTCTTTGTATTTCCTACTCTTTTATTTCTGTAACTTCCAGGAAATCACAAAGTCATAGAATCAGTAGATTTGGAAGGGAAAAATCTTTACCTTAAAGACCAAGACCTAGTTCTAGCCCTGCTGCCATGGACAGGGATATTTTTCACTAGACCAGGTTGATCAAAGCTTCTTCCAGCCTGGCCAGGTATTACTGGAGTGGTGCACTGGTAACTTCATGAGATCTCAAGGCTCCCACCCCTTGTGACTCAAATCCCACATAATAATGTAACTGCTCTTTTCACACATTATTGGAAACTGTTTGAGGAACTAATAATGTTGTTATCTATGCCGATGACCTAGACAGCTATACCAAATCAATATGTAATTATATGAATCATCAGTGAATACCTGGACTCATAAGCACAGAACAACTTTCACTTGATATTGATTCACTTATTTCAGATTTTGCAAAACTTGTTTTGAAAATGAACCAGATTAAAATTATATCCTTTTAGTTCTGACAGTGAGGATGTTACTTTAAAAGGTTATTATAGGAGTTTGATGGCGAGCTTGTTTTCATTTCAGACAGATCCCTGCAATAAGCTAGGGTCAAAATAGTGAATAAAGATACTACACCACCTTTTTCTAGTAATTTAGTGTTTTCCATTTCAGTCTATATTTGCTCAAAATCCTAGATCAAAAGAGCTTATTCATGACACAATGAATAATGTTGCATAAGCCAATAAAAACCAATTGTCTATGCAGCAGTTCAAGTATAATTTGTAGTCAATAAGAAAATTGTATTTTATAACTCCTTTTCCCACTATCAAGGACTGCTTGGCATTGAGAGTTCATGCTGGCAAGTGCTTAGACCTGTAAGAAATTCCATTAAAGGCAATGGGATGGTGGTGCAGTCACTGAAATATGAGCAAGGACTCTACACATCAGGTTGTATACATAAATAATTTATAAACTCTAGATTATGCATTTACAAAACATTTGCTTTGTGTCTTTAAGCTGCTCACATCATGTAACATGGTATCTGTTCCCTGAGAAGATGATAGATTTCTAAAACATAAAATAACATATAGTGAATTATTTTGTTTAAGTAAAACTATTTCCGTTGCCTAGGTATACATATAAAAGAATAAACATTTTCCACGTACTCTAACTTACGCAATTTTTTCTCATGATTATTTATAAATTACTAATGGAAGATCATGAAAGTGGCCAAATGAAAACAACTGTCAAATTTTCAAATGAACATAATTTAAGCCTTGTGTCTACAATAGTACTGTTTATTTTCACAAATAAGTTCTTGCCTAGAAAACATTTTTTTAAAAGTTTATATCTGCTATCACTTCCAAATTCAATGTAATTTCAGAGCACTGAGAACTGTTTTTCAGATCTCCCCCCCAATGTGCTTTTAACTATCTACCTCTTAATTAAAATACACAGAATTGTATGAAAACATGTACAACTAAACTAATAAATGGAGTGAGAGCTAAGAGTATACACGTGGACTGTCATACTTTGCAAGCAAAGACTTGCAGAGCCATTCATCATCAAAACAAATCCTGCCAAACATGATAAGATCTGTCATACTCCAGCCAAATTGGTAAAATAAATGTAGAAAGCAGGAATGTAAAATGATGTGACTAATCCTGAGACACAATACAGCAGAAAGGAAGGTTCTCAATACAGCAAGGAAAAAAATACTCATGATACACTGAAAGTTGAAGAGGGAAACACTGAAGATTTCTTTTCTGTATCATTCCGTACAAAGACCTTTGAAAATGTAAAGCTTCTAATGTTCTTCATTAAAAGTAATTTTTCAATTTTTTTTTTTTTTTTTGATGTCTCAGTTAAAATTTCCTGAATAAATCACTTCCTGCTTTCAGGTTCAGATTTTTTAGGGACCTAGCCATTTAGCACTTGAGTAGAAAAGCAGATTGTTAAAAAAACTGTAAAATGCCAGGTGCTGCTCTTCTATATAAGTCTGACCACCAGTGGCACAAAATCGCTCTTTTGGAAATGCATCCTCCCTGGGGGGAAGCTTGAAAGGCTGGAGCATTATTTAAGGTGGCCATTGAAATTATGCATATATAATTCCTGCATATATATATATACATATATTGTTCCTGCAGAGTCTGTTTGAACAAAGACCAGAAAATCCAGTGGGATCTTCTGGCCTGAGGGTCTCTCTGCTGCAGGATACACCTGTGCCCTTTGGTGGGCTCAAGGAGGCATCCCATCCCCTGGAGCACAGGTCCTCCCTTCAGGGAATACCAAGCCATTCCTACTTCCTAGAAACAGCTTTATATTGCTGGCTATCCTCACTGCTTTTTGTAAATATGAAAAACTGGAGATATATATATATAAAGGAAAAAATGGGCTGTAGCAATTC
The DNA here is from genome assembly GCA_013399915.1 of Illadopsis cleaveri. NCBI lineage: Eukaryota > Metazoa > Chordata > Aves > Passeriformes > Timaliidae > Illadopsis > Illadopsis cleaveri. The sequence goes on along the minus strand of VXBB01003362.1, from coordinate 63,871 downwards.
TTTCTCCTAAAAAGTCAAAACAATATATTAATATATTTGGTGCATTTTGATATACACTTTTCTAGAAAAACAATGTTTGTGGAAAGAGGAAACTTAATTTACAGTGTCAATAGTCAAGTTTTCAGCTGGATCTGTTAGTTTAGTCCTAGATATTAGGCTTTACTTCATTCCTACAGAAAAAAAGCATGTTTTAGAAGGCTTGTAACAGTGCCCTTTTCTCTACTTTTGGGTCCAACTGGCATCATTGGCAAAATATACTTAAAAACTTGCTTGGTTGAAATTCCTAAATAAGCAGATCCAAGAATCAACTGAGATGGCTAACACACAGGATCCAAAATAAAATTTGAGAACTATTCAACCTGAGGTGTTTTTAGGTATTAGCTTTTTTTAACATTACTCTGTTGAAACATTACTGCTATCAGATGTATTCCATTTTTAATGAAAGAATCAAATGCATTTTCTCTACCTAGTTCTTGAGTTTTCCATCAGGACCTACAAAACAGTGAGTAGGAACAGATAGACCCCATTATCAAAGTAGCTGAACTCCTTTTTTACCAGAGCTCATCATAAAATCTGGCACAAGCTTATTAATATTAATATTCCTTTCTCTTTAAGCTTACTTTTAAGCCATAAATCTGCTTTGTATCTATGGAAAAAACACTATGTGTGGGCACATGGACTGAAGACACAGCCAATTGTCCCAGAAATATATTTTATGAATTTACACTGAATTAAATAAGGACCACTACCACCATCTTGCAAGAGTTCCTCCTCCTGAGGCTACACATCAGCTGGAACACTGAAACATCTGAGTTTACAATCTGTTGTTTGAATGTGCTCTGGTTGAAACAGGAAGTGGCAGTCTGATTGATGTCCCTATTTCTTTCCTCGTTGTCACAAATTACTTTCAGGATGCTAGCTATAACACAGCGTTAGACATCTGTAAAAGGTGCAACTCTCCAGCTGGGCTTTCACCATGAAGAGTTTTGTCATGCCAGTGGAAATCACTTTTCTGAACATTTAAATCCTGCATCCTGTCATGCAGAAGACTGGTAGTGAGAACAGAATAAAGAACGTTTCTCCTCTCTGTTGCTATCTAAATCTCAGGCTCAGTAAGACACCAACCGCTGACATGTCTACCCAGACACTTTTCCGTTCCCTATGTAAAATGAGTTTAGGCTAACCATTTGTTAATGATTACCCTGAAATTTCGTTCATTAATCGTGCTATAAGTACTCTGAAGAGCACTTCCAAGAGACATGAGGACTGCAAAATTCAGGTTCAGAACAAAGAGGAGGTGATTTTTCAAATATCTCCTTCTCACGATTCAAAAAGCAACTGGAGAAAGTGACATGGTGAGGAATTAATCAAGAGCTATTAAAAGCAAAGACAATATCTCTGTCCACCTTTGTGTGGTTTTCCTTTGGAAGTATTATTTTATATTATAAATGACATTCATCTGGGACACCCTAGATTGCTTTAGACAGGTAATATAGCGCAGAGGACATTTACTTGATTGCTTGTCATGTTCCTGCCAAGGTGTCTAATGTCTCTCAAAACTAACAGCAGGATAAATTCTTAATTTGACCCAGTGTAGGTACTCTTGTGTTGTGGTTTCACTTTATATTGTAATGCTGAAAACAGCAGCCTTCTTCACTATAGACTCCCAATGTGAGTATTACAAAGCTGTAATTTCAATGTCATAGAAATTTCAAAATTTTTACCTTTTCTTTCTTTTAAAGTAAGTCCCTAGTACCCCCCTCAGTTTTTGAAGGCATTGTGGAAAACAAAGTAAGTAAAAATTGCATTGGCTTAGCTCAAAGGTTGTCACAAGCTATGCAAAGGCTGATTTCTGCAGCTAATTACAGCTGTATCTCTGTCTTAACATCCAGGCAGGATATTCTGATGATAGCCTGAGATACTTATGGAAACAAATCCCAACTTCATACTGGTTATAGTAGTTAAGTGTACATAAAATCCTACTTTCCCTGCCCCTATGTGACTGTCCTGTTTCCAGTCAGGAGAGGGTTAATTTTTGCAGTGGAAGGGGCATGGCTAGGACATGGAGGTTTCTGTACCACTTCACCTCACTGCCAGGGGCAGGGAAAGGGGAGTATTTTCCAGGGAGCAGGGGTTCCATCTGGTCAAGAAAGTGGGATGAAGGGAGCTGTCTGGTATTGTCTATTATCATAGGGTTTTTCTGTGTGAATCATTTCTTTTCTTATACTTTTTATTATTAATATTGTTGCTGTTATTGTTCATTTTCCTATCTCATTTAATTTCCAGTAAATTTTTCTTATCTCAACCCATAATCTTTGTCTTTTTTACCTTCAATTGGAGTGGGGGGAGGAGGAGTGGCATGTGATTTTTAGCCGTAGTACTAAATTGGAGAATACCATTCCTGAATCAAGACAGTGACCATGAAAAGAGTGAGAAACATGAATTCAATGAGGAAGAGAAACGTAGGATACATAATCAGAGGACCAGGGCCCATCCAGAGCTCATCTGTGCTCAGGCAGCTGTTCACTGAAGTAGGTTGTAAAATCCTGGCAACAGGTTCTTGGATTTTCTTCTCAAGACTCCAAATAAATAAAAAATTGTAGGACAATTGTCACCGTGGCAATTATTCAGGTGACTGAAATTTTAAGGTATTTCTCTGTCTTCTGCCAGCAAATGAACTGGGTAATCTTCTATCTAAATCTAAATGAAATCAAAGAATAGAAATAATGTGTAAAGACCTGATTCGGCTGCCTGAGCGTAGGTATCTATTCTAATATATCTTAGAATGTCATGCTGCCTTTCAGGTTCTGCATCAGAAGGGTTTGGGTATCCCCCTGGTCCCGTGTGATACCTCCTAGGCATGTGAGCATGTCCTGTGCACCCTATGTCATCCCAAATGTCACCAGATACCTGAGTTCCGGTGTCTGAATTGAGCCAATAAATAATTAAGATGTAGGTTTTGTAGATGGCTAGTTTCATAAATCTTATTCAAAACACTTCTGCTTCTGAATCTTGATTTTGACACACCTTCCTGCAATCCTGAGGAAATAATTTGCCCTACCCTCCATCTCTGAGATACAGGATTATTTCTGCCCTGTATTCATGAGTGTAAAACAGGACGATTATGGCAACAGCCTACTTAACATGTAAACTGCTCAATTCTGATAAGTATTTGTGGTTTGTTTAGTAAATATGTATAATAATTAAATGCAAACCCTTCTTTTAAACTTGAATACATTTTAGCAGTAGTACATGACTATCAGTAACATTATATCTTTTTCTGTTCAACAGGATATATGTAGTCTTGAAGACCTCCTAAGTGATGTGCCTGTTGTCACAGAACAGATGTTGTAGTGCTGAGAAAGACCTGAGAAAGTTATCTTCATCTCTGTCCTATAGCACATAATATACAACAGGCACAAAACACCACAGATTTTAATGAATGCCTCAGGAGAAACATAAAACTGTGCACCACTGGATGTAACATCTGCAAAATGCAGAAAAGAGCAAACCCTGCCAGCAGCATTATTAACCGTGCTCCAGGAGTCATCAAGCAGATGTCATACCTGTTAGGGAAATGCAAATCACAGAACAGTACAGCTTGGTTTCCAACAATACCTCAATCTGATTCTGCCTTGTTAAGGAATCCATAGCAAATTATTTCCAGACATCTCATGACGCTTTAGAAGATCAACTGAGATATCTGTAAATAAAATATAATTTTGTTGGACTTGAAGTCCTTGCAATCTAAAGTATGCTCTAGATCTGCAGTAAATGGTTTTGAGATTTCATAATTATCTCACAAAAGTAAGCCAATGTGAGAAACAAGTCACCATAAAGCAGTAAGAATTCATATATCATAAATTGTGAGACAAACTCAACAAAACAAAAAACCACATAGATAAAAACCAGATGAAGATCTACGAGAAATTATCATAACATATTTTGGGGTATAAGGAGACATTGAGGCAAGATTCATATATATGAAAGCAACTAAAAGTTTCTATCTTAAAAGCCTCATTCTTGTTTGAAATTTACAGACTGTCAAACCAGCATTTTACCATCACCAGGACATGCGTAAAAACAGTACAGTAATTTAAAAAATTATTATTATTTACTTTAATATAAATTAAATTCTGTAACTACCATATATCTTCATATATGTACATTTACCATTTGAAATTATATATTTGTATTGATTTATGTGTTTAGCTTGCAAGGGACAAGAGTTTCAGGGGAGATACCTAACTGAAATACCTTGGTTTAATGTAGGAAGAAAAAGCTTGCTTTCTTCATCCATTAAAGTGCCAGGAATCAATGTATAAATGACAGTTAAGACACTAAGTAGCAATTATTCCTATATCTGCTCATTTTAGGCAACCTCAGCCTTATCTCTCACTTCCTTTGAGATAGGATAAAACAGAGCCAGGTATTATAAGCTGAATCTATAGATTTTCTTCCACCACTTTACTGCTACACTTAGCACTAAAACAAGTTACAGACAACCACAGCAAGGGAATTTATGACCTTACAAATGGAGACAGCATGTGATAAATACCACACTATCAGTTGTTCAGGTAAGTAATATGTGCTCTTGTAAAATCTGTACTGAAAGCTGAGTAATTTATGTAGTAAAAGAAGTCTGGCTTCTTTAACCTCTCATGCTAATTTACTTTAAGATAACATAAGGATAGACTTGTGTACCACCCTCTCCTGGTATTTTTAATTGCTATGTCCTCTCTCTTTCATTAGTGTATCCTATTTCTTTCATTTATCATGTAAAAGGAGCAAACATTATTTCACCTTTAAAACTGAAATCCTTCTTCCTGATACAGGGTGATGGTTTACAACCTCTTTTTTTTGAAGGAAAAAAAAAGAGGAAATTGCTTTTCTGGCCAGTGGCCATGCCAAAGTTGAAAACATGTCTTTTAGCAAAGGTAAAGCATCCTAATGAATGACTTGCTTTTGAAAGAACAAGAGACAATCCTTGCAGTCATTCAGTACAAGCACTAACACACACACACACAAAACAGAATAAAAAGACAACTTCCTATGTGGACTGCAGCACATCTCACTCTTTGGTTTCAATCAACCAGTTTCCTGACTCTGGTTCACTAAAAGGAGAAAACTCTGAGGTCCAAACTACATTCATTAGACTTGTGAATATCAGGAATGTCCCTGGGTTTTGTTTAGAACTGAGGCCTTCAGTGGATGGGTATCTCTGAGCCCTTGTTTTTCTTGTGATCTTAAAAGATTAGGGCAAATGGAAATTCTTACATTCCTGCAGCAACTTCTAACTCTGAAAAGGTTATTTATCTATTAAAGCAAAGCAAGTCTAGTTCAATAAAATGCATTGTCATTACCCCCAAACCTGCCAATATTCTTGGATCAACACATGTACAACCACATATTACCTACACTACAGGCACTACAGAGAATACATACACTTTTGTCTGTTTAGAAACAGAATTGTCCTTTCCGGGTGCCAGGATTTTATCACCAAATAATAATGACTAGAATTGCATGTACATGCAGTCCATAGTAATTTAGCATTAAGATTTGGAAAATATGTTACAAAGCTATTAATGCCAAAACCTTTGGAAAAACAAGACCTGCTTCTAAGAGTGTCCCATGACAGCAGCCCTTTTTCAGAAGAAACTTCACCAAGTAATCACAGACCAATTCTGCAGCTGGTTATGGCATGCAGATTTCTTTGCAGCCATCATCCCTGGCCTCTCTGCTGGATCTGCTGCCCACCTCTCAGCCAGTATTCTCACTCATCCTGCTACATTGAAAATAAGCACTAATAGAAATATGTCTGCAGCACTAACAATGACATAGACTATCTCATGTTGAACATCAAGTTTGATGGAGCTGGGAAATGCTCATACATGAAGTGCCTCATCTTTAAGTCAGACAAGGACATCTCTGATATTCTATGGCATCTCAAACATCACTTTGCCTGTGTTAAACAACCAGCTTACACCCCAGTTGGTATCTGCAAAGAAATTTGTGGAAGACTCAGAATCAAGTTTCAAATAAACACGTGTATTGATCAGCTGTATAGTACTTGAGACTCCACTGACAGATTCTCAAGATGTGTACTGATTATAAGTGAAGTTGAATATTTTGTTCATCAACATCTGGACACAATTAACTGACTACCACCTGCAGCTGAATCTCAGCCCTAGGATATTTCTTTGCTATTTACTGTGCCTCAGAGCTAAATCGTCTCTAGACATGGAAGCCAGGGAGCACTGGTTGGATACTTGTCCTCTAAGTATTCCCCATGTGAAAGTCAGCTACACACTCCTAAATATTAAAGAAATAATTCTTTGAGGATTATTATTGCTCAAAAGACCCAAGACACATCAGTAAAGTAGTTCTGCAGCCACTGCTGCAGGATTTGTACTGTAGGATGTCTGATCTGTTGAACAGATAAGTACTGCATCCACAGGAATAGAAGCTCATACTGCAAGATGATGCTTGGCACCTTGTCCCTCCACCTTCTGCCTGAAGAAGTGCCATGATAGAGTCTCACTATCATGAGTTCTGTTCAAGGCCCTCCATTCTTGTAGGAGAGAGTGTCAATATTTATCTGTCAGATAACAGACTGAAACAGCAAGTGATAATTGAGACAGTTATCCTGGCAGTGAACAGTGTGCTGAACCTCTCAATAATTCTCTACCACAAGCTAGAAATTATCACTGGTTCCTTCCCACTCATCTCATGTGGTATTAGGGGAAGCTGACATGGCATTTAATTAGTTTGGGATTTATCAATAGTCCTTTAAAAGATAAGATGTGCCTAAAATAATGTATAGGTAGATATACCTACTCTGAACTGCTCTTGTAATTTTAAACTGCAGATGTGGTCAGGAAGAAATTCAGCCATGCTGCAGAAAAAGATTAGACATCTTTGAAAGGTGTGCCCTTAGGCATGTGTAAATACAGAGATAACAACAGTGAAAGTATCTAAGGCAGGTGCCATCCAATTCATCTGTCACCTCATGAAGAGGGAATAAACTCTCAGAAAGCTGAGAACAAGGAGGAGCAGTGACTCTGGCTCAACTGTTACTTAAACTGGTCTTGCAAGAGGATCATTCTTTTCGTTAGACCACTTAGGACATACTGTTAGAGAGGAGGAACTATTTTTCTCTTTTATCCTTTTTTGGTTTTCTTTGTATTTTTTTTTTTTTCCTGTTATTTTTCCTTCTCTTTTTCTTTCTGAAATATTACTTATATAAAACAAGAGTTGAACAAAAAAAGCAAATATAGAGGGTGAATTATGCATGTTGTCACTCTTATGCATGATACAAAGAAACACTATGTTAACTGAATTAGCACATTTTTAAGAAATAATATAAAGATAAATTTATCTGCTTATTAAATTGTGCTGTTAAAAGGACTTAGCTACATCCACATGATTTGTTTGTAAGTACATAGTAAGACAGCATATTTCAGTTAACACTCAAATAAAGAGTTAAAACTGAGTAACAGCTGTAAGAAATTTGCGCATCCTTCAGGACAGACATGTCTTGTCTACCCGGCAAAACAGGGTAAACTCTCTCACAGTAAGCAAGACAAGTTTCGATGGAAAAGTTTTATACAAATCTGTGGATAGTAAAAGACAATATTGATACCTATGTAGCTGCCATACATTTGTTTTGTTTTTTAAAAAAACAAACAAACAAAAAACCAAACATACAAAAAAACCCCCCCAAAACGGTGACATATATAAAATCAAGATATGCTGGTTTCTCTCTCTTCATCATTCTTTTATCACTCTAAGGACAAAATTTCCTGATGGCATGGGATTGAATCAAAAAGAGTGGTAAGAAGTAAAATTGATGTGGGAAGTCCTAGACTGTGTTCTCCTCACATCAAGACAGAGCATCCCATGTCTGTAGCAAGACATGTGTTCTTCCTCCAAACAAAAATGTAGAATTCAGTAAATTTCCCATATTTCCAGATTTCTGATTATCCAATGGGAGTGGCAGCATAGAACAAGACACTTAACATTTGGACGAATTTTGCACTTCTCATGCAAGACTGACCAGCACATCCTCAGGTCCAACACATCCTAAGCACATGGATTCTGGGGCATTTTAACATCCCAAAGATTCATCAGGCTTATTGTGCTTAGGCTGCAAACACAGCCTATCCTGTGAGATAAGGATATACCACAAAAACTGCTGGTTTGGATGATGATATTTTTCTTCTGAAGGGGGAGATAGGGTAACAGGTCAGAAGCAGGGACCAAAGGATATTACATTTGAAGGAGCAAATATTGAAGCAAAAGACAGAATGAGATTCAGATGGTCACATTACTCAAGAATGAGTTAGGCACAGCATTCTACAAAAATTACAATAGAAATCTTTCTCCACCAAGTATTTGTTTTATGCAATATGTTTGAGGCATTTCAAAATGTCTTTAGGGCATTATAAAATGTCTTTAGAAGCATATGGTCACTGTTGTCATGTCCTTCCTGTAAAACCAAGCTATTTTTGTACTAAGACTACTACTTTTAAGGTTTTGGACCAACAGAAAGATGAAGGTTATTGTTTTCTTAAAATCTTTTTAAGGAATTTCTAAGATTTTTTTTTCAATCTGTTAAAATACCATAATATATCAAGATCGTATTTACCCCATGGAAAAAAAACTTTAAAAAACTAAAAAGAACTAACACTGCCTCAACAGAAGAAGTTCTTTCTCCTATGAAAAACTTAGGTTCTTTGTTCAAGATAATGAGTTTAAATAACTCACAATATTATGATTTAAGGACAATGCTGTGGTTAACAGCCCAAATCAGAAGCTGTCCCCTTAGCAAACCACTTAAGTTCATGTTTTGATTCTGTCTCCTTTAATAATACTTAAAATCTGATTCAGCATTTTGCTGAACTGAGGTCTTTTACAACAATTTTTTTTTAAATGTTCATTAAAAAATTCTTTTCTCTCGTTACTCTACAGTTGTGTTCATGTCATTTGGGAACCTAAGATTAAATCTTGAAAGCATAGTTTATTTGAATTTTGTTTAGCTTTCTGAAATAGTTTTTCTGTCAAAAATTTAGCATGCTCACACTGAAAACTCCATGACACTATGTCACAGTGACTTTGTAGCAATCTGATCAGAGTGGCCGGAAAACCTTGCTGCTCAAATGCTTGTGAATTTATATGAATTTCATTGATGACAGAGCCTTTGACTAAACAACACTGTTTTCTTTCATTAAAAAGAGGGATAGATGGCGCTCAGAAATGCTATTTAAAGCATGTAGATAAATTTTCTCCTTTGAGCATATTCCTTCCTTCTTAGACATATCTTATATTTGGATGCATCTGGAGATATATTTTATGTGAAAGATATGCATCATTTTGACAGATACTTAGTAAGGAAAGTATACATACCATTTATACAGCTAACCATGAGAGACAAATCTGTAAGAGTTACAGGTTCATAAGTTCATGAGAAATGTTTTATAATACTAACACACTTGCTTTAAGTCTGTCTAAAATTTCAAGGCACCAGAATTCTGTCCTAAGCTAAAGCTCCTTCATGGTTTACAAATAATGGCAAATCCATGTCGGATATGATTCCTGTAATGCAGAGAAAGAGGAAGGAAGACTATCCTGGTACTTAAAGAGTTGGAACAGAACACATTTACCAACCAGAAACCCAATCCTCAATAGGGATAGACTATGCTGTCCAGATCCTACTTAAATGAGATAAATCAATTTAGTGGGATTTCTATTGTTTGTATCTCTTTTCAAACAAAGCTAGTACATTACCAGGGCTTTTTTCTTCTAGTCTATTTCTGTATATCATAAACTATTAATGGATATTGTAAAACTCAGCTATCCATCAAGACCAGTCTAAAACCATTGCAGATTCTGATATTCACATGCAGAGTCACAGATAAAACTACATCAGCATTCTTCCAGTCAGAGCAGCTTAAAAAAACCCAGAGCTTTTAGAATTCATTACTTCCTCTCTCAGCATTCAGATGTTGGTTCATGTACTTTTTGAAGCTCTCATCCTCTGTCATCCTCTTCCCCTTCTCTTTTTCTGCTCCCTCTCTCTTTCTGTCACATGCATCAGCATACACATGGATGGAGAAACATACTTGCACATACTCCTGGTGATTTACATACAAGACTTTCTTAACACTCCTTTTAAAAGCACTACTATCTCTTTTCATCTTCAGAAGTCCAGGCAAGAGCAATTTCCCCCTGAAAACAATTCTGGTTCAAATATGCAATGATTTTTAAATAAAACATGCAGATAAAATTGGCACTGAACTTTATTTCAGACTCCTATGACTGAAGTTTACCAGCATACCATTATTCTACTAAAGAAGCATTTTCCATGCCTATGTGTTTCCGTGTTGATGGAGAAATACTAATTTTAAATAAAAGTGTACAAAGCCTGAATATACTGTACTACATCCTTATCAGCAGGAACTTTTGGACTATAACGGATGTATCAACCCAATGAAAAGATACTGTATGTTGTAGTGTTTATAAGAAAAAGGGACGGGACTCTGATCCAGAAAGTTTTCTTGGTCTCATGCTGCTGCAATTTTTAGGAAACTGATCAGTTTGGGCTGTGGGGGACAATCAAAATATCAAATTAAAAGTGTATTGATAGCAAAATGCAGTCAGGAAATAACATTGGCCTGTTGCATGATCACCTCACAAACAGGGAAAAAGTCGAGGCAGAGAGTTTTAATGCTTTCCTTGCCTTGGTCTTCAACACTGATGATGAGCTTTGGGATCCCCCAAGCCCTGAGCCTGCCAACCATGACTGAGAGAATGAGAAACTCCCAACCAAGGCCCAAAATTCGGTTGGATTTTCTGCTCCAGCTGGTTCCCTGTAAGTCTATGGGGCCAGGTGACATTCATCCCAGGGTACTCAAAGATCTGGCGGATGTCATTGTGAAACTTCTCTCAATGGGTTTGTCAAGAGTGTAAGGGATCTAAGTGGTCCCAGGTGATTAAAAGCTGGCAAATGTCCCAATCTTCAATAAGGACAAATGAGGTGACCCTGGTCACAAGAGGCCTGTCAGTCTCCATTCAGTGCTTGGCAGAATAATGAAGATTATTCTGTGAGTTCTGGAAAGCCTGAAAGCCTATGCAGGCATTGTTCACAGGCCCACCATGGGAAAGTCCTGCTTGACACACTCAATTTCCTTTCTTTGCCCAATCTCCTTTCCTCCTAAATTCTGTTAGCTTGGGTGCTTCTTCATCTCCCTTTCCTTTAAGCAATATCTTCTTAATTACCAAAGTTCTGTCCCCACCCCTCACCCCTTAAGCCATGAATTTTCAGTGTGGAACTAAGAGGTGCCTCCCTCCTGTCAGTTACATCAATATGCTGTGTTGAGCACCATGTGTTGCATTAGTAGGAGACACTGCAAAATGTGCTGTGTTTTATTTCTATTTGAACTGTATGCATGTAGTTTCCCTTTACACTCTAAAGCTCAGTGGCATTTTATTCTTCACAGGAGAGGCTAATATGGCTGGTTGCCATCTTCAGGATGAGGTCCACATCATTTGCAGTAAGTGAAGGATTAACACATGGCATCAATCCATATTTAGTTAAGGATTTGGGATGTCACTGGCTTTCAGCTTCTTCTACCACAAACTCTCTGACAAAATCCTATTTAATGCCTTGTATGAATTTAGTCTCTTTAAAGTTTCATCAACATGGTTGTGAGCAATTTCTGCCTGGAGTAGCAAACGCACCAGTGCAGATATTCTGCTTTCCGCTCTTCCATGCCCACGTTCAAATCCCTTGCATAAATATGCTCACACCTGAATCTGTCCCATCTTGTTGATCTGCATGTAAAATTCACACGCTGACTTGTGTAAGTGCAACCCAACCATGAAAGCAATTTGCTCATGAGTCACATAGCCTTGCAAACATTGAGGTAACTGGAAAGCCATCCCTTGTTGGATTGAAAGTAGGGTATTAAATCCTGATATCATCTTGAAGTAAGCTTGAAAATAAAATTCTTAAGGGTTTTGTTCCCTTTCCGAAGTTTTTAAGCATTGACTAAATGGTTCATCTTGTCACTATAAAAAGATAAATACAGTTCCTATTTCATCAGCTATTATAAATAATTATGTCTTTTGCTGTACAATGGCAAATGTGATCACTGAGATCAGCAATAGAAGAATATGATCATCTGGGACCAAAATGTGACTTCGGAAGATATCCCATCTAATCCATCAGAACAAATTTGTACCTTGTTTTCTATTTTTGAGGTCTCCTTTCTTCTGACATTAACATTTGTTGACCGATCCTTGTCATTATTGTTGATCTACTCTGCCCAGGAAGGAAGTAAAAAGCATGGACCTCAAACTTCAGTATGCAAATTAACCCAATAGGCTTTAAGTTGCCAAGAAAATAAAAAGTGTTGCTTCAGGTGTCCCTCTGGTCAGCCAGCACCCAGCCTGGCAACCCAGTCAGCTCGGACACCTTTCAACAGGATCAATGTGTGGGTTCTTGGCTTTGCAGCACCCAGACTCTCACTGTTACGGCCGTGGTNTTCTGTATTTCCATAACAAAGCCTTTGCAGTCAGGCAGTCATATTCTTATATCCTTCCAGAAGCTTGTTTGGGTTCTTTACTCTTTTTTTTTTTTTTTTTTTTTTTTTTTTTTGCTTTTTTTTTTTGCTTTTTTTAATGCTAATCAGAATAAGAAAGTTTTAAATGAGTATTTGAAGAAAGATGACAGAGGATTTGCAGGTGATTGAAGAGAGCGTTTTTCCAACTACCAGGAGCAGCAGGGGAAAAATATAGAAATGGTTCTTTGCAATTGTACATAATACAGGGAAAGTTTTAGTGTTGCAGCCAATGGGAGGAAAAAAATCTATGTCTAGATACTAAAAGAGATAAAGACAATTAGGGAGACAAGACTGTGAGACACTTTTATTGAAGAGTGAGACTTTGCATTTAACATGATACAGGAGGTAGAAACAGTGACAAGCCAGCCACAGCCTAGAAACAATATCTTTGGTGGACCCTTAAAATAAAATACCTGAAATCTGTCTGTATATAATTTACAAGTTTTATCACTGCCACAGTGATACCCTGGAGTATTATATAACCATACAAGTGGAAGAGGCAAATACTTTTGACTAAAGCCCTGAGTAAAAATATGGTAATTTTAGTTAACTACATAGGACTACACAACATTACATGTGTTCGCACACTTGTTTCTGAGTATGCGTGAGACAGAGGGAAGTATGGTTCTGCTCAGAGTGTGTCTTCAAGTATTCTGGTTATAGAAGAGGCTATTCTTGTGCAAGTTTAGGCAATGCATGAAGTAATGTCCACAGGTCCTTGTAATCAGTGTCAGTTTTTTTTGCTGAACATGTTACACTGATATCATTGTATGATAAATATATTTCCTAACAACAGCGCAGATGCTCTTTAATGAATCCCACCTTTTCAAACTCATCCTGTGTAAAATAACTGCATATGATGTGGAAAGATCATCCTTGGCATACACATGGTATTGCAAGAATCTGGCACATTATGTTTCATTGCATTTAAGCCAGATAGCCAGAAGTAGCCAGAATTTTCATTTAGATGCTATCCAACCATCTTTAATCATAAAAAACATGGAACAAGTTGGCATTCATATATGTGAATAATGGAATACTTCTTTAATTATGTATAAAAAGCCTAAATTAACTAGTTTTGTCTCCTTATAAAGTGCTCCTTCTGCATCTGTTTCAATTCCCATTGAAGTCAAAGGAAAGCCTCCCATCGATTTCAGTTGAAGTCAGTTAAGTGTTATTAAACTCTTTTGCATGATGGCTCCCTACTTCCTTGAAGTCTGTTGCAAATTTGTTCAACATGCAAAGTGCTTGCCTCACAGCCTGTAAAGCTGTTCTGAGGACTCTTACCTACCTAGCACAAAAAAAAAAAATCAGATAGAATAGACTCACTTTAGAAAACATTTTGTAGATGCCCAAAAATTAGGATTAAGGGCCAAATTAAATGCCTAACACATTTGCTGTCTTACATGAATCTGGAAAAAACATTTAGGGCTTTTAAAGAAGGAACATGTGAAGAATTTTTCTTTGAAAGTCTCTTTCCTTCTAATAAGCCAATATTATGCCATTACTAAAAGCTAAGCTGAGAATTTTGAGGAATATCAGTGAAATAAGTCATAGAAAGATTCTTTTCTACAGTTAAAAAATATTATTGCAAGCCTTAATATTAGTGCTATATGAGCATTCTTTGAGTTCATTACAGAATAAACACATTCATTATCTTCAAACATATATGGAATGAAATATTTCATTATGTTCAAATGTCCTAAATGATTAGTGTTTGCATCTTTAAAAGTGTCCCCTTTTCTGTGTGATTCAATTCTTTCCAAATCCAAAGCTTAAGTATTATCAAAGATGAATGCAAACTCCATACTATATGAGAGAGATAGGTTTAAGTAGATGTAGAAAATGGCCAGGTAGATGTAGAAATAGGTTAAAAACTTTATAAAAGGCTTTATATGGCTTTGACAACCTATCACTTCATAGTATATTCAAGAACTAAATAGGCTACTAAGTTCTTCCAGAATGGACACACTGTTTCTAGCCCTTAATTTTAAATGTGTTTTGCCTTATGGGTTGACAAAGCAGTTATCTTCATTCTCTCCTTCCCTTTCCATCTATATGGGACGTGCACAGCACACTTCTTTAGGCACCTTTGCTGGTGACAGGGACAGTGGTATTGAGTGGACCCTCAGCAAGTCTGCCAATGACAGCAAGCTGTGCAGTGTAGCTGACACTCTGGAGGGAAGGGATGCCACCCAGAAGGACCTTGACAGCCTTGAGTGGTGGGGTCATGCAAATCTTGTGAAGTTCAATGAGACCAAGTGCAGGGTCTTGCACATGGGTTGGGGTAATCCCAGGCACAAGTACAGGTCAGGCAGAGAATGGATTGAGAACAGCCCTGGGGATAAAGACTTGGGAACAAGAAGTTTGTCATGAGCTGGCAACGTGCATTTGCTGCCCAGAAAGCCAACCTATCTTGAGCTGCATCTAAAGAGGTATGGCCAACAGGTCAAGGAAGGTGATTTTGCCCCTCTGTTCCAGTCTTGTGTGATGTCACCTGAAGTACTGCATCCAGCTCTGGGTTCTCCAGCGTAAGAATAATATGGGCTTGCTGGAGTGAGTCCAGAACAGGAAGACAAAGATGTGCAGAGGGTGAGATCACCTCTCTTGTGAAGACAGGCTGAGAGAGTTGGAGTTTTCAGGCTGAAGAAGAGAAGCCTTCACGGAAATCTCGTTGCAGCCTTCCAGTACCTGAAAAGAGCCTATGAGAAAGCTGGAGAGGAACTATAGAGGTAGAACACAGCAATAATTAGGATATAATGGCTTTAAATTCAGAGAGGGTATGGTTAGATTAGATATCAGGAAGAAATTTTTTACTGTGAGGGTGCCGAGGTTTCTACTCCAGGGAAGGTAATTGCAGGGAAAAATTGAACATTGTCTCCCAAACCTCTGATTTCAAGGACAACAGCAGATAATTCACATGATCATACTTCCACTTCACAGTTCTGAAAATGGGCAGAATAATCCCCATTTCCCACAGATTCTTTCTATGTTTTTAATTCATCCCATAGGCTTAGAGCAAAGAGCATAGGGTCTGGTCTTTCTACCTAATGAAGCACTAATTGTGACTATGACAATGCTCATGAATGGTGAACACATGGGAAAAAAAATCCAGCCTGGCTTTCTCCTTGACCTCAGATCTGTCTCATCACAGTGAGGCTGCTTCATGATCTGGACTTAGTTGGAGCCGGCCACAACCTCTGGGAATGTCCTGCTCACCTTGCTGCCACATGGGTCTGGGCACTGGCTGATTGTATGGTTCCCTTTGACTCCTAATGCTTAGAGAACAGCTGGCTGTCAGTGAAAGCTTGTTTATTGGGATTGAGAATAAGTTCAACCTTTATGTTCAAACTAACAATTAAGAGGAAGAATTTTTAAGTTGTATTTGTGGAAAATTTATGGAAGAGCAAAAATTAAGTTAGTGGGTAGCACAGTTTGCTTATTAGGGATTTACTAACTTTGAATTAGCAAGTTTGAACTGATTGTGGAGCTTCACTTCAGATTTTCAATATAAGAAGATAAAAGTTTTGTTTTACCATAGAACAAATATGGTTATGGTGTGCATTGATGTTACATTGCCATCCTGATGCCTTCTTATTCCCTATGTATGTCACTCAATAAAAACTATACCTAGGCATATAAAAAGATGCTATATTTTTATTTCAGAATTTGCGTGTCCTCGTGTTTCATGAGCACAATTGTTTTGTTCTTTTAAAATTTTTAATTGAACTCTTGACTATGAAAAAATTGAACGAAGAAAGGCATAACATTTATGACTTGCAGACAAATTCTCTAACATCTTGATCTCTCTCAAAGAGACAATGATATCAAGATTGCCTTAAACTCTCCAGAAAGTTTCCAGGGACAAAGAAAATTAATTCAGTTCTCTTCCTACAAGAATATAAATAGTGTGGAAGCATCTGAAGATATTTTCCAGCTGCTAAGCTTTACAAGTATTTCACAACCTTGGAAGAAGAAGTTCTTGTTATCTAAACAGCAGTGTTATTAGAGATGATTAATCTTACGCTTGCTATTCAACCAAACTATGGAGTGATTCTTTCCTCCTACTTCCAGGCAATACTGTACACAATATAGAATGCACATGAAAACAGCCTACAAATGACTTCTTGCTATATAGGTCATTAATACTGTAGCAGAAAACTTTGTAGATGAGATAAATGGTAGTGTTAGTTACACATGGTTACATTTCTACTGAAAACTATGCCTTGAGTCTCTGTTAGTCTTTTACTTTATTCTTGGAATATAAACCAAATTGGATGTAGCCAGAGTTCTGGGAATCACTTGTGGTGGAACAATTTATTGGCCAAATCTTAGGTTTTTCTAAAAGCAGACATGGAAATTAGTCACAGCATCCTTGACTCAGTCAAACTCTTCGTTCAGTGGAGTCCCATGAATGGAGTCCCTCCTCCAGGATGTATTTGCTCCAGAATCAGAGATGGTTAAAGCCAGGTGAGGTTAGTCCTTACTGTGGTGTCACTCAGCATACACTGATGCTGCATCACACTGGCATTTACAATGAAAATGTGTTTCTTTCTCCAACTTTTAAAATGGAATTCTTTGAACTGTGGCATGGAATCAAAATTGCTTATGGTTTTGTTTTTATGGAAAAGTTATTAATACTGAGGAAGGGAGTATAAACATATAAAAGAAAAACAGATGACCGTCAGTATGTTTGATCAGCATGGATCACAAGAAGCCATCTTGTTCATAAAAATCCTTTTTCTAGTTTTCAGACTATTGCTCCTACACTAAATTCTAATCAAGGAAGTCTTTTCACAGAAGAAACTGTACAGCACTTGACCACATGCTTGATGCATGCAGCTAATGAATGCCAGTTTCCTGAGATATGTCTTCTAGCTTGAGTTTGTACAAAGCTTTGGCATAATGAATACACATGAGAAGCTATAGTTCTTGGGTTTGGAGAATAGAAAGAATACTACTGAGATAGACTGCAAAGACTTTTTTTAGAATTGATTGACACAGTCTTCCTCTTTTCTTTCCTCAAAATGAGCTTCAGTAACTGTTCATTGCCCACCAATCTGTTATGTGTCTTGAAGCATTTTTAATGAGGAAAATTAACTAAAACATATAGGTCTACATTATGTCTATCATGTAAACATTAGGTAACCCTTGTTTTTAGGGCCACTCTATTTTGACTTTCTGCAAATTTCACACAAGTTCAGCTTACTGAAAAGTAGCTGTAAGAAAAATATCTGATTCTTCTATAGAAGAGAAATAGGAATTAGTTTACCAGCAGTTGCCACTGGTTTTTGCTAATTAAAAGAAAAAAAACCACCCCTTTACAGCAAACAAGGGAGGATAGATAGTACTATGGAGGAAAGGCTGTAGTCACATACACTGATTAGCAAATGGGCCGTGTTTAAGGAGACAGGGCTATGATTTCACAGAAAAAATCAAAAAGGGCAAAAGGTTGTGAATCTAGAATTAATAAAACTTCCATTTTATTTTTCTAAATATTGTCTCCAGTCAATATTGGTTTCTGCTGTTGCAAATAAAGTAGGTAATTTATGATTTTTACAATGTTACAAATATACCACATATTTAGGGACCAAATTTTCAGTTCCTTTAGAGTTCTTCATGGAGAAAAAATTCCAACACCAAACTAACGACCACCCCCCTCTCCAAAAAACCCACCCTCTTATTCTCGTAAATAGGCCTACTGAGGGTAGTGAAAAAGTCTTACTTCTTGGCCTCTTTATTTCCTTTAAGAATTTCAGAATGATAATGCAGAAAAAAATTCCCTAGAATTAACATATCAAGCTTCTTGAAACCTCCTGTTATATAAAGAATCCTTTCAAATAGCGTAACATCTCAGCAAAAATACTCACTCCAATGTTGTTTTTTTTTTGTTCCTATAAACACACTGCACCCTAAGACTGAAACTGTCAGCACGATAGAAGTCTAGAGCAGAATCCTGAAAGACATGACAGGATTATTGTCAGCTCACACCAATAACTAACTGTGAGCCAAAATGTTCTCTAGCCCTGAGATCCGCTGATGTGGAACTGTCCAAGTCTGTTACATTCTCCTTTCTGAAACATCATGGCCACAGCCAGGCTGACAATTAGAAATGGTCCTTCATCTGTGTGAATGCCCATTCTTAAGCCTGGGAAATGCCTGGGAGATTGAGAGCTGCTCTGCCAAAATCATGAGAGGGAATGCAGCTTAAAAGAGCCGAAATCCAGTGCCTAGGAAAATTCTGTTACTACATAATTTACTAGTACTTTATAATTGTAACATGCAATAACTATCAAGTCCTTGAGAAATGCATAGAGATAGGCAAGAGAGAGGTAATATTAAGGCTTTTACACATTCAGACTGATGATGGACATTCACATTAAGAAATGTTTCCTGTAAGGCATCAAAACCAACTCCCTCAGGGCAGCTACAACACCATATTTAATGAACACATCTCTTTTGTGTTAAACATCCTTAACAAGGCCATTTCCTTCTCTGTACATGAAGCTTTAATAACATGGGAGCAATAATAAAAGGATACACTCATTTTGCATAACCTCAGTAAACAGATAAGTTACTATATTTGCACTTTAAGCCTGTAATTAGAAACCAAGACTGCTTTCACCAGGGTCAGTGAGAATTTCATCAGGACTGATGCTCATACTCAAGAAGAGAAGAAGTGCTGTGGCATGAGCAGCTAAAATCCATCCGATACTTTGCTGTCCCCCAAAATGGAACTGAAGTATCAGTTTGGATATTTCATTTGCACCAGCACTAGCCTGTACTTGGTGGAACAGCAGCCACAGCATGAGATGATATTGTGGAAAATAACAATAACATAAAAATAATATTAAGCACCACTAGATAATTAATCTAACACAGCTGATTGCACATTCTGGAGCCACATAATTCTGGTACATGAAGGATGTCAAGATCACAACTTTTTTATCTTAAAGACACATATGAAATCGTTTCTCATCTTACTTTCACTTTGGTCTTCTCTAAATGTTATATTTTCAAAACTCCATTTTAGCAAAATAATACAAGTAATTCTAAATAAATGATATAATTTTATTGACATTTGACCAATTAAAGTACATTTGTAATCAATGTTGCAAAAAGAGCTTTAAGTAAAATGACATATCTCCAACTAATAATTTTTTAATCCTTCATCTTAAAATATTTACTACATAAATGACAAGTAGAGTCAAAGCAAATTGCACTTTATAAACTCAAGTTTAAGACATCAAACAAGAATGCATAAACCCAATATAAATGAAAATGCTTAACTTCAGTTTGCTCCATCCCTGTTCTATCCTATGGAGATAAGAAGGGAAGACTGCAATTTTAATTGGTCCAATAAAGTCGGCTTGTGTTATGGCAAAGGAACATAAAAGCTAGATCAAAGCCAGGCTGCCTAACAGGCCTGTCAATACCAACACTGAGACAGCAGCAGCAGCCCCTGCAGCACAGCAGTCAACACCAGGAATGCAGGTTGCCATTTGCAAGGCAATCTTTAAGCACTTCTGTTTATTGGTTTGCAAAGACCTTCCTCAGCTCAAGTAACATCAATGTTAAGCACTCTTTATAGACATAGGAGAAAGTAGAATGTATGGAAAGAGTAGAGAGAAAAACAAACGTGATTCCCTCCCTTGTGTGTAAATGTTGAAATGGAGTTTCCAGCTTTACTTGCCCTAAATTCTTCCTTTCATTTTTTAATCAAGTTCTGAAGGATTTTATTATACTTTGTGCTATCTACTGGTTCTGTCTTGTTTTACAATGATTTATAAGTGAAAGTTAAAAACAAATTAAGATGGAAATATATCCCTGGCAGGTAAGTAGGAAAAGGAGTGTATTTGAACACCACAAATTTTCCTTCATTCTGAAATAAAGAGAAAAGTTTGTACATGATGTACCTCTTCATGTCTTTCAGTGAGGTCATCTCTTTATTGGCTTAATCTCATTTCTAAGAACAAATTTGGCTCTGAACTTGGAAGTAGACCTGCCTGTAGACTTCAGAGATACTCTGAATCAGCTCTGGAAATCTCCCTGCTGCAGGAGTCTCTGCATCCACATACCTAAAGGATTTGTAGAATCCCTGTTCCCAAAGCATGGCACCACCTCATAACACTGATACAGAAATACTGCCGTTTTCATTTTACTGGTGGGCAAAATATTTTCATAGAAGCTACCTTTTCCTAGGTCAGGGAGGAATTCTGCAGTAGAGCAGTAAAGCAAAGCTAAACTGGGAATGTCCCAGGTGAGCAATTTTGCTAATGAATTTGTAAAAACGGCTGAACCCTCTACCTTGTGTGCTCTCAACACAGATTAGCTGCTAGGAACCTGTCTTCCATATAGCAGAATTAAGTCCAGCTTGAGATGTGAGGGATGCAGTCAGACTTCTAAGGCTTTGTCTCCACTGGTAAATAAAGCCAGGCCAGAAATCAGCCTCAAACACTGGACTCATTGTCGTCCTCATCAATTCATTATAGCCTTGCTCCTACATCTGTTTTGGACTATTCAAAGCAACTTCCTACATGATATTTTTTTCTCCCAAGAGAACTAGTCCTGAGCATCTACACTGACTAGACCAATCCATAGCTATCTTTGACTCAATATTTAGACAAAGCCTCAGTGACCAGTTCCAGCTTGATAAACAGCTTTCCACTCTGTAAGGTAAGGACACAATTTTGAGGATTGTCTCCTCCCTGTCCTAAAGTCCCCAAATACAACAAAATGACTGATTGTATTATAAGCCCCATCAGTATTAATAGAGTCTCCTTGAAGACTTCTCACCTACAAATGTATACATTTCTCTGCTGCAAAATACATTCAGTTCTTTTCCCTTAAGAAAAATTTAAGTCACATTCCAAAGCTCTTCTTATATGGTTTCAGGAGTCATGCCTCATGCTTAATTGCTGTTCAACTGCTGTAAGCAGCTGTAGCATAATTGTCAAGGAGCCCTTTCCAGTACCCAATCCAGAAGACATGCTACAGCTCCTGCAAGGCTGCAGCCTACAAGTATACAATTCCAACATGCCAGTTTCCTTGCAAAGCAAAGCTGTGCTCACAGTCTTGGTAGGAGCAAGAGCAAATTCTAATCAAAGGACAGTCTGGGTAATTAGTAGGTTAGGACTTCAGCCTGCACCAAAGCATGCAAAAGAAAAGAAGGGTGAATGCAGCCCTACAAAGCTCAAAATATCGAAAAATCTGGTAAAGCAACCACAAGGAAAAGCAATAAGCTCTTACTTTGTGTGGGAAATTAGGTCTTATTTGTAGAATACATATTTGTATCTATTTCAGAGGCAGTTTGTGCCGTGCTCTCAGAGCTCCAGATTAGCTCCTTTTAGAAACAAAAACTGCACTTGTTATCTGTTTCTTCTTTGGTCTGGCATCACTGTGATTTTTTTTTTATTATTATCATTTTAATGACTACAGTTGCAGCCAAGCCTCCATCATAACACAACAATGACATCAAATGAGAACAGTAAGACAAATCCAGAAGAATGAATGAAGCATACAAATATCTTTATGGTTTGTTTTGAAGTGACACATTATTCAATCATTGAAAATTTACAAGGTGAAACTACCAAAAGGATAGAACAACAGAACAGAAATTGTGTTTGGGATTATCAAATGCAGGACAAAAAAAAAACCAAAACAAAACGTGGAGCAAAGGGAACTAAACACACATGAACGTAATGCAAAACCAAACCTGATGAATAAGTTGTTCCAGTATGCAGAGTCCTAAGTGCTTGAGCCAGCTTCAGCTAAAGTACACAAACAGAGCAGTCATTGGAGTTCTTCAACAGTCAAGTCACTTGGAAAAACACAAGCAGCTATAAATCAAACAAGCCACGTGCTTGTGGGCATATTTCACATAGAGGGTGCATTGAGATAGACCTGCAAGGACATGATTACAATAGCCAAGAAACTGAGCTTTTTTTTTTTCTTTTTTAATGTTTGGAAAGCACCTAGAACTTTTCAATTGCCACCCAAAAACATGTAATTACAATAATAACTGCAAATGTCTAAAGACTAAAAATGAATGCCAAGATATAAACAAGAGAAAAAAAAAATCAGGTTAACAGATACGAGGCACTGGTCATGACACATAAGTGTATAATCCTGGAACACACTCAAAATCAAATCAAATTTTTATTTCTACTAGGCTGGTACATTGGTACATAAATACGGAACGAACAATGACAGGCTCATTTCCACTTCTGGGTTGCGAGTGTTGATATCTGTATGATTCTGATGGATAATTGTAGATTTGGGATAAGAAAGCAAGGAAAAATATTTACTACAAGAAATCATATGGTAGTCCCCAGAATAGTATATTGACCTGAAAGAAAAACTTGGCAGGGCATATTCTCATAATGAAAACAAGGCAGATATCAGCAGACTCTGCTATTGTGGTACTGCTCAGAAAAAAAGGCTACACTGCAATGATTAAGTTCAAAACCAGAGGGACAAATGAAAGAGCTACAGGTATTAAAAAGATAATATAATCATTCAAGTTGTGTTAAACTATTTTCTGCATTGTCCATAAAGTGATTAAATCTTCCCAGACACAGCAACAAAAACCCTCCAGGAATCTAAAAGTGAGAAAAGTGATTTTCTGAATTACTAATGTCCTTCTTACCTATCACCTGAACTGTGCTTCTGACCCCATCCTAAACTAAAGGGCTGCAAATAATACACGTAGAGGCAACTTCCACTCCTGCACCAAGTAGAAGTCTCAGCTAATTTGTTACAAAACATTATTACTTCTATAATTCACATTTTTGCACAACAGTGTGCCATTTACAGCACTCATGCCACAGATGGGAAATGTGAGTCTAACTCATTGTTCTGACTAAGAGGATTTAGACCTTCATCTTTCACCTCCAAGGCACCTGCACCAATTTTTGGACTAGACAAGCTCTATCTTGTCCTTAGTCGTCCACTGAAATAAGGAGTTGCAATCCTGTCATACTTAATTTAGTAGAAAAGCGTTTC
>VXBB01003362.1:19857-40206 GCA_013399915.1 Illadopsis cleaveri | reverse complement strand
AAAAAAAAAAAAACAAAAAACAAAAAACAAAGCTAGTTTAATTTTTCAATTAAAACTAAAATGCTCCGATCTATATTATATCACTCAGGGAGATACCACAAACTGGAGTATGAAACCTTCACTTTACTTAGAATGTTTTCTTCCTAGGGCCAAAATGTGGAGGTTATTCACCAAGATTTTAGACTAAACCATGCCAAAACTATCACTAAAATTCAGTACTTAGTAACCTTCATCCATGCCCATTCCTCCAGATCACAATGCTCTATCAAATCACCATCTTTGATCACTGAACTTCATTGCTTAGTCCTATCAAAGCATGGCATATATAGCGTGATAGATGAAAAAAATCCCTCTACTTTTCTCATTTATCATTCATATTTTAATCTGTTCACAGAACAGGAACTGTGGTATGTGAGTCACAATAGCAACAGAAACATCTATGCCATCAACACTTGTAGATAGGCCATCTTATGAAACCACTAGCTCTAGAAATCTGAGTAGGCAATACTTGGCAAATGCCTGGATGGCTGGGGGGAAAATTGGTTTGTTCTAGAAAGCATTGTTTGTAATTCAAAGAAAGAAGCTTGGATATTCGTATTTGAAAAAAAGTGAGCATTCTTTGTAATGTGATGTTTCCAACAAAAATGGGTGCATTGTTTCATACAGTTTTAGAGTCCATTTTCTCTCCTCATTCTGTAGATTTCCACAAAAGTTGAAGACTTCAATCTGACTCCACCAGAAAAGGCTAGTTTCTGAATTACAGCCAGAAAACTCATATGAGTTTGCCAAAAAAATAGAAAATTATCTTTATAGTCCAAATATAACAGAAACTATGAGGCAAGTTCTGATAAATCCTATTACATGATCTCAAGTGATCTCTGGGTAATATGTAGAAGTCATGTTCATGCTTGTTGTTTTTTATTAGAAATAATTTGTAGTAAATATTGTTTATGTGAACCAGAGTTTCTTTACCATGACCAAACCACACAATATCAGCAATGTTACTACACTGTTCTTTTTATTCTTTCTCCTCCATATCTTTCCTTTATCCATGAAAACAGCATACGCTTCATTTCTGTTTTCCTTTAACAAAACCCAGGCTTAACCCCAATTGTTGTCATGTGCCTTCATTTCAGTTGGTACTGATTTTGGTTTTTTTGGATCCAACAAAATCTAGGCATACTGAAACATAGCTTATTTCATGTCAAAATATATTGTGCTACACATATTAGCTGATCAGGAGTTGCTTTCTCTAAATACTGAAAAGATTTCCTCTTGTTGTTTCAGGATACCTCTAAAACGCGTCTCTGAGCTTAGGGCTAGCATTTGATTAATGCATGATTTCCTCTTTAAAATTAGAAACAGGAATCATGAGTGATGGTTAATAATTTTCATTTGCTCTTCTGCTCTGTTTTCCAAGCAGTCTAATTAAGGCCTGGTTCCCAAGCTTGATTAGGCTTCTTTTACATCTGACTGCAGTTTGCAGATAGTGCTTCCAGGCAGGAACTCATGCTTTTTTGCAGTAAATGGAAACAATCTGGGAAGGAACAAGAAGATTGTTTTGGGTTGTTTTTTTCCCCCTCCTTTAATTAGAGAAATTGTAACGTCTCTTACCGGAATCAACAACATCATTTAACTATAAATGTCAGAAGTGGAGGCGCAGTAATGAGGCCCCAAGTCCCATTTGCTGAACGGCATGTTGTAGTCATG
Organism: Illadopsis cleaveri; assembly: GCA_013399915.1. NCBI lineage: Eukaryota > Metazoa > Chordata > Aves > Passeriformes > Timaliidae > Illadopsis > Illadopsis cleaveri. The sequence goes on along the minus strand of VXBB01003362.1, from coordinate 38,496 downwards.
CCATTAGAGACAACTGTTTTACACTTTTACCGAGTCTATGGGATTGCAGGGCACCCAGTCTATGCTGCCTGAATTTCACATGCACCATGGAAGCTGTAAAAGGTCTGTACAAACTTCCAAGTTAGTCACGAGTTCTCTGACCTGGTGCCTCCTGAGGATACTGAACACTGCTGCATCCTAGCAGTGGGGAAGATGTCTCTCCTGGTGACTAACAGGTATCCCAACAGCAATTCCTAAAACAAATTCCTGTGTGACTACCATGCAATACAATACATGAGGCTATATGTGATACCCAAACTGTGTTTCAATTACTTGTCCAGTCCTCAGAAAAAGAATGAGTTTTTCCTCCCTGCTCCCACTGTAAAGTGACAGGACACATCCATTTGCTGATTCCATGGACTTGTCCTTTTTCCCTGCAGGGACATGGTTCTCCAGCCAGGTAATCCCTTCCATCACACAGTCTTCTCAGAAAGTGGAGTCTCTTTGTTCCCTGCACTCCTCTGACTCCATCATGGTGTAATGTCCCTGGTACTTTTTAAAAGGTGTTTGGCAGTGATGGTGTATGCAATATGTCAGGACTTCTACCATGATTTTAGTTACATGTATCTTGTTCTGACAGACACGATTTCTATATGCTTGTTAATCCTGCATGGGGTTGTTTCCTTGTTTTGTTTTTTGTTGGGTTTTTTTAATGTAGTATCTTAAGACAGGTGCTATAAGTTGACTCAGTGAAAAAGAGTTAATATAAGTACAATTTTTTTTTCCCTAAAGTTAAATGTTTAAAGGATAAATGCATTTTAAAATAGTTCTATTGGTCACCATGCATTAAAGGTATTTATTATTAGCAAAGGAAAATCCCACAATTTGCAGATGTTAGATGTGAGATTCAGCATCTCTTAGTACTTCTTATAGTTTCATGCTGCAAATCTAATGAGCTTTTGGCATAAATGAAATTAAACATTGTCAGTATTAAGTGGATCAAGATGATAGAATGTTCATTTGTGTTACCTAAAGGGGTTGTTTGTACAGAAAATCTAGAACATGTTCTTTCTAGTGATAGAAGCAGACTGGGACAGATTTTGAGGCATCACGTCACAGAGGCAGCTCAATTCATGCCAGCTTCTACAGTCTCATACAACAAGACGTGTACAGCAAACTAAAATGAGCTTTTAAGACCCTCATTTTAGATACAGAGCTACAGCTTCGAAATAATTTGCCTGACCACTTTCTCTCTACTACCAAGTTACTGTTACACACAGTTCTAATGAACGACAGAGGAACACCTTAGGTTTCCCACTTTCTCCCTGAGGCTACGGTAAGAGTAGACCCAGAGAAAGAGGAAAATCAGGACCCTGTTTCCCATGCAGTTTGTACATTTGATCCAGTAGGACAAGCAATACGCCAGGACACAGGACAGTACTGACTGAAGGAGCAAATTCTCCTTTCTTCTTAACGGGATACAGACTAAACTATTTCTTGTTTTTCACCTCCCATTATCTGAACTGAACTCAGGGCTGATGAATGAAGAAGGTTTAAGTGTATCTAAGAGATGAATCCTCTTCTCGACTTCAGTGAAGCAGAAATGAAGTATGAATTACTCAGTTGGGCACCCAGTTTTCTCTCCCAGGTGAAGATCATGCTCAGGGACTGTGTTTCTTTCTCTAAGAAAAAGAAGAATAGAATACAATAGAGTAAACTGATTTTTTATATTTTTTGCTTAACTTCTCTTTAATAAATAAATACATATTGTTTAAATTTATTTCTATTAAAAGTACAATAAAATGTGTTTTTACAGATATGAAAACTATAGAGCTATTTCACTCTATTTGTGCATAGAAGAACAAATTTTATTACATGTCTTCATATTTATCAACTTATTTTGTTTAAAGAGCAACATGACTACCATGACAGGGCTATATTTTAGAGAGGAGAACAAATGAAATAGGAAATTAAGTTCTTCTTGTACTGGAAGGGGAAATTAAATGAAAAAGCAGTTGTTAAACATTTTGGGTGACTTGCTGAAAGATTAATAAATTATGTTATTGTGTTCAGAACTTACATTTGCCATCTTAATGTCTAAGTAGTTTTCCAGCTAAAACTTTGGGTTGTGTTTGGAGAAAATAAACCATCTGGCTTTTGAGTGACTCAAACACATAAGTTCTAAGCAACAAAGGTATTACATGCTTTGTTAGTACACGTCACACACTTCAGTCTTCTTCTCTTTAACAGACACAAATTCAAGATTATATTTTATGCTTTGTTATTAATCTACTTCATTCTCTTTACATCACTAAGCCATAAGTTGAAAATGTTTGTTATATCTGGAAGAAGATTGTGTTCCTAGTTTTTTTTTTTGGTCCTTTGATATGTAAGAACTTCATTCATTTAAACTAAGTATTTTATCATAGAGCTTGGCATATCAGTTAGGATTGGTACTGGGGTGAGGCTGGTAATTTTGTTTCTTATTAAAGTTACCCAACACTTCTCATTATAAAGCCTGTTTTCAGCTGCATATCACTTTGCCAAACCTTAAATGTTTGGGCTGAAATTTTCCATGCCAGGTGTCTGCCTGAGGCAGAAATATTTCAGGAAGTTTCATCCAAAATGGTACAGCTGTTTCTGAGAATAAGGTTAAAGAAAATCTGTTGTTTAGTAATGTTGAAAAAATACTGGCAACGTTTTCCTGGAGAAGTCCAAGTGTTTTTATGCAGAAAGTAAAAGTTTGAAGTTTGGAGTGGCAGGAAAATGGAGAGGGGGAAGCTGACTTTCTGTCAGTGATGTATGTCTACATAGAAATATTTGCATTTAAATTTTTCAAAAGTCAACCTTTTTAAGATATTCAGCAGGGATTTGTAGGCTCAGTGTCTTGGATACTAATCTCCACTGAAATGTCTTTACTTGTTTCTCTTTTACACTTTCTGTAGCTAAACCCAGCCAACAAGAAACATTACAGAAAGAGACTTATGGAGCACTTAGGCTATGTACAGCAGAGCCTAAATTCAGGCATTATGGTTCCATGAAAGAGGGGTTCTCACTGGGTATGACACAGTTCCTCATTACACTTTCTGCTCATCCAAAACTGCATGTACTTTCCTGAGGGAAGAAAACTAGACCTGCAGGGGACAGCTTGAGCCTGCCTGGTGACTCTTTCATCCATCCATGCAAGAGGTGGACAGTGGAAGAGACACTGAAAAAATGTGGGTACTGGTAACTTGGACATGGAAAGCAGGAGCAGCTGGGGCTGTCTGTGGACATCCAGCTACACGCTGGCAGGCCACAGGGTAAGAAAAACAGACCTGCCATGGAGCCTGGGAGGGGATATGGAGTGTGGAAAGCATGGGCATATGGGGACTGAAAGCCATGCAAAAAGCAAGGTAAGGAGAGCTAGAGGAGAAATGTGGCAAAATGGGAAGAATAGGGTGAGAGAAAAAAAAAAAGAAAAAAAGTAGAAGGAAACAGAATAGGATAAGAGCAGGGAAAGAAGCTTGCTGGAGGGAAGAAGTTAGAAGGAGAGCTGGAAAACTCATCCTGGACATGGAGAACAGAAGAGGTCGATTATGGAGATTAAGTATAGAGACAGGCCTGGAGCAAAGAGAATCTTAGACTAGGTGCCAAAAGCAGGAGACTGGCACACAGGTATGGCAGCAGACTCAGAAGGATAGGATAGAAAGAGCTGTAGATGCTCAGCAGTGTCTTCTTCTGAAGGAAATCCAGGTCCAGCCTGCGGATGGACTGATGGCTACTGCATGTGACAGTAAAACTCAAAGAGACAGGACATAAACTAAAGTACCATCTCACAACTAATCTACTTAATCATTATTAATTACATTCCCTGAGAGTTTTGGTCTCAATGCCAGTCTCACAGACCATCCCCAGTTTAGGACTTACACAAGCCAGATTGCTCTCAGTTGTTGTTATATATGAAGGCAGCCTCCACAGATGTCAAAGAATATTTGGTTACATGGGTGCAAATTGTGCCGTGCACACACCCAGAACCAGAGGATGGGCCTTGGTTCACATTATTTACTAATATAGACATTGCCTGAAGCTATAACTGTACTGCTGAATGAAAAAGGGCCAGGGAATGACTCAAGTACTGAACTGCTGATTGCTCATGTAGATTAAGAGTTAGCTTGCTCACAGTCTCCGTTTTGGACCACTAAGCCTAGAAAATATCTGTTTCAGAGTGGTCTTTGGTAGCATGAATGTGAGCAACTTTGTATCACTTTGTTTAGGACTCTTTTACTTGGTGCTTCTCAAAATGAATCCACTGACAAAAAATAAAATCAAAAATAAAAAAAAAGATGAGTACAACTGAAGTTAGCAAGACTGTCAGTAAAAATAATTACTGTTTTACAGATTCAATATTATGGTCCTGTTTTGACTAAAAATTTGGATTAATAAGGGAAAGGCTTATGAAAATAAGAAGTAAAAACAAGGTAATCCTAAGTGTGCATTTTAACAGACAAAACTCAGGTTCTATTTTTGTTAGAAATAGAGGAAATCAAGGCACATATCAACAGGTATTGTGCAGTGACAAAGTATCCTTTCAGCCCTTGACAGCAAACCACAGGTGACATATCAGCTTTTGTAAATTGCAACCTTAAAATATAGCTAGGGATATCAACACCTGCTTAGCTGATCTTGTATTAAATCCAGGTAGAAGCTGTCAGAACTTCACTGCAGTGTGGGCAGGCCTATGCAGGAACTGAGGATTGGCCTGTGCAAGCAATTATGACATACTAAGTCAGTGTGGAAAATGTTCAGCCCACACTCCTCTTTTTGCCCACTGATATGAAGTACGTTTGGCAGATCAAAGCTAATATTAGGGGATGAATACCGATGGGTTTTTTAGTAGATTGGATCTCGCAGACCTGGCAAAAGAATATATACTGTGTTCCTGAAAGCACAGGTACAGAAAAATATGCCAGAGGGCATAGAGGAAATGATACATGTCAATACAAATAACTATAACTCTGGGTGAAATTCCAGTCCATGAACTTCATTAATTTGGTGGTAGCTTGCCAGACTGCAAATCCCACCAACAGAAATGTAGTAAGCAATAAAACAGAGGATTCAGTCACTCTCTGCTGAGCTTCTCTTCTTTGTTCCCACTATTCCTTTGAGCCACAGTTAACCTACATATCTTTATCCTCATCCTGAGCTGTTATCATGAAGTTTCACCTTATACTATAAGAACATTAGACAAAATGCACAACCTTTTGAAGATTTCAGCAATGCTCAAAAAAAATTAATGCTACATTTAATACAGCTACCAGCCAAGATCAGTCATTTAAATATGTAAGTACAAAGCTATACACATTGTGATTCATGAAAGCTGCACCAAACCTAGAATAAGCTCTGAAATATATGTGTATCCATTTAAAATTTGGTGCAAGCTCAGGCTCTCCACTGATCATCTCAGGAGGAGAATATATACTGGCAGGTGGCAGAGTAAAAGGAAGGTCATAGGGTTGAGAAAAGAAATACATGAGTGTTGTCTAGATGATATGCAAAAGAGTCAGCTGGTTGGTCCCTTGTTTTCCATGGCTTGCACTAGCAAGATAAGCAGGCTAACAGCCATAGCACTAAATTAAACCCATATATGATGGTAATAATATAAGTGTTTGAAAGTTTACTTTGCCACAGCCCTAAACTAGATTTTTCATAGTAGAGTATATCTATGACTTACTAAATATTTCCAGTCACCAGGTCCTGGCTGCTAAGAGTTTCAAAGGAAAATTACGAACATTCTCAAGGAAAACAACAATGAAAGTTTCAATAAATAAGAACTTCTAAAATTCAGGACATTTACCAAAGAGAAAAATGACCTTCCGGTTCATCAGGTTTGTTTTCCTGCTGTTGCAGACATGTATACCATAGGATATCCTTTACAAACTTATGAAGTAGGATTTAGGGAATGTTGGGCTGTTTGTTTGTTTATTCAGTCTGTTCTGGAGCTTCAGTATTCCAGCAGTTAAAAACTTTCTTCTGATTTGCACGTCTTTCTGGTTATTTTACATACATCTAGTTTTCATACGAACATTGGCCCTCGTCAGAGCTTTTTGCCTTTCTGGCATTAAGCCCTTAACACATTTAGAGACAGTAATGAATTATGGTCCTGTTTTGACATTTTATCCATCCCAGCTTATTTCAGTAAGCTAAATACCATGTCTATTCACTTTCTTCTCAGAAACTGAATTTCCCCAGCTATCTTGTCTTTCTTGCCTCCTTCTTGTTTCAGCTTAACACATTTCTAAACATGTGGATGGTCAAAACTGTAAGCACTGTGAAGGAGGCCCCACTAAAACCTCATCTGAGTCTGAATCTCTGACATATTCTATGTGTCATATGCCTTTTCTAGTACTGGATGACATTGCTGTGATTAATTAGCACATCCTGCCTTCCCTCTTGGGAAGACAACTTGCCAATGACAACAGGAATTATTAGAATCATTTTGCTTCAAGTATGTCAGTCTGTGAGCTCTGCCTGTATCATTTAGCAGTGTTGCAAATGCCTCATTTTGTATCACACACATTTTATTAACAAAGCACAGAGTAAAAGACGCAATAAAACCCCTCTCAAGCATGATATTTCTTACACATCTTGAGGAACCTTTGTAAATACATTTTTTCCCTTTTCAGCACTACAGGTTTAATTTTCTTAACTGATCCCTCCCCATATTCTTAACTTTCCTCCTTAATCTTTGACAGTTAACTACATCCTCCCTAACTTGGTCCACATACTACTGTTCTCATTCCTCTTCCCTGTTTCATTCTGGGCACATTTCTGCCGTCTTTTACCAAAATTAGGTGTTGATTTTCTGCAATTCTATTTCAGCCTTTTCTCATCATTTTGCAATATCTAGTTATCGATTCAGATATTTTACCCCAAGTTATTAATACTGAACAGGCACAGATGCTTCAGAACATCCTGAATTGGAAGGGACCCACAAGGATCATCAAAGTTCAACTCCTGGACCTGTATCAGACAGCCCCAAGAGTCACACCATGTTTTTGAGAGTATCGTTCAAACACTTCTTGCACTCTGTCAGGTTTGGTGCTGTGACCACTTCACTGGGGAGTCTGTTCCAGAGCTCAGCCACTCTCTGGGTGAAGAACATTTGCCTGATATCCAACTTAAACTTCCCCTGACACAGCTTTGTGCCATTCCCATAGGTCCTGTTACTGGTCACCAGGAAGAGGGGATAGCTGCCTCTCCTGGCCACAGTGAGAGTGCCCCCACAGACCCCTCTTCTCCAGGCTGAACAAACCAAGTGACCTCAGCTGCTCTTCATACACCTTCTCCTTCACCATCTTAATGGATCTTTTTTTAATAACCTCTAATAGGTTAATATCCTTGTCTATGTTACCATTTGTGACGTGACCATCCTCATTAAGAAATTGGCCAATGTAATTTCTGGAGTGTCTTTTGCTATTAACATATTTTTAAAAGCTATTTTTGTTGTCCCCCACAGTACTGACCAACTTCAACTTTAATTGAAGTCTGGCCACATGAAATTTCTCTGCACAGTTGTGAACAACATCAACTTTAATTGAAGTCTGGCCACATGAATTTTCTCTGCACAGTTGTGAACAACATCTAATCTCAAAAACGAGCTTTATTTTTTTCTTGATCATCTTTACTGTGATGTTACAATGGGAAAGTAACAGAAATGTGAAAAGGCTGTAATTTTCTGAGCTAGAAGCAGAACTGGAGATCATGAAAATAATGAAAAATCTATAACATTACCCTATCCTGTACTAGAAAGAAACTAGAAAGCCTTAGCTATGCTGCCTCTAAACTACTCAGTATCATCTAGAGCTTTGTTTTGGGTTTGGGGTTGGGTTTGGGTTTTTTTTATAATTTGGGGATTTATTTATTTACATATTTATTTAGTGTTGGCTGTTTGGATTTTGGCAATGCCTAGCTGGCAAAAAGTTGTTGTTCTATTGGCATTTCGTCTGCTTAGATTTCATCTATGCAACAAACTAGTGAGCTATGCTACTCAGGAGATGTAACCAGCATTTTTTCTAGGGGCTACAAAACCACTCAACCATACTACATTTCAGTGGTAAACACAGCCATAATCACTTTATTCTTTATCCAAGAAACAAGAATGTGGAACGAAATATAAAGTTATTAATACAGGATTAATTGTAGAAAATGGTACAATGCAATGCAACACAATAATAAAGCAAAACAACCCCTAAAGAATACATTTAATAATTTCTATATCCTCAAGTTTATGTGTGATTAGACTTATTTTCAAACTGGGCAAAAACATCATTCTTTGAGTTCAATCCCATATGCCAAATTTCAGTCCAGAATGATTTTTTTACAACTAAGTTATAAATCCCTGGAAACAGGGGGAAATAATGGAAACATTGACTACAATATCATAAATAAAATACTTCCTCTGAAGGATTTCCAAGATTTCCAGTTCATAAGAAGTTTAATGTTTCAATTGAGACTTACACCAAACTTCAAATAATGACACACTACAAATGAGTCCTCTAAGCAGTACAAATAAAGTAAATTTATTCATGATGTATTGCTGGTAACTGTTTACGTCCCAGAAGTGAAAAACACCAAGCTCAAAGGCAGCATGACAGCCTACATCCTGTAAAACCACACATTTATTTCCAAGCCGGAACTCAACCAAAGCCATACTCTTACCAGTAAGGATGTTTCTATTGTAAAATAAACAGTATATTTTTCATATCGCTGGGTTTTTTAATGTGCATTTTGCAAATAATTTTTGTTTCTCCCACAAGATAATTTTGTATAAATTTTTTTTTTTTCCCTTAGTCTTAACCCACAGAAACAGCTGTTCCATTTGTGTTTTCCTGTGTTTAAAGGACTATAGTTACTGAAAAATACAGCCATCATGTGAGAGAATTTGTATACTTGTTTCTGTTTGGAACTGCTCTTTTCTCTCAGGTTAAGTAGAATACATGATCTAGTCACTAGTAGCAGTTTTCTGAAATTTTTAATTTTCATCCACTACTGCAAGGCAAGCCTTACTAATTAACATGCAGATGTCACTAGTACTATTGATTTTCAGTGGAGTGGGGGTTAAATTTCTCTCTTTTTTTGGTAACATCTAAACCAATATTGTGTTGATCATATACTTTTAGCCCTCTATGATTTGGTACCATTCACATTGTGCCCTGCTACTCTTACCAGTATCATATTACATTTGGTCCAACTAAAGAAGAAGTAATATGAAGACTTTGCATAAAGATTGCAGCTTCAGACTTGAAAACAAAACTCTGAACTATTCTGCCTTTGGCAAGACACTTCTTAAATTTGTCTGTTGTAACAATAAGGCTGCTCTAAGGTGTCAATAGAGAGAAGGCAGACCACAGCCCAGTTCCCCATACTGCAAAGAAGTATTAAAGTTGGAAAAGCTCTCTAAGACCATCAAATCCCACCATAAACCAGCACCACCATGTTCACCTCTAAGCTGTGCTACCAAATTCCGCAGCCACACATTTTTTTAACACTTCTACCACTTTCCTGAGTACACTGTTCAAATGCCTGAACATCTTTTACTGAAGAAACTTTTTCTAATATCCAGTCTAAACTTCCCCTGGCACAGTTTGAGGTCATTTCCTTTTGTCTTGTCACTTCTTTCTTCTTCTTCAAACACTCACCATGGAGAGAAAGCCAGTTAATTCTGAGCATCCTTGACCACTGACAAGACAGGAAACCCAGGGCAGCAAGATTCTAATCATGAGCACTTCAGCTAAATATCTAAAAAAGTTGGATTGTCTTCGAGATCACTGAACTCAAGTGGGTGATTAGAGAGGCACTAGAGCAGCTTCCAAGGAATGTCCCAACACTAAGAAGGTATTTCCACTCAGTGGTTAGTACAAGCCATGCTGGAATGCCAGCTGCCCCATTAGCTTCTCATTCCTCTATCTTTCTCTACTTCCGTTTCAAGTCCTCACATTCATACTGTCATGACTGACTGTCATTGTGAGAAAAGTTACTATCCTTATGCTGAAAGGTGTTTCACAACAGCATATTTCGAAACCAAATGAAGTGGCCTGAATAGAAATCCAATGTACTTGGAGTCAGCTGGAGATTCCTTTTTCCCATGTCTTTTCCTTTCAGCATTTCAGAATTAAATGTAACCATTTTTCCCTTGAGATACACAATAATTCTTGATTTTTATTCATTGCCTTTTATCAGGATCTTCAAGCAGTTTAAAGAAATCAGCATTTTCTAACATTTTTGAGGTATGCAGGTAGGACTTTCAGAACTCTGAAAGATATCTTTCATGTTTATCATTAGACGAGTAACTTAATTATAGGAGTAACTACCCTATGTTTTTGACTTGGTCATCTGTCTTAGGTCATCATCAATGTTGCAGAACAACAGAATAAGATATGAATCTGTGCCTCAACTGTCACATTTACAGCTTGGTTTATTAAGGAGCACACACCTTCATTCCAATTTAATCTAATATTCTATACAGCAAACCATGACGACTGACACATGGCTCATATCCTATCCTTCCTTGCCTCCTATTGGGGCAGTAATCCTTTGAAAAGAGATAGCAAAGACATCTGGATGCTGTAATGCTTTAAGCTACAATAGCTAAATCTGCCAGTACTTAATCTCTCAGTGCCCACATTAAGTTTGGTGGGATTTGGATTAGCCCTTAAATAAGGAAATTACAGTATAGGGAATTTATTTGATCTGTCTGAGGTTACACAGAAGCTGATGTAAAACAAAGGAAGAATTGCCAGAATAAGATATTGCAAAGGTAGTAGTTAAGCAAACACTTACTTTCCAGCTCTATGAAGAGAACATTTCCTAAGCAGTATAATTTTTTTACTGACATGGTTAAACTTTTTTTTTTTTTTTTTAATACACATAAAGGTAAACTTTGCCCCTTAGTTAATAGGATCACTAACAATGTCATCAAATTAACCACATATATATATCCTTTTTTTCCAAACACAAAGAAATTATGTGCAGCAGTAAGGAAAGGGTAAACATCACAGCTGATTTTGGCTGAAGCTTAAACTTCTGACTGAAAGCTGAAGTACTGAAACCTACCCTTCCACAAAGATTTATCTTCTGCAACAAAAGCAAAATTCTCCACTTTTAGCACTACGCCCCTCTCAAGTAATTTGTAGAGTAAACATGCCTTACTATCGTTCTGTTAAGACTATTTGCATTCAAAATATACTTATTTTATTCTAAATTAAGCCATATGCTGCTGGTGATTAAAAAATAGTTCTTCCTCCAGCATTGAAATAGATCAAAGCAAATGTTCATATATGTATAATGACTCTAGAGTTGCTTTTTCTCCAGCTGATCATTTCTTCCTATGTAGATCTGATGTTCTGCTTCTGAGAATAGAATTTATTAACAACACTAAAGGGAAAAAAAAAAAAAAGCTATCTTTCAGCAAGAGCCTCCTCTTTGCCAAACATCTCAGGGTTTGTCTCCAAGGACTTTAAAAGAAAGGAAAGAATGAAGAACGGAAACCATAAAGCACGCATTACTGCTATCATCTAATTGCTGAATGAATAGCACAGTTGTTTAGTCTGATTGCACTAAGCTAGTTATCCACTGCAAGCCTCATTGACAAAAAGGGAATCTACACAAATTATAGGGAAATTCAAGCACTAAAGGAATGTTTTGGTTCAGAGGTTTGCACTGACTATTGGCTTTGGTTCCTGGCATCATTTGCCTTTGCCATATGAACTCTGTTGGACTGGGTCAGCCCAAAGCTTTCCAAAAAGCCTGAGAAGAGGACAGACTTTCTTGTCATCTGTATCCCATAAATAAATTAAAGTGATGTTCTCCAGTTAGAGTTTGTTTCTTGGCAGACTAATCTGCAATCAGAGAAAGAAAAGCTCTTCATTTGTGGACTCTAACTAAAGGAAGGAAGTTTTTGTATGTGTATTCACCAGAGACCAAAATATTAAAGAGTGGAAGAGGAAAAACATATGTTGCAGTCCCCCAAAAAATAAATAGATAAAAAAATTGCATTAGAAACATGCCCTCAGTTGACGATGTTCTAAAACAAAGCATTCCTTTAAGAGGAGCAGGCAAAATAGTTTCACCATTGCCACATTATTACAGCATAAGAACAGGCTTTTCAGGCACTTTTTTCCCCTAAATTTATACCCTCTATACAAAAATAGAAAAAAAATGAAGGAAGCTTAATATGCCAGGTTCCAGTGAGCTTGCATTCTCCCTCTTATCATATTGCAAAATGTATGTATGCAGAATGACAGGAATATGGATCACACTTCCCTGTTATATTTATGACATCACAACCAAGAAGTGATTGCAGCATGTATGAGCAGTGGCATGGGTATATTCAGCACTCTTTTCTGAATACTGTATTTCAGTCAGAAAAGAAATTGCAGCACAAAGCAAGTACACTTCTCCTCTTGCAGTCTACTGCAAAACTCCATCAGACTGTCTTTCCATGTAACTACCAGAATTCAGGCTCATCTCTCACATTTTCAGACTATTTCTTTCCAATTGTCTTGCACTTCTTGTGTTACTGAGATGAACCTTCTACACTATTAATTCCTTATTAGTTAAATAGCTAAATATCTATGAAACCTCATTATACCCACCAAAATAAACAGATCCTTTTGGGTTTTTTCTGCACTGAACAATTAGAAAATAAAATTAAACTAGGAACATGGTAAGAGGCTGCATTTGGAGACAACATGGTTCTAGATGGACTTCTGGGAGTCTCTGATATTTTTAGAAAGCATTAATGCTCTGCTCCCAGGTCACACACTTCCCTATTCTGGCACAGCTGGTATGGGGCCCTACTCTCCATTGTCCAACACAGTGACACCTGTGTTACAGACACTGCAGAGTGGCAGGTGAGACAGGGACCTCACTGAAGGAGTCACACAAAACAAGTAACAGAAATGCTTAATGGTTATTGACTTCTAATGCCAAAAACATCTTCTGCTAGCATGACCTCCCCTGTCTGGAAAATGAGTATAAGCTTTGCCAATGAAAGACCTGTTTAGCTGCAGCTCCACCATAGCCATAGCAGCCACACCAAAAAGCCATGCTAAATACCAGCAAGTTTTGAGAGCTGTTTCTCTTGACATCTAGATCAACCACTGTAACTTACCTCTAGGGATAAATATTATTTGAATATTAGTTGTATTGTATTTGGAAATGTTTTATCATCTCAAATTTGGAACCTCTTTAAAATACATTATAAAATGCATTAAAGAAAATTGAGAATTAAATCAAATTTAGATCCTATTAAATTCACGTTAATGGAAAATGGCTTCACTCAGATCCCAATGAGACCACAGATGTCTCATTTTCTTTCCAAATTCTATTGTTTAAAAAAATTAGTTTCTCTTTATTCCCACAAACCAGAAATAACAATCAAAGTATAATGATTATAACCAGGAACTGACTTTATGAACACAATGAATATACAACTACAGAATTTTACTATCCTGTGTTTCCATTTACTGGCTTTTGCAGGTATATTCATGTCAGTTCTCCTCCCTATATCCAGTTGAGACAACTCTAATTTAAATATTTATATCTGCCAGAATCTTTCTATGTAAACTGTTTGTCTTTGAAATTACCTTGTTCATTCAAACAGACTTTCAATGGGATAGGAAAGCATTGCTGTGAAGGGCCAGGTATGGAAATTGAAAGCAATTAGCTGTAGGTGCTGGCTTTCTGAATGCCTCACAGACCACCAAACACATATTCTGCACTTAACAAAGAAGAATTAATAATTAATCTTAAGGTTTGGGCAAGCTCCAATGTAGGAAAGAGCATAATGCCTTGAACCACTGCTCCCATCTTGGAACAGGAAATTGGATTTCTGCTCCTCTCTGGCTGACACTGTGGAGTCAATAATATTTCTCAGGGAATTAAAAGAAGTGCTGGTGATGCTGATGTTTTCAAGAGAAGAGTCTGATGCAGATAATCATGGTTAGGATATATCTCCTGTGCTGCATGACATCATTTCCCCATGTGTATATTCTAACAGTTGCCTGACTTCATCCCTCAGCAGTTTGGGGTTAACAGCTTCTTTAGCATGCCCTGGCTCATGATCCTAAAGGTTTGGGGCTGAAAGAAAGGATGTTTTCCAAAGGGTTTTCTGTGCCTCTTACATAAACTCTGAGTAGCATTTTATACTGTTTTCATGAAAGGGTGCTTGGTACTTTGGGATATGACATTTCTCAGCCTCAAAATCACTGTCCCCTGGACCCTGCTAAAACCCTTTTGCTTAAAATCCTCTACCAAATGTTGAACTGTAGTGTTTGACTGAAGGTTAGTTTTACCTTCCCGTGGTGAAAATAAGAAACACAACACTTTGCATCCACAGTGGCAGTAGAACTACTATTGCCTTACCCCTGGCAACCTGCCTCCCAAAAGAAAAGAGAGACAGAAGGACTGAGAGGTGGAGTTCTGGGGAATTCCATCATCTCCTTTGTCCTGCTGAGAATTCTTCTGGGATGGCTCCATCTCTTGAATCTCTTTCCTCCTCGACCTACTGTTTATATGAACATGTTACACAGGAATAAAGGAGGGAAAAAAAATCCCATTAGGACTAGCAATGAAAGACTTCTAGGTCTGCTCATAGTGGCAGGGATAATTACTGCCTCAGCACTTCATTTTCTGTGCCAGTCTGACTCTGCTGAATTGCTCAGCTTCAGGTTTTTCCTCCCTATGTTTGCATTCCCATTTTAATGGTGAATAAAATGCTTCTCAGAGTAATCAAAGTAGATCCATAGCACAACCATGACAGTAGAAGAAACATCACTTCAGTCTCTATTATGTCACATAATGAAAAAACCCTTTTTTACATTGGCTAAGCATCACATGAAAACCCACTTTGATAGAAAACTAGGAATATCACCAGTTGTACATGATTTTACACACAAATATCCTTTGCAGTAAACCCTTTTGCTGTTCAAATTCATCTGAAAAGCCTGAGTTATTACTTTGTAGTATACCATGTTTTGCAATATACCATATTTTGTAGAATACCATATTTCTCACCTTTTTTGGGTAAAAAGCTAAAATTTTGGGTAAAATTACAGAGTATCTACAGCCTAGAATTATATTCAGTTTTCTCAGAACAAAGTTTCTAATTGCTATTGGAGCTACAGAAAGGAATATACCACCGACAATTTTGATAGTTAGGTAAGTGCTAGTCAAATTTATGAACTCTGGGATACACAATTAAAAATCAATACATTAACTTGATCCTTTCAAAATCTTCAAAGAGCTTTTGCTTCTAGTTCTGTCTGAAAATTAAAGAGAAAACCTTATTAGGTTAAACATATCTTTCACCTAATTATATTCATTCATATTTGTTATTAAGACACTTAGTCTTTTGTTGAGACCTATGACCAAAAACCCAACAACATCACTTGACAAGATCCTGGACAACATGAAGAGGTGGAAATTTCCTGCCTCGTCAGTTAAAGACCTAATCTTGACAGTCTGTTTCTGAAGAGCAATGTGACTTGGGCATGTAAAGTAATCTCTGACATTTCCATTTTTTGATGAGTTTAGTGTTATACATTTCTAGACTCCTTTGGGGCTTACAAGCAAGAAAAGGTGTAGCTTGTATGTTAATTATTATTAATCTAATTTAAATAAAATTACCAAATGAAAAATTCAAGTCTTTTGGTTTTTCTAGTTAGCACTTGTTTTCCAGCCTGAAATTATCCAGGGGCACATTTGTCCAAGACGCTGTCTCATATTTTTCACATGAAAATGACTCCATGATGATAGATCAGATATCTTTCATGCTCCAAATATGAAGAATTGCATTTATCTAACTGATTCTGCTCTCAGTTTTGAGTTTGGGAGTAACAAAGCCAATATAAACTTAGTTCATAGTTCAGTAATTAATTTTTTGGAAACAATTCATTGTAAATACTTTTGTATTTATAGCTACTCTGAAACAATGAAGATAACATCTGAGAAGGCTCCAAGTGAAGCAGGAAGACGCTGCAAAGGATGTGCCATTGTCATTATTAATAAAGCTTCTGTCTGACTGCAGCACAAGGTGAGAGATTAGTATCAGCTGTGTCCTTGGAGGGATGAGACAATGCAGAGCTGTAGTGAGAAGAAGAGTAACACACCCTTCTGAGACAGTGTACGTGGAGGATAAAGCATCTCCATGGTTCGTCCAGTTCCATTTGCACAAATGTCATGGCAAAAAATGCCTTAGCAATTCATTTATGAAAAAGCTTGCACAGCATGTCTGTAATTTTGTATGGATTCCCAGAAGAGATCTTTTGGCCAAAATGCATTTATTCAGTGTCAGAAGAAATGCTTCTTTTCCTTGTACATTAACACCACAAGCTTGCAGTGTGACTTCATTAATGAAGGTAAAAATACTCTTTCATGTAGACACACTGGACAATAAATTCTGAGTAACTTGCAATCCCTTCAGAAATATCTACAACTGTATTAAAAAATGTTCTTATAGGAAAAAACAACAATAAATAAACCAAAAATAGCAAGGCTGATGCGTATCTCTTCCTGATTTTCCAAAAATGGGAAGATTTAGTGAAACTAAACCGGATGACAAAACCATTACTATTTCTGAGAATAAACTACAATCCAGCCCCAATATGTAGAAGCGGAAATTGCTATTGCTGTGAGTATACATTTTTTTAGCCTTCGTATAAACAAGCCTTAAAGAGGGACAGGATGTGAGCACACCCATTCTCTGGTGAGTACACTAAATCATCATGCAATTTTTTTGTTCTAGATCAATAAATCTCAAATTCTCCAGACAAATAAATACAATAGGGAGGTTAGGAACGAGCTCTTAGGGGTGGCAGTTTCTTAATCAAACACAGTACGGTCAAACCAGAAAAACTCACTGTTTGTTCAGTGGCTTCTCCAAGGTCACCCATGCTCTGTCTACTGTGTCAAAACAAGGAGAGATCTCTGGTTTTATTGTCACTAACTTACACTCAGATTGTTAGAGTGTCATCCTTTCTATAGAATACCTATCTTGGAAAGGCTGGCATAGTTAGGAAAAGAGCCAAAGAACTAGTGCAGATAATCAGGGGTTAATTTAAGATAGAATTGTTAAGGAATAACTGCTCTGAATATGTAATAATAATGACTACAAACAAAAAAGGAACTAATCATTTGAGGTGTGCTTTGTCTGTAAGTGCCAATCCAATAAAATCATGTTTCAAAGGCTAAAACAAGCCTGATTTACCATTCAGTCTTCTATATAATTCTCTCACAGCAGCCTAAAATTCGTTGAAATATAAATATTTCTACATTAAAAAATAGATACATGTGTTGACTTGCAACAAAGGATTCAGTTCTTCAAGTTTCTCTTTGGCAATCCTTTGTTTGGCTGCATAGAAATAACATTTGTTCTTCTGAGAGTGCATGTAAAAGATAAGGTATGGTACAAAAACTGACAACACCTACATGGCAAAAATATTTGAAAGAACAACTAAAAGTAAAGAAAAGCATATGGAAATGCACTGTTTGTACACACTATAATTTGTATTACACTGTTCATCTTGTTTGTTTTTCCTTTGCAAGGTACCTTCTCTTCCCATTTGACATACCTAATTTATAATTTACAGAAAACATACTTATCACCATCTTACATGACATTTAAACAACAATTACTATATTGAAATTCTTGATTAGCATGGCAGGGGCTGTCTCATATGATGGGATACAGAAAATCCTAATATCTTGTCTTATTCTGCTCTCCTATTCCTGTATCTCCTCCTTAAATTATCAGTTATTATCATCAATCATCTTGCCTTCACTATGCTTCCAAAGTCCCCATTCCTGTGGTTCATCCTCCCTACTGCACACTCAGTCTTCCTGCGGCCAAATCCACTTCTCTCTCCTTTGTTGCACTTCTCCAAGCCATCCCTGGCTCTCTGCTCCCTGCTCTCTACACACCATCACAGCCCAGTCAGTTCTTTCATCCTTTCTTTCCCAACTCTCAGCCTTTAATTGACCTTCTTATAGGAACTGTTGCCAGCCACCACTTCCCCTTCCCTCTCCTCCTCTGCCTCTTTTGCTGGTCAATCCGAGTGGAAGAGGAGGAGCGGGAGATGGAAATGGGAGACAGCCTGTCTCCCTACCAGGTGGCGATGTGGAGCCATGGGGCTGTGCGGTGCTGGTGGTGGGAGCTGGAAATCTGCTGAACACATGAGGAGCTGGGAACACTCGAGAAAGGAGGTGATCCAGAAGGGGGGCCAAATGTAGACATCATCAGTGCTCACCATTTGGCAAACTCATAGATGCTAAAAATTGAAAAGCGGGGGGAGGAAGCTGTGTTCCTGCTAAGTCATCTTGTGCAAAATATGTGTTAATCACCACCTGATTCTGTATCACTACCTGATCCTAACAGTAGCATTTTGTAGCTTTGCATGTAGCAAATGTAAATGCTTTGCATTTAGTTCTCCATACTCCAAGAGAGCCCAGGCTTATGAAAGAAGTATATACTTATAATAATATATATGTTTACTTTAATATATTGTGATTAGCTCTTTAAATTTCCAAAAAGGTTTTTACCTTCCTGTCACTGAAAATATGACCTTTTCCTCTAAATGAAACACAACAGGCCTAGGAGGATTGAGAGCTGGTTTTCAGGTT
>VXBB01003362.1:0-19849 GCA_013399915.1 Illadopsis cleaveri | reverse complement strand
TGAGAAAGAAGGATGTTGGAAATTATGATTAGTCTCGCATGTGTGGACAGACCATACAGTTATCAAGAATTATTCCATATGCAGAAGTAACATATCAATGACCTAATTTGTTAACTGGCACCCAGTCAAACCTCAGAGCCACCCAAGGTAGAAAAAAATATAACCAGCTTGCTGATTCTTAGCCAATCTTGCTTTGTTCTTCTTTCATTCAGAGGAAAGATCTTTTAAAAAACACTTCATTTCCCTGCTACATGTATTCATATTCTCTTTTCATATTCATTCAGTTGCATAGCAAAGAATTTTATGCTCAGCCATAGCAAAACAGGTATAGACAAGCTCAGCAGGACTTTTCATGTTGCGCTGTCAACACAGCACAATGCCAGCCCTTTTTAAAATACAAACTTTATGCAGAAAAAAGTTCTGACTTTCAGAGCAATTGAAATCTAGTGATATCAACTGAATTGGAGGCTTTGCATTACATTATGAGGCTAATGGCTTGCAGAAATACTGATTCTAGGGTTGAAAGTACCATGTGTGAAATACTTGAATTTCTATCAATTATTAATCCCAGAGCTATGATTTTGAGATATATTTTAATTAAATATTCTTGAACCTATCACATCCCTTCACATACTTCTCCTTAGGCAGGCAATCATTTCACACAGAAGATTTATTTAGTAAAATACAGATAAAGAAAAAACACTTTTGCTGTAAAATTTCTATGTCTTAAGTTGAGAACCTTAGTTATTGCATTTTGTGTTTCTAACAGAAATCAGTATAAGGCAAGGTATTGAAATATATTTTAAACTTTTTCTTCTGTACATGCTTGTGTTGGCTAAGCTATGCTAGTGAAAAAATCAGTTTCACCAGCACACAGACATGAAGAAGATGCATGAGAAAGAACTTAACTCTGTTGTTTTTTTGTGTTGAGTTCAGATGAAAATTTCAAACAATGACAAAAACACCAAAAAAAATCAAAGCATAGGTAATAATAAAATCCCCTCAAACCCAACAAAACAAAACAAGAACAGAAAACACAAATGACAAGATGATCATTTGTATAAAACAGTAGGTCACAGACATTTGAAACTTTGGATGTGCTGGATGGAGGAAATATAATAGGGCAGATGGAGATTTGGACAGGCTAGGTTTTGAAGCTGAAGTTTGATGAGGTGAAGTCACTGAGAAACAGAATCATCATGAAAAGCCTCATAATATCACATGCCAACTCAAGCCAGGGAGCTATGTCTATGCTGATAAATAAAATGGGACCAGAGACCAAAACAAAATGTGACTGGTTTTGGAGGTGGTCCCTGGAACAAATTCGACCCATATTGCCACATATTGACTCAGAAACAGTTGTTTGGAGAGATCCTCCCAGAGCCTGGGACTGAGCCAACAGTTAAGCAGTGCCTACAATAATGTATCCCAAAACTCTACTTCTCTTCCCTCCCTTCTTTTATTTAGTATACAATGACAAATTGTACCATCTACCTAAACATTGCTAATGGTGGGAAGTGGTTATAATATCATATCATCCCTAGGATAGATACAATGGAGTCAAATGAAGGATTTCTTTGAGGTTTTAGAGCCTAGAAGACAGTGCTGTGTTATAAACAGCTTCAGCTGTTCTTGGGTTTAGGTTTTCTCTGCCCAAGATTCAGGTGGTGTTTCGGGTGGTTTGAGTGAGTCTTTTTTGCCCTCTGAAGTCTCTGAGCCAGGCGCGAGAATGAAACGGAGTCTTCAAAGTCTTCTTGTTATNCCCTCCTGGACAGACCCCAAACCCTCTTTCTCAGGTCCCAGGCCTCTCTGCTGATGTCTGTGACCTTCCAGGGCAACCACAGGGATGCCCTGGACTCCGACAAGCTGTCATTTCTGTTGGCTGCTGTTGATGCAGCAAATTAGGCAGTATAGCTATGCAGTTAAAGTCAAGCTTTCCTGGAGCCTTCTAGCCAAGCCTGGTGCATGTTATTTTCCCACTTCAACTGGACAAGAAGCACCATATTTGTCTACTTCAGTTTTGAAAAAGTTCCCCCCCCCGCCACATTAGCAAGGGATTGGAGGACATTTATAGAAGCATAATTAGATAATCTCTCATTTCCTTCCTTCACTCCTGCTTCTCTGATTGCCCATGCCAGCAAAGTAAAGAAATTATTTTCACTATGATTTTAGATGGCAAACAGATGAAACTAAAGACCTTTCCCTAGTGCTCTCCATATATAGTCCCTAAATCAAAATTTTCTTATTCATGTTTAGTTCAAGACCTTTTCATAACTAGGTCTTAATCCTGCATTTCTGGCTTGATGCCCTGGGGTAGAGATCTGGAAGTTCATGTAGGATGTCAGGCTTTTGTTAGATGGAACAGCTTTCCTAAATTGAAGATTTAAAGTGGAGGCTCTGCCATGTCACTGAGAGATCCATCTTGTTCAATACAAAGGCACTAGTTTTGAAACAATGCCATAGGAATAGCATCTTGTGCCAGATGCTACATTTATTCAGGGTTACTTGAGCAGAAGTAATGAGAAGTATTAAAGCAAGGTTTACATAATGAAATGCAATATCAAACACTCTATGTACATTAGTGAGAAGAGTAGAGACTGAGTTGTTTTGAACAAAACTTAGTCTGCTTCTTTAGAAGGGAAAATTACTAGCACACTGCAAAATTACCCTCTCCCCAATCTCAATGTTATTTTTGACTTAATACAAATATGTTTGATTGTGGCCCATTTTGACAAAATGACAAAAATCTCTTCTAAAATGTTTGCAATATTCTTTTTTTGCAACTCTTATTCAGCTACCTGATCTTAGAGAGGCCTGTAAAATATACATAGCCCTTTCATAAGATGAGAAAAAAATATGATGAAATAAAAAACAAATCATCCACAAAGTATCAACCGAAGTCAACAATACAAGATAGCCAAATTAAATAGTGCTTTTAGAAAATTGTATTCTGATTAACACCCTATACAGAGAACAAGGTTGAACATCTTTGTCTCCTTAGGGAACTTGTTTTGCATGGAAATGGGCTCAGATCTCCCTTAAACAAAGTGCTTTTAACCCACTTCATGACTTCTGGTGAGGAATTCATGCCTGAAGGGAGTCACTGCCAGCAAATTCACATCAAAGAATCTGGAGAGCAAAAAGCAGAATTCAGAGCCTCTGTGACCTATATGCACTTTCTGTGGATGGCCCCACAACCCATCTATGTAAAGAGCTACACCAGGGACCCCAAACATGGTTCCTTAAAGTTTGCAGCAAGCCTAATTAGCCTTGAACTAGGGTGAAGTTCCTTACATTTCTACCATTCTCTGCTACACGTGGCAGTATTTTGGCCATATGGAGAATATTACCTAAGCAAGGTAATTCATACATGGGTACCAGAAGGATGACAGTCCATGCAGAGAGGACTGGACCTTTTCCAGAGGGAGGCAGGCAGCAGGTCTTCCCTCTCACCTGAACATCTTCAAGGGTACAAAGCAGCTGAGGTATGTCTCAGAGCATGATATGGAGAAGGAACCTGCTGGCTCTGGAATTTTTTCCTTACTGGGGTTTTCTCCATACTTTTTCATTTCGTGACCCAAGAAAACCTATTGTTTCTTCGCAGGTGCATGGGGGAACCATGCTCATTGCAGGGGAGTTGGACTAAATGACCTTTAAAGGCCCCTTCCTACTCAAGCTGTCCTAGAATTCTGTAACTATGACATTGCATGGGCTGTTCTGTCCTCAAATCAAATGGCTGTACCTCTTCCACAAGACTGTGTTTCCTGTCCAGAAAAAATATTTGAAAGCAAATTATTATGATGACTGCTGTATGGATTATAGCTAAAGGATCTTTATCTTTTTCTTTACTTTGATTACCCATGGCTATAACAAATCTCCCAGCATTTGGCCACAAAATCTGCCCAAGCTAAGAGAAAGCTGTGACCAGCCTCTCAGATAGCTGCAGCAGGAAGATGGATCTCCCACTGTGCTGCAGCCTCAGGAAAACACAGGTCTAGTTTTACCCCCACTTTTCCCCCTCTCATGTTTTCGGTCATAAGTGGTAGCTAGGATCACCTCAGGTAAATGGTAGCACATGGCAAATCAAGGCAGAAAATTGGGAAGTGTCAGGAATCAGCTACAGGATGGGTGAAGCCAATGTAGAAAGGGTTGCAAAAGGTTGTGACATTGCAAACCAGCCTGAAGAACAGGAAGAAACAGCTGCTCAAAACTATGTCCATGACCTTTCCATGGACAAACCCAGTGGGGAATAGACGTATTCTATGAATGATAAGGGAACAGCCAAATGAAGTGCAAATGGGAAAGACAGACTGAAACAGGGACTGGACAAAGACCAAGAGAAGAAATTACCAGAAAAAAAAAAGTAAAAGGAAGAGGCAATTTAGACCCCACATATAGAAGAGGAGAAAAGCAAAGCTTTGTGCCAAGGCAGAATCTTAAGAAAGCCCACAGGAAAAGCAGATGGGAAATATGTGTGGAAACAGTGCTAACACCTGCAACAGGTGTGTTATTCTTTCGATATGAAAAAAAGAGTTCCAACCATGTATGACTGCAGTAGAAGCACTGAAAGAGACCTGTCAGAAAGACAGAAAAGATAAGCAGTCCCAAGTGATTAATTTGTGTACAAGGAAAGTAGTTCAAATTATTACATAAGCAAAACACGATAGAGAGCCAGGATGAAAAGGACTGTCATAACAAAGGTGTTGCTAGACCTACTGAGTAATGCTCCAGGAGTTCTTATCATCATATTCCCTAAAGAACCAAATGACACCAATAAAGTATATTGATATAATATACAAGAAACTGTTTCTTCAGACAGTAAGGAAATGAAAATTAAGTGGAAATGAGCAGATAAGGAACTTGCAGAAGGCTTCCCCATGTCAAGCACAGGTGAAGAAACTAAAATGCTCATGCTGGAAGCCAACCAAGGGAAGCTTCGATGGGGTAGGTTGGAGGGGTTTGAATGCACAGATCACTGGAATGCCTCCTGCTGCCGCAGCCAACTGTTTGGATTACACTGTCTCCCTTAATGCAGACAAGTTGCCAGCCTCTTGGGCTCAGAACTGGTAGGGCCTGTTAGGCAGGCTGCAAACCTTCAGGAGAAGGAGGGAAAGGGAAAGTTTTCACTTAATTTGGATAATCCGGCTTGTACTTCCAACATACAAATTAGGCGAGAAACTAAAATTGTTCTGAAGCAAAAGATGAAGGATAACGTGAATATAATGCCTGACTCAAATGTGTGGGGAAACAAGCAAGAACTGGAAGGTGCTGTACTAAATAAAGGAGATTATGATCTGGAAAGACTAACTGAAACTTAGTGGGATAATTCCCTTGTGTTGAAAAGACAGGATGCAGTATGCATGGGAAAGGCAGAGTAGAGAAAATCAATAGGTGTAAAATACGTTGTATAATGCTTGCAAAGGACATATTTTATCATTTTGACAGTGAAAACAGTAAATGGTAAAAATCTCAGGTAAGCATACAAGAAATTAAAAAACAAACAAACAAAACTCCAAACCCCTATAGCAATAATTTCATGCATATCCCTTAGGCCAGTACTCTGGAAGAGAGCCAGGGAAGGCACAAACCCCTGATTGCATTTTAGTGGATCAAGTCTCTAGATACTGCATACAGATGCAAAGTTGTCAAACACATACAGTGAATTCCCAAAACAAAAGATGAAGAGTTGGGTCAAAGTTTCAGCTGTTGCGGAGTGGGGGACTGAAACTATGAAATCAGAGTACTTGAATCTTATACAGAAAGTAAATAATTTAAAAAAAAAAAAAAAAAAAAAAAAAAAAAAAAAAAAAAAAAAAAAAAAAAAAAAAAAAAACACCAACCAAAAANAAAAAAAAAAAAAAAAAAAAAAAAGGAAAACAATGTAAGGGAATCAAATCCAGCTTCAGAAACATTTTGGAGAACATAAAATATTGAATATGGGATAAGAATAAATGTTTAAAACTTATCTTTAAAAAGAAAACGAAAACATTAAAAGAACCATTGGGGACTTTTGGGGAAACTGCAAAAGAAATGAAGCTCATCTGTGGTGGGGGGCAGGGAGAAGGAGATATAAGGCAAAGCAATGGTCAGACTGTCTTCAAAAGGGCTATTCAGAGCTCTAAGTACATATACAGGAAGGAGTGGCAGGAAAGGAATCCAAGGACTCTTAAATCTGAATAGGCCAAAAAAGGAAAAGGAGAATAAAAGGACTTATATAGCTACCAGAGGGGGAAAAGAAGTACAAAAAAACCCACACTATACCAATGAAAGAAATAGGAAAGAAAAAGAAATTTAAAGTGGAAAAATGAAACAAGATACCAGCCTGAACTGTGTATCTTATTTAGCATGAAAAGAAATAATACAAGCAGTTTAGAGCCAACTCCTCCAAAATCATCCTCAACTGTTTGGAATGGGTCCAGAAAAGGACCACACTGAGACCCATAATATACTTTTGAAGTATTCAAGAATCAAGAGTAATCAAGAGACCTATCTTTGACACAGAATATAGGAAATTTAGGGTGTGGTTCACAGGTTCTATCTTGGGCAATAAAGGCACCACTATCTCTGAGCCAGTCCCTCTAGGTTTTTCACAACAGACAAAGAAAAACAGGAAATCACCTGTCCTGATTTTAGCTGGCATAGAGGGTTTTTTCGTGTTGTTTTTGTTTTTTTTTTTTTTCACAGAAGCTGGTACAGGGCTGTGTTTTGGATTTGTGTTGTAAATAATGTTAATAATACAGACATGTTTTCATGTGCTGAGCAGGGCTTACACAGACTCAGGACCTGTTCTGCTACTAACACCACCTCACCAGCACGTAGTCTAGGGGCACACAAGCAGTTTTCGGGGACACAGCCAGGACAGCTGATTCCAACTTATCACAGGGATATCCCATAGCATATGCTGTCATGCTCAGCACAAAAAAACTAGGGTGAGGAGAAAAAAAAGGAGGATGTTCAGAGTGATGGCTTTTGTCTTCCCAAGTGTGTTGGTTTTGGCTGGAGTAGAGTTAATTTTCTCCACAATGGCTGGATAGGGCTGNGCCACGCTGGTGAAGCAGTTGGGGGTGCATGGGAGGCTGGGAGGAGACACAGCTGGGACAGGTGACCCCAGCTGACCAAAGGGACATTCCAGACCATATGGCATCATGCTCAGTAAGTGAGGGTGTAAAAAGAAGGAAGAAGGGATGGTTGGAGTGATGGTGTTTGCCTTCCCAAGTCACTGTTATGTGTGATGGGGCCCAGCTCTCCTGGAGAAGACTGAACACCTGTCCATGGGAAACTGTGAATGAATTCCTTGTTTTGCTTTGCTTGCATGCATGGCTTTTGCTTTCCCTGTTAAACTGTCTTCATCTCAATCAACAAGTTTTCCACCTTTTACTCTTCTGATTCACTTGCTGACCCAGTGGTGGGTGAGTGACAGAGCAGCTGTCTGGTAATCGGTTTCTGGCTAGCTGGGGTTAAACCACAACACCAAGTCACTGTTACACATGATAGAGTCCTGTTTTCCTGGAGATGGCTGAACACCTGCCTGCCCATGGGAAGTGATGAATGAATTCTTTGTTTTGCTTTGCTTGTGTGTACAACTTTAATTTTTCCTATCTGTCTTTATCTCAGCACATGAGTTTTCCTTTTTACCCTTCCAATTCCGCCCCCCATCCCACCAGAATGATGCGTGAGTGAGCGGGTCTGTGAGGCTTAGATCCCAGCTGGGGTTAAACCATGACATAAACTCTGCATAAAAATGCTGGCTTCTGGAATAACATCATACACATCACATCCAGAGATACTTACTGGGGGTATAAAAAGCAGCCTAGTTTAGATTTAGAGATCTAACTTGTGCATGCTTCAAATCATATGAGACAAATGTCACCCTTGCTTTCTTAATATTACAAAATCTAGGAGGATGAATTAATGCATGCATGTGATATGTGAAGTTGATTCAAAAATGAAAGAAAATTCAAAATTTCAGATGACTATTTTTTTAGGTCTGTTTTTTGTGGATGGCAAAAATAGCATATCCTCTTTATGATAAAAGTATTTGTATTAGGTCTGGATAGTGTGCCTTTTTGGTCTGATATTCTAATACGTGCCAAGTTGAACTCTAATTCTACTCTCTCAAAGCTCCATGGTAAGCATTGAATGTAAGACTTCCTCATACTGAAAAATACAAATATACTTTAATACACACAAGTGGGAGATCATACCCTCTTTGAAGTTGATGCCAAAATTCTCATGAACTTCACCATGATTAAGATTTCACCAGAAAAGTGCATAGAATAATATAAGCCTCTTTAAGAGAGCAAAGTTAAGAAAAAGGACAGTATTAACAAAGATTAATGTTGGGTCCACCATCGGGAAAACACACAATACTGAGTTTTAATACCCTCTGAAATACAAGTGAAATAAATATTTAACTAGAAATGCCTAATGTTGACTGATTAAGACACAGAAAACAAAGAAACATTGGAAGAAAAAATGGATATTAGCAAACTAAGATAATGAAAGACCTAGGAGGTATTGCCATTGTCTAATCCCTTCAATCAGAGGGCATGAAATGGGAAAACATAATCCTAATTGCTCTCAGAAGTTTTAGACTGTATGTGTCACAGTGATGTGAGCTATTGAAAGAGAGCATTTTGAGAAGTATTGTATAGTAGGAAGAAAATAAATGATTTAACAGCTTTAATGGTACCACCATGGGAACACAAGGGAGCCATCAATATTAACAAAAATGTGCTGCAATTTTACAGGAAGATGTAACTGCTGCCAGCACACTGTCACCACGGTGGGCCCTGTCATTCCCAAAACGGAGCAAAGCTATTGGGCAGAAGCTTCAGGAAGAAATGTGCAGGAGACCTGCACCTCAGGTTGACCGAGGCTGGCATTGTATGTGAGTGCCATGATTTTTTGTGATGCCACACCAAACTGCTTTATTTTCCCAGCAATCATCCTCTTCTAATGGAAAGGACAGCATAATCCATTTACCAGCAGATCTGACAGAAAAATTGGTATCACCAAAGTTTTAGTAACCCAGACTAAAACTACAAATTTTAATTTCATGCATTTTGCTCAATTTGAAATGAATTTAGTAGAACACTGCACTACTCAGCATTATAACTTCTAAAAAAACCCCTCAGCTATATAAAACTCTGTTTCTTAAGGAAAATACTATTTTTGTTAGATAATTTATAATATAAATCATATAGTATTCACCTTATAACTCAGGCAACACCTGCATGATGAGCACTGTTCATTAGTAACCAGTAATCTAAAATTAACCATTTCATTATGGACTCAGAAAAAGGATGAAAGTTCACTTCCATGTGCCGATGTTTATAAAATACTACTGTGGCAATTATATATTTCATTATCAATGTGAGCCCATAAAAAACATAGAGAAAAATTAAAATTAATTACCATTATGAGAAATTAGATATACTTCTATATCTGTGCCTTCCATTACAAATAGAACACTCACTTCTTTCCTAATACACAGAAAATGCCCGTTTATTTCTTTGCTCTTTACTTTTGTAGTTACAGCAACTCTAGAAGAATATTTAAGGCAGTAACTATCTCAGTGTTACAGCACTGTGGGTGAGAGGAAAGACCACTTAAAAGAAGGGAAAGAAAAATGAATGATAGTGTATTCCCAGTCATAAATATATACTGAATTTCTTTACAGTCAGGCAAGATCTCAACCCCTACAGCTGTGACACCTAAAACTGCCACCAATGTCAGCAAGAGACAGAAAGAACCTAAGGACAAAAATGTTGAAACTACAAACATTTGCAAACAATTAATAATCAGCAATCTAAAACAACATCTAGGAAATGTCAAGCAAGAAGAAAATCAAAGAACATAATCTAGGCTGCATATTAAATGTGTCAGAGGCCCCAAAGTAAAAGGGTGTATGTAATCATACGATTACAAGTTGTAGTGTAAAAGGAGTGTTAAGGTTGTCAAGGAAAGAAAGTTCCTTTACTTTATTTAGCAGGCTTAATTTTTCCTTCTTGCAAATTTCACCACTGGGGCTCTCTTGCTGGGCTTTGTTTGATTGAGTATTTTTGGTCGGGTTTGGCGGGGAAGGAGGGACTTTTTCTTCTTTGGTTTGTTTTGGGTTTTTTGTTGTTGTTGTTGTTGTTGTTGTTGTTGTTGTTGTTTTTTATTTTAAATGTGGATTTTTGGACCAGTGCAACTGTTCCTCTTCTTGGAGGTCTGCAGCACATGACTTCACTGGTAGTGACCCTGCAGAACAACGAACTCTGCAGTGAAGTTATTCTTGGAGACAAGGCGACAGGATGTTCTCATGTAGGCAGTATGCAATTATACATTGTTATCTGGTGACAGCTGATCCAGCAGCCAGCACGCTGCAACACAAGTCAATATTGTTTCTCATACAGAAAGGATAAACCTCCCTGCAGAACACAGGTTAAATCTAGCAAAAGTGTCCAAATGAATAATCAGTTTCTCCATCTGCAGGTGTAAAGAAGAGGTTTATGACCACAGTTGCATTATTATTCCCTCTAATATTATCCTAGATTATATTAATTGCTCCGGTATGTATCTCTGGTATGGAAATAACTTTAAAAAATACCTTTTGTCTTTTCTGTCTTATACACATATGTTGCATACATACAGCAATCCAATCTGTTTATATGAAATGCCAGTTTATCATCAGTACTCCCCCAATCCAAGGCAACAAATAAACTTGGAGATAGAGTTGAATCACAATGATTTACACCTGACCTAATAAAGAGCTCTGTGTTGAAGCTATCACAGTACTTAAAGACATTTACCTTCAAATTAGTCATCCTGGTTTCTTTTATAGCTACTGGAGAGCACTTGCATGACGTCTCATCCTAACCTGTAGCAGCCATCTGAAATACTCTAAAAGTGCCTGCTTCTGTCCATCAACCATACTCCATTAACAATAATCATAAGTTTCTGAAGACAAATTCCACCTTTCCAGTGTAACTAAGGATAAGGTTAAGTGTCTGGGAGAATATTTATGCTACTGAAATTGGAGAAAAAAGGGGAAAAAGACAGGAATATAGAAAAATTCTTTGCATTATGAAGAATTCTAAACATTCATTTAAGCCATTAGCCTTTCTCTGATTCCTTCATCATCACTAACCTTAGGCTTGTTCTTGGGAAGGAGAAAGTGCTGTCACAATCTATCTACCCTCGCACAGCAGTGATTTCCTTCTTATATATGCAAGCATTTAAATCTCATTTTTGGGCATATCACTGTGTAAATCCAGTACTTGGGTAGGTGTTTGTACAAGGGCTCTCATAGGTGTAGCTAGGTGGGCAATTTTCAGCAGGATTGGAGTCATTCTTCATCCATTCTACCCTTTATAAACCTGTTATTTTTTCCAGTGTGCACATTCACATTATGTGAGCTGTTCAGACTCCCAACACTGATTCACCTTCATGCTGCACAACTTCCTGAGTACAGTGGGGTGGGTTATATCACAGATGTTTTCTCAGGGAAAATAATTCTTATCTCATGCTGTAGTTGTCCTGAGGACTAGAACTGGCCTATGGGCCAGAATACCCCTTAGGTAATCAGTTGGATGGCTTTGTTCCATGAAGTGGGTGCTACTAATGACCACACAAAAATAATGCTAAATTAAGTATCATAACAAAAAAATGTATTGTCCATAAAATCCATTTTCATGACCCTCTGGGCTCAATGAATGCAAAACATTTTATTTGAGGGCATGCTTGAGCAGCTACAGCAAATTGCAGAATGACTCCAAAATCCAGTTACCAGTAGAGGAAGATTTGCCTTCTGAGTGTGCATGTATAGAGGTAATTTTTTGGGTTTGGTCTAATTTTATGAGATGTAATACTATCTGGCAGTATGATCCCGTTTCCTCCAAAATTTGGCACAAAACTTTGAGTCAGACTGATATTTGATCCAGCAGAATGGTATCTGTGGCTGTTGTACAACTGATCAGACTGCTAAATAAAATTATGGGAATAATAATTTTGGGTGTTATGTTTGCAATTTAGTCAATGAAATTACCATATGCAATCGGCTGACCCTGACTGGATGCCAGGCACCCACCAAAGCTGCTCTATCACTCTCCTCCACAACTGGACAGGGGAGAGGAAATATAATCATGGGTCATATTGTTAAAGCTAGGCAGAAATAGGGAAGGAGCTTTTTCCTATCAGAAAATCTTTTGTGGGATTGTAACAATTCTGATCAAATTATTGAGAAGGAATTTTCTGGGCTTTAAACAAAAACTACTTGCATTTAAGTAAGAGAAATAAACATCAGCTGCTTCTTCCCCAGAGAGACCAACAATCTCCCAGTACATGGGAAAGCAAAGTACAAATACCCATTCACCTCACTTATATCAAACCCCTGTTGTGAACAGTTGTCACATCCCAACTCTTTCTATCAGAAGCTGAACTAGAGTCTTCTCTGAGACTGTGAAATAGGCTTTACCAACAGAGAACTCTCATATAGATTTTCTCTTTGCTTTTTGCACTCCAAACAGGGCCCTCAATCACATTCTTTTAAATCTGTGGTTACTAAAGGAAATTGGGTATTTTGGTCCATTATTTGGCTTAATTCAGACAAACTTTCATACCACCCCAATTTCAATTTCCTCATCAGCCTGCATCCTCCAAATTAAATAGAAGCTCATACTATGAGGTTTTGCTTTAAGTAATACAACCTACCAGCCCCAAGCTGAGTCCAGACTGCACTTTTCTTCATTTTACTATTCCTTGTTATAACTGCTTAACTTTAAAAAAGGTCTCCCACCCATGTTCTCTTCCCTTGGCTTCCTCTGCTCAACTGATGTGCAGCTCTTCCCTTCAGTCCCTCTAGGTCCTAGCTAATCCCCTGAGCAGACAGCAATGGGGAAGCTGCCAGAGCAATACCAGGGCTCATTCAACATGAGCTACTGGAGCAGCATTTTGAAGAATCCCAGCACTATATGCTTGCCTATTGAAAGTATTTTGCTTGGTATAAATGACTACATCTTATTTTAAGTGCCAAATCTTTGAGAAGGGGGAGGGCTATTTTTGTGTGAATTGTGTATATAACTTTAAATGTCTTGTCCCACTGTGGAACAGGAAAAACATTTCTTATCGTGCTGTAGTTACATATCAGAAGCTGTTAAGGAAACACGGAAAGAAAAACAGAAAAAGAAGGAAGGAAAGAAGGAAGGAAGGAAGGAAGGAAGGAAGGAAGGAAGGAAGGAAGGAAAAGAGAGAAAGAGAATAAGTTTGTGGAGAGTGCTGAAATTTGTTAGGCCCTTCAGATCTAAGAAAAGATAAGCCTCAGGGTAAAACTAGATATGCATATATTTCTTTAATTGGTTTCAAACGTGCTTTCTTTGAAGTGTCTCTGTACTAAATAAAGGTTCTGTTTCAAGAAAGTTGTTTGGTCATAGTATCAACTACTGTCATTGATTTTGGAGAGAGAAGAGTAAGTCAAACACTCAAAATTAGTCATAGTATTCTGGGACATTGTTTGAAGCGAGAGTATCCCAAATTTTTCCAAAAGTTATCTGGTCTGTACTGTAGGTGTACATTGATATTTTGACCTTGGCCAACCTTGAGGTTGGCTTCAGCCATGCCTGCTTGCATAAGATGTGCTTTCCCCATCTGCACTACACCAAAGCCTCTATATTATATCAAAGTAACCCCTACTGCAATTTTTTTTTTTTTCTGAAGCAAAGCTGTTAAAGATCTCCCCTCTGTCAACAGGGCTCTTCTTCCAGCTATGTCCTTCTTTCCAGGAAGCAAAGTGGA
Organism: Illadopsis cleaveri; assembly: GCA_013399915.1. Classification (NCBI taxonomy): domain Eukaryota; kingdom Metazoa; phylum Chordata; class Aves; order Passeriformes; family Timaliidae; genus Illadopsis; species Illadopsis cleaveri. The sequence continues at coordinate 6,073 of VXBB01003362.1, read as the reverse complement.
TAAAAAAGAGGCAGAAAATAGGAACAATGGACTGAGTTGATGGGCAGCATCTTCATCACTTCCCTTCAGCAAGGACAGCACAGAAGAATCACTATGGAGCCAATGTCTGCACATCTCCCTCACTTCTGCTCCACTCCTCAAGAGGAGCTTTGCACACCTTCCTCAAGAGGTACTTGACCAGTGATGGTTCAGTCATTCAGCCAAAGGTTTTGCACTATTTCTTAGCTAAAGTTAGAAAAAAACATAGTTCTTGTTCACTTACACCAACACTTCTACTGCAAACAAAAGCACATCCAGATAAGAGAAGTAATAAATAAAATAATAGTCTGTGGGCATTATTTTTTTGTCAGAATTATCAAAAAGTATTGCATAAAAAATTAGTTGGAAAATAATTCTTCTCTTCAATTTGACAGTTAAAATTGGATAAATATAATTTCTCAAAGGAGAGATTTTAAAAGTCACAATAGTTAAAAAAATAAAGTATCTGTGATAAATTGCAGCTCACTAAACCAGTGCAAATGGTCATTTACTAAAGGAAAATATTACCATGTATTAGCACTGGTTAAAGGAAAAGCAAAGCCTTACTTAATATTCATTGAATCATTAAATAAATAGGTTACCTGTATTAATAACATAAGAACCTCCAAAAGAGCTAAAATGAAAAACAGAAGTCACAGAATAGCAACACTCAGCCTAGGTACGATTCTCATGGAAAAAAACTCAACCAAACAAACAAACAAAAACTAACCTAAAATAAGAATAATACAGTGCTATTTCTCTGTTTTCTATCTATAATACCCTAAATATGTCTTTTTCCCTATTTGTCTGTAGCTTATGTAACAAGATGTAACAAGAAGCAGTGTATTCAGGCCAGACATAAGTAAAAAGGCAGAGTCATGCAGCCTAGCTATGCTTTCTGTTTGTTTCTCAAACCCTTGTTTCTGAAAAACAGAACGAGGGGAAAAGAATCTTAAATGGTTTATTATTTATTACACCTAACAAAAGCAGTGCCATTAAACGTATGAGGCGTTTTTCGTGCTGAAATAATGTCAGTGCCTTGGTGTGCTAATCCATCTAGGAGAGCTAGAGTGGCTGCACTGGTGCCAGCAGAGGGAGCATAGAGCATTGCTTTTTGTGGGCTTCAAACCTGCGAGGGGAGCTTTGTCCTTTCCTGTTCCAATTTTTCCCCCCAATTAAATATTTTTAAAACTTAATGATCGCCCATTCCGTGCTAAAAGCACTATTTTATGCATCACAAATACAGCTGTGAGGTAACACAGGTGTCAGATTGCTGTAGGATAATTAACTCCTAGCATCTGGAACACCAAGGCATACACAGGTAGGGAATTTCACCAAGATGAGACCTAAAATATCCCAGGGCATGGTGGCTAAATTGTGTAACAAAATGTATCTTCAAATCATCCGCACTTAGCAGCACAACACGTGCTCAGGCACAGCAGGCACTGCACAGAGTGGAGACGCTGCTCCACAAAGGGCATGTTTGTGCACATCTGCATGTCCAACACACCTGTGCCAAACCGGCTACAGAAAGGGGTGTGATCTGGGCGTCCCGAGAATTAATTAGCTAATGAGCCTTATCTTCCTGTCGTTACCCAAGTGAAACTTCCATGTGTCTGAAGCCAACTGCAGAACTTATGAGGATGAAACACATGATGTCTGCACCACTTTGCACAGCTGACAACAGCAGGGTCTGTTCACCGCCCCGCCCTCCTCCCCCCGGCCCCGACTCCAAACGGAGGAAAAATGTGTGTTAAGCCCTTCTATCCATTAGAAGAACCATACGAAGGACACCAGAAAACTTAAAAACAGGGTCAATTAAGGCCTTTTCTTTTCCTCATGATTCTCATTATTGGATTCTCACAAAATTGGATCCCACTTTACCATGCCTTCAAAGGAACTCCTGTTAAAGCAAACAGCAGCACTCATCTTCTTGCAGGTTTTATTCCCAAGTAAAAAGTTCATTGCAAAATGTAGCAGACAGACACATCTCTTGGCTCCCTGACTCTCCTGAAAATAGTCTGGAACCATAAATCCAGAATCAGATTTTCATATGTTGAAGCCTAAGGTTGTAGAAGATCTTCTCATGCATAGTTACAATTGCATATGTATAGCTGGCTTTTGTACATACTAATGGAGCCTGTACACTAGCGCATGGCTCAAAGGAATGCAGCCATACAAAAATACACGAGTCTCAGTTTTTGTTTTATGAGGTGAATTAAGTGAAGGGGGAAGAAGAAGGTGATGGGGAAAAGATGAAATTCAGACCTCATCAAAGTCAAGCGTAGTTTTCCTATAGACTTCAAAAGATTCAAAACTTTGTCTGTTACATTTATGTCCTACTGAACCCAGAGATATGCTCAGAAACAGGTTTCAACCTCAATTCATTTGGCAGCCCAACTTCTTCCTTGTTGAATGGTGGAAGCACTGACAAGAATCTCAAAAGAAAATTTTACTGTGATCCAAATCAGTAGTTCCCAACTTTTTCTGGCTGTCTGGGCAAATACCTCCTTTTAGGAGACAATGAGAGCCTTCTACCCCAGCACTTACGACTCACATAGCTGAAGCTAGAGTGTTCATGGAGTTCTCCATTGGACCGGCATGCAAACTAGCACCATGTTTCCCAGAAACTGCGAATTTACTATGCAATTCATCCCAAGCTGCTCCTGTAGCTACTCCTGGGAGTAGGCTACGAGCTGGACAAATTGAGTTTGCAGGCTGTGTTTAGCCTATATCTTGCAGAATGGGTGTTTTTCCTCCAAGTTCACACTGTTTACACTGATGTGACTAAGGACCATTAACTGTCTTTCAACAGTGGTTTACATCTTTCTTTTGGGAAGAGGAGTGGGGGGAAATGTGGGAAAAGTTCCCCTCCTGTTGTCAAATTTAACCTTAGTCTATGCAAATCCAATATTGCTGACACTGCCGGACTTACGAACATAATAAAATCATGGCCACACTAAACTTGATGGCAAAAATCCCTTTGATTTTATTAGAGTCTGGATTTCACAACAAGTGTTAAGGGAGTGTGTCTGCAAGACTGAGGCAAAGGCAAAGTAAAAGCAAGAACAGTTTCCTCACTGCAATCCAGAGAAAATGCACGGTTCTCCAGGGCAAAAAGGTAAGCAATAAAAAAATAAATAAATATATAAGTAAATTAAATGGATTCCCTCTTCAGACAGTTACTAGTTCTTGGCATTTTTTTCACCCATCTTGTCATCTACAGACACCTGTCCAGCTGCACTTTCTTCACACTTGACTGCCCAGTTAAGCTTCTCTGTCAGCCTTGCTGTCACTCCTCTTTCAGCACATGTCAGCTTTCCTGCCATCTTGATGTCACTTTTTCATATGGCAGGATTCACAGCCTTAGCTCACAGATCTGTTTGTACATCGGAAGAAAAATATTTGTCATACTTGCTTCTCATCCCCCATTAAAAATGAGCTTAGCTAAGTAGGAAAAGTCTGTCAGGAAAGTACTGACACTGAGTTTCTCTACCAGCAGTGTTCCAAAACACTGGATTTTTTTCTTCTGCCTACCCAAAGAGATGGGAAGAATTGAGAAGTGAAGGATTCAGCTCTGCTAGGGAATAAACACTCATATTCTGTAATGGCTTTCCAAGTGCTCTTCTACGTGTAGGTCAGTGAACAGCAGAGGTTTGGGTCCTAATTACTGTTTGGTTTTGATATTCTTTTTCTCCATTGATCTAATGGTGCCTAGGCAATCATTTTGCACTGCTGGGCAAAGGCAATAGCAAACTTGACGACTGGGCATTTTAATACTGCTCCCCAGCACAAGAGGCACACCTCAAAGCCCCCGAGGTGGAAGGTTCTAAAATGCCATTCATTTTAACAGCAAAATATTGCTCTATTAACTGTGGGAGCAGACTTTAGGTTACATGGTATAATATGACATATGAGAATATGTAATTCTTGGTCACACTAAAGGAAAGCAAGAAAACAAGTTTTTACAGCAAAAGCTTTCCATCATGGGTTCCCTTTGCAGGACATGGGTAACCTCTGACTTCCATATGGTGCTGGATTCTCAGAGGATGAAAGTGAGCAATGGTAAATCACCCCAGATGAGTATCTCCTCCTCAACATAATAAGCAGTTTATGTATCCGGCTGCAAAAGTGTTCTAGGAAGTTGCCAAACAGGAAGGAGATCCTTGCCTGGAGTAATTTGCAAGCTAAAGGCTGGATCCTACCAAAGCATCTGGTCTGAGGTTTTGAACAGCTTTTACTCCCATAAGATCTCAAAAGATATTTAGGAGAGCCATGTCTTACAGCATGCTGTAAGGTTTGGCTAAAATTGCCTGCAAACTAGTCTCAGGCACTTAGCAAGTCTGTGTTACCTTAGCCTTTAAACTATATCAGAAATGTGCTGCGGACAAATGAACTGAAACTACACCCACAAGGAGACGAAATTATATTAACAGTCATACAAATATATCATACTGCAAGTGAAAGAAAGACAGTAACAATACTTAAAAAAATTTTAAAATATGCAAATCTTCCTTCCTATGGCCTGACCTGCCAGTGCAATGCTGTTCAATGGATGGGTTGTCACGAACTGTGCAGATCACAGACTTAAACCTGCTGCCACACACCAACTCATGATTATTTTTTTCAATTAAATACCCTCTGGCCATCCTTAAGGCAACAGTAATATTCTTTATATCTTGTTAATAAGTGTCATGATAAAGAAATAAGAACATATATCCTATGTTATGTGAGTAAGGAGAATTTAATGCTGCTGCACATTAGCTAGTTCTTTCTTTTTTGCCTTAATTTTCACAGACTCCAAACTTCCACAAAGACTTGATTTTCTCCTTACTTCATCTTTCGGTTTTTCTGTCAGGTTTTTTTTTTTTTTAAGAGTTACATTTCTGGCTAGAATACAATGTTTTAGTCACAGTGTACAGACATTGCAGAACGTTGCAAAGAATATTTGACCCCTGCTTTTTATTTCCTAAGTGTATCATCATCAGTTCCAAGCACTGAATATATTGGCAGAATTGGGCACTGCTAAACGGCAACACTAAATCTAACAGATTTGGATTTTAGTTAGTTAGCATGCACTAACTACCTTGTGTGATGGCAGGAAATGACAGCTCCAAGGCTGAAATCAGATCCAGGCAGGTGGGCTCCTAAAGAGGGTTGCTGCAAACACAAATGTTGGCCCGTGTGGATCCAGCTGCAGCAACAGAGCCTGAGGTTGCAGAAGCCTTAGGAGAAAAACCTGTATTTGTATTTAAAATTTAATGCATCCAACACATTATTAGGCACACACATCATACATGATGTATTACATGTGGTGATGCATCAATACTGCCTGCATCAGAGAGTTAAGGGCACTAAGTGCAGAGGTACAGACTTGCCTACGATGAAACACATCAATAATTTTCAGGGTTTTGGTCCCTAAATAAATCGATGGGCTAAGTCCATGACATCTTTTTGAACTCCAGGATACAAAAAGTATCCTGTGAAAGAGAAGAATCAGAGTGAACAGCTTTTCCTTGCAAGCCACGCAGATCACTTCGCTTGCTGTAAGGAAGACAAGGGATGAGTTACCCCGGTCATTGGAGCAGATGCAGAAACCAGGGGAAATGAGGAGATAAAAAGCCAAAGCCCAAGGATTGGCTAATACAAAAAGAAGTGTTGTAATTGCTAAATCACCCAAACTGCTTTGCCAAACTTCGACATGCTTGATTTCCTGTGCTTAAATAATTTTTAGACTTTAAAAAAAAAAGGAGAGGGGAGGGGAAGTGCAGAAAAATAACCAGCTGGTCCTTGTATAGTGCAGGAAACATGTATGATTTATTGCTTTAAGGTTATTTTTGAAGGGGTTGCCTGTGGCAGCCGGAGTGCCGGAGAAGTCACTGAGGCCTGTCCACTTGAAGGGCTCAAACTGTTTCCTGAACAGCCCTTCTTCACTCGTCACCTCCGACAGCTCCCATTGACAACGTGTGACTGGGGCCCCGGAGTGTTTTAAAGCCGCGGGGGGCCGGGGCGGACAATGGGGCTGTCAATTACCTTTCCCCCCGTTGTGAAAGGG
>VXBB01003361.1:295928-309313 GCA_013399915.1 Illadopsis cleaveri | reverse complement strand
ATCCCACAGGGCAAATCCCACAGCACAAACGCCCAGGACAAATCCAACAGCACAAACCCCACGGGGGCTCCTCCTCCCAGCCACGTGCTTGATTTTCCCCAATTAACAACGCCAGGACAAACTTCCCACAGATCCAGCCCATATTGCAGGAGACATTTCCTATTTCCCACAACCTGCCAGGCAGCACCTGGACAGGTGTTCTCCCCACCAAAGGCTGATTTGCAAGCCCAGCTTCCATCTGCCTTCATCTACCCTCTCCTCCTCCTCCTCACAGGGCCTGGCAGTATTGGGATGTTCAGGGGGGAATTTGGAGTGCTCGAGCAATCCTGTGCTCAGCTCCCTGGAGGACTCTCCATTTAAAATGGCCTTTGTTCCCTCCCTGCATGACACTTTCTAAATGAATAACCCCAGCGTTATTTTTTTGCTTTGTTCCCAAGTTTTGAGTCACTTCTGGAGAAAAGCAGACAGCAGGGATAAGAACAAATGAGAAAAGCCCAAATGTGTTTCACACTGATAGAAACAACCAGAAACAAGCTGTTTGTGAAGGGCTTTTATATTTAAACCCCTTCTCTGCAGTCAAACCAAAGTCTTGCACATTTACCGGGATGGAAAAATAATTCCCAGCTTCAAGTCAGTAATTAATCCATCTTTCTAGAGGACACAGCATCACAGAGGGAATTCAGGCCAGTCTTAGAGTGGCTGGTATTGAAAACCCATTTTAGTGACAGAAACACAGAAATCAGCAGCAGGACACAAATCCACCGAAGGCTCCAAATTTTGGATTTAGAGAAATGGAGGCAAAGCCAGAATGAGAACTGTAAGACATCAACTACCTGTACCAGCATCCTTCTCTGAAAAACCTGATGTTCCCTGGGTTTCCTTTCCCTGCTTTGAAGGGCAGAAAGTGCTGGAAACAATTTTAGCATTCAAGGATTATAAAGGAATTACAGAGACCTTCATGCTTCAGGCTGGAGAGACGAGCTGGGCCCTGAACCCACCCAAAGGAGCAGCTGCCTGCCACATCCAAGGGCAGTTTGGTTTTCTCTTCACAGGGTAACCTTGCTGTGCACCACAGAACTCTTCACTGAGTGTTTTTGAAAATTAGGAAAATATTCAACTTTTCTGAAGTGCTGTTATCTCCCAATCTGTCTGATGGCATTTAGGATTTCCCTGCTGTAAGTTTTCCACCCCACCGTGGCTGTGCCTCTCAAAAAATCCCCCAGTTTGAGAAAAATACAAGTAGGAGAAATGCAGCAACGTGCCTGGATCACAGATCACATCAGAACAGACTGGGAATGACAAAATTCCCTCTCCAAGTCCCTGAATGACATTTCCATGTGCTGGGGTTAGCACCAGGAGGGGCAGCTCTGCATGCAGGCATTTCCATTTCCCTTTCTCACTGCCCTGGTAAGCTGAGAAGCTGCTCCCCTCACATGGCAGTAAGAGATACCCCCTGTCCCTCTGCTCCTGAGGTGCTGCCACGTGAGCTGCTCTGTTCACCCCTGCACTGGGCAAACCTGCACTTCCAGAGGCAGGAAAAAACCCATGGATACAGAAATCCTGGAGCCACAAAAACCAGCAAAGCTGTGTGGGAAAACCTCAGCCCTCCTGGAAAATCCGTGGCTGCTGGCAGCCCAGCGAGTTGGGTTGCTGAGGGCTTAATTGCATCTCTTAATCAGCTAATAGCTCCGGCTCCCTGAATGAACCCTGCAGCAGGAACTGCCGGGAACAGCGTGGCACAGCCCAGGGAACAGCCAGGGAGCATCCAGGAACATCCAGCTCATGGACACACTGCAGGTTTTGGGAATGGCTGGGGAAGGGAGGGAGGGCTGGCAGGCAGGGGCTCAGTGGGGTCAGGCTGGGGAGGGAAGGTGATGCCCTTTGGGGCTACCTAAAAACAGAGGCCAGACAAGATTAAGGGAATAAAAAGCAGGTGTATTTATGGAAGGGCCTTCAGGTACATTTAGGACAGACAAAGCCCCCAGGAGCTACACCCAAAATGGACAATGGTCACGGGTGTTCACGCTTTTATCAGTTTGGTCTATTTGCATTTTGGGGGTTCATCTTCCAATTACAGCTCCAGCTAATGAAGTCATTTACCCCAAGTTTACTCCCCTCCAACTCACTTTTGTTTCCATCTCTCAGGCCTGAGGCAGTGAGGTGTCCTTGATTGCCAGGCCTGGAGAGGAATTGTTGTGTCTGCCCAAAATGGGGAAGCAGCAGCTCACACTGTGTGTGGAGTTTGGAGTTACACACTAAAGAACTGCAGCATTAGAAATATATGAAATATATAACAGCTAAAATCCTGAGGCATCACAGGAGCAATGGAGGGATAAGCTGATTGCCAGGATGAAGCAAAGGCTGAGCCACTCCATGCCAGGGGCTTAGGGATCACAGGGGACAATTTGCACTCTCCTTCCCAAGGATGTCTGTCTCCAGTGAGGGCACAGCACAGGGGTGGTGACAGGAGGGGTGGCCCTGCCATGCTGGCTGTCCCTGGCACAGCATTGTCACACTCCTGCCAGCCTGGCCCCACACAAGGCTCTGGGGTGACACTGAAGCACAAGCCCAGCTGTGTCCAAGAGGGAGCTGAACCTGTGACCAGGCTGATGATCCCAGTGGTTCCCAGCAGGTCCCAGTGGACAGTGCTGACCCAGGGCCCCTCTGGGAACCCACCCTCAGCACAGCATCCCTAGGCCAAGCCCTTCTGCTGGAGCTCTTCCACTCAGGCTGGCACACGTGTGATTAACACTCCAGTGCCAAAGCTTGGCCCAAATTGCATTGTGGTTCATTTCCACTTTATGCTTCTCCTCTCCTCCCTGGCTGGAATTCCCTCAGGGTGAGAAGCTGTAACACCCCCCAGGGAGAGCTGGGATCACTCTGAGCTCCTAAATCCAGACTGTGCTGACACCATCCTAAACCAGGCAGCAAATGAGGGCAGCTGTTCTGTGGGGGAAACTGAGGACATCACACAGAATAGAATAGTTTGGGTTGGAAAGGACCTTAAAACTCAGCCAGTCCCACCCCTGCCATGGGCAGGGACACCTTCCACTGTCCCAGGCTGCTCCAAGCCCAGCCCAACCTGGCCTTGGGCACTGCCAGGGATCCAGGGGCAGCCACAGCTTCTCTGGGCACCCTGTGCCAGGGCCTGCCCACCCTCACAGGCAAGGATTTCTTCCCAATATCCCATCTAATTCTATCATCCTTCAGCTTAAAGCTGTTCCCTGTGTCCTGTCCCTCCATGCTCTTGTCCCCAGTCCCTCTCCAGCTCTCCTGGAGCCCCTTTAGGTCCTGGAGGCACAGTGACATCCAGGCAAGGTCACCATGGCATTCCCACAGCAGCACCGTCACTGCCCAGCCCCACCTCCTTCCCCGTGCCATTCCCAGCCCCAGGGAACTCCTGCGTGCATCACACACAAACATTTGGGAGTCCAAGGTCACAGTTTTAATTTCTGTTCCAAGGCTGAAACATCTGCCATCTCCTGTAGCAGGAAATGAAGGGAAATGAACGTCACCATCAGCGCGGCGCTCGCCCCGAGCCGATTCCTGCACCGCCTTTCTCCTGTCTGCCTTTATGGAATTACCTGTTGACAGATTCAATTCTGCCATCAGAAAAAGGCCTTTCAGACAGGAATTAGGCTGCCCCAGCACGGCTCAGCACGCAGCTGTGTGGCTGAGGAGGCTCCAGCCACGCTGGCAGCTATTTCCAGGTCGTTACTGCTGCCACACAACACAAATAACGCCTCGGGAGGCTGGCAGGGCTCATCCTCCTCCTGCTGCCCAAGGAAACCCCACAGTCTGTGTCTAGACAGCCTGCACACGGCCAGTGTGGGGAGGCAGAACTGCCTCACAGCCACTGACTGAGTCCTGGGAGCAGCTGAGGGCGGCCAGGGCCATCAGAGCTGTCCCAAGGGCAGCTCCCTAAGGCCAGGGCTTGAGCTGCCACACTGGGGACAGGGAGCAGCTCCCAGGGCTGAGAGGTGACACCAGAGCACAGGGGCAGTGACCAAACCAAGTCCTCTGCCCATCCCAAACTGACGCTGTTGTACACTACAACGACACAAAGATTTTGACTTCAGAAGGTTGAAAATTATTTTTTTTTATTTTTGGGATGTGTCGCTAGAGGACACGAAAGAACTACACTCACCTGTCAGGTTGTGAGACCAGAAAGAAAGAGGGAGTTGATTTTGGTTTGGGGTTTAAATAGGGTTTGGAATTTGATCAGGGATTGGGGGACGAGAGTAACACCTCTCTGACCCCAGTGGTCAACTTGGAAGTCTATCAATCTGTCCTTCCCCTTGGGAAGGAATGTGTTATTTACTAAACATCACTCTTTGTTTTTCTTACAATTTGTGAGAAAGCTCCAGTCCAAGAATGAAAACTAAAAAATCAGGGCGACAGGGATGTGTCTCCCTTTTATACTATTTTACACAGACCAATTTGATTGGTGACACAAAGGCAAAACCTCTTCAATCACATTGGTCAGAGCAGAGGGACAGCAAGAAGAAGTCCCTCCTAGGGAAAGAATGTAAACAAATTAAACAAATTTGTTGTTACAAAAGCATCTCTCCTGTTGACAGAAAATTCCCTGGGAAAGGAATTTCAGAAAACCAAAACATCTCAGGCACAAACCAGGGCTACACCAAACCTCAGGCCAGCTGTTGCCTGCCCACGGGCCAGGGCTTGGCTCACACACTGTCTGCCACCTTTGGGTGCTTTTTCTGCTTAAAGCACCTAAAATAACCAAGAGGTGGAACTGCTGCCCCCCAGGGTGGGCTGGGGTGGGACACAAAGGGCATTTTTGGGTAAATCAGCTGGGACAGAGCTACAGAATGCTCAAGGCAGAAGGATGACTGCTGGAAGACTGAAGGCCAGGCTGGATGTGGCTCAGGGCAGGCTGAAGCAGCTGAAGATGCCCCTACTCACTGCAGGGGGTGGGTTAAATGGGATTTAAAGGTCCTTTTCAACCCAAATCGTTCCATGCCTTTAATCCCCAGTGCACTGGTGCACCAGTGGCTCACATCCCATATTCCAGTCCCACAGGGAACTAAACCAGCCCTCCAAGAGCCTGGATATCCTTAAAGCTGTAAACAAAATCAAACCCCAGCAAGGTCAGAGCGAGCAAACAGTGAGAGACGTGGGGAGCTGGATCATTCACACTGCAAATGTCATTACTAACTAATAGCAAGAAATCCTTCCTTCCCTCTCCTGCATCTCTTATCCTTCATGCTCAAGTAGTCACCAGCAGTGTCTCACACATTCAAGCCACGCAATATTAGCACAGATATTTTATTTTTTTTTTAATAGTAATTACTGCTACTTTTGGGCTGCGGAACTGCCTGAAGCCGAGGAGATGTTCACACTCTCTTTATTATGTTTTCTTTCTCGTGCTGCACCAAAAGCTTGCAGGAATAAGCAGCTCCCCTGGCAATAAGCACATTAAGGCACCAATTCAGCTGATGGAATGGTGCTTCTCAGAGAACTCGCAGCCCAGCACTGCCAGAGTGCTTTGCACACTCCATCTTCCTCCCAGCTCAGCAGCACCTCCGAGTTTTCGCTGTCTGAGGGTTCCCAAAGTGCTTTTAATGAAATAAGCTGTCAATCCCAGAAGTCCATCAATGACAATTCACGGCACAAATGGCTCTTGCTGCTGCTGTGACAAATCCAGGGGACTCTAAGCTTGGACAGACAATAAAAATCCAAGTGTTCTGAGGCAGAAGGTGAGCAGGGGAAGCAGGTCCCAGCTTTGCAGCAGGCAGTGACATCCTGGGATGGGGCTGGGGACTGTCACCTGCTGTTCTGTCAGGCCTGGCTCCAGCAGCATTTCACTAGAGCATTTCCAGAGCTTTGCACTATTGCAAACCCTTCCTTTCACACTTCATGGCCACTGGTGACTCCACCTGCCCTGGTGAGACACTGGACTCACCAATTACAACAACAGGAAAATGCTAAATTTGGGAAATACAGCACCTGCCATACACACAGAGCCACGGAAAACAAGGATTGGTACAACACCTTGAACAATCACAGGCTGAAGCTGCCAGCAGCTCCTTCAGCCCAACATTCCCTCAGTCCTCACTTCCCTTCTCAAGCACTCGTGCTAGGTCAGGTCTCCAGGGAAAACCTGGCCCAGATCTGAGCATCCCTCTGCTCACCCAGAACAGCCTGTGACCCGAGCTCAGGGCAGGCTGGATTCTGCCTGGAAGAGGATGGGGAAAGCCAAGCCAGCTGCCAAATCCCAATCCCCAAAGCCCTTTGGTGGGGATTCCTCCACAGCTGGGAGTGAAGGAATCCCAGTGTCCAGGGGAAAACGTGGCCAAAGCCACAGGCCGGGAATGCTGCCTCTGGAGCTGAACCACAGTGCCCAAAGCCACGAGGGCAGACACACCCTGTCCCACACCTCATCCCACTGGGACCATCCCACAGATCCCTGCTTGGATCAGTTACACCAGCACACACCTCACAGTGGTGGTTTCCATTTCCAGCCTTTGGATAACAAATCCTTCTGCCTCGGGATAATCAACTCGTTAAACTCGGTGACAAGCCCAACCTTCCAGGCATGCAGTGACAAATCCATCCTTCCAGGCACGTGCTGGAGGAAGAGGCAGCCAGACAGCGATATTTCCATTGCCTGAAGAATGCCAGATGCCTCCAGCAGCCTTGAATTTCTCTTTGGGCAAGCTGGAAATATCCCTTTGCCTCCAGAGCTGCTGCAGTGGATTCACTCACTGGGTTCCATCACTCCAGCCTCCTGCTGCTCTGCTGTGCTTCCCCAAACCCTGCCTGTCTGAAAGCTTTGGCACATCCATTCCAGGACATTCAGATCGATTAGAAATAGAGAGTGGGATTGAAAAAAAAAATAAAAAATAAAAAAACCCCAACTAATCTCCCCTCAGAATGTAAAACCACCCACAAATCAAACAGGCCTCGGTGCCTGTCAGTTCTAGTTGACTGGGTTGAATTAACCAGGGATGTGATGCATTTATTTGCATTTTTGTGACCAGAATAACCCCACTTTCAGCAGTTAATTGTAGATCTGTAGCTACCTATAAATCTACACATACAAATTAAAAGGGAGAAAACTGGAGGCAGGTTGTTCCCCTGTTCTGGGACACGTTTTCAGCCCTCCACGGTGCTCAGCAATTCAGGCCACAGCGACTCAGCTCATCCACGCCCTGCAGCCTGTGTGCAGAGAATGTCACACCAAACAACCTCTGTCCAGCACCAGGCAGGGCAGGCTCTGCTGGATCAGCCTTGGATCAGGGGGAATTGCTTCCAGCAGCAGCTGGCACAGCAAGGCACCTCTGCATGTGGAGGTGTCTGGGCAGCCTGGAGCATTTCAGAGTGGTGGCAGCCAGTAATTTTCTTTCCTTCTGCTCTTACAGACGGGAAATCAGGAGTGGAGGCTGCTGCAAAGTGCATTCCAGGCCTTGTGCACTTAAAGCAGTGACCAATGTCCCTGCTGGCATGTCACCAAGGCGTGGGGACAGGAGGAGGTTGAACACTCTCCCACTCCATCCCAGCTCCATCACTGAGAGCTTCCATTTCCTGCACTTGCCAAGGATTCTTCCCAGGTTAACAGAAGGGTCTCCAGCCCCCTGTCCTGGGGTCAAAGCATGATCCTCTNCTTTCCAACCCAAACCAGTCTGGGATTCTCAGAAGAAGCCAAAGGGCTGCCTGGCTGTGTGGAGCAGCACCAAGGAAGGGCAGGACACAAGGTCAGATTTTGGAACACCAGGAGCACACACCAGGATGAGCAGGAGCACACCCAGGGCTGCCACACCTTCCCAGGGCTCTGCAAGTGGCCGGGAGGCTGAGACAGAGGCAGGGGACACACAGCTCCAGGTTTCTGAGCACTTCATGTCCATGCACAGCCAGGACAGAAGGAATGATGTGCCCAGAGCTGCTGCTGCTCTGTCAAGGTGACACTGGGTGGCAGGGGGTGGGGGACACCAGCCAGCACAGCCTGCTTTTCTCCTCTCCTTAAAATAAAAATAATAGGCCCTTCTCCCTTGTGGCCCACATGAATATTTCATCAGCACACTGCCTCATCCTGTATTAGATTTTTCTCTCCCTCTGGCTGAGATGGGAAGCTCACAGACCCTTCCACAGCATTTCCAGGAGCTGAGGACATTTTGGGCACAGACAAGGTGATATCAGGATAAAAGGATGGAAACAGCCAAGGCTCCAAGCACTCCTGTGTTTTTGGGAGGGCAGTGCTGACTTCTAGGACAGTATCTGATACTCTGTGGGTGGCAATGAGGAAACACCACATCCTGCTTGTACAGGATGAGGTTCCCTGTCCATGTGTCCCTTCAGCTGTGCCTCACTCCAGGGGCACCTGAGCCCTGTGACTCTGCAGTGACACCCTTGCAGGCCTGCCTGGCCAGGGAGGTGTGAGGGAGAGGAGACATCAAATCCCCGAGATCAGATATTGCAGCTCCAACACCCCGTGCTGGCTTCCCTTACAACAAGGGCTGCTTAAAGGAGGGCAGCTCACAGCAAGAGAGCAGGGCTGGAAATTCCATGTGCTGATGGTTTCCCTCTGTCAGAGGCCCGGGATCGAGGCCCAACACTGGCCACACTCCCCTGCTGAAGCCATTCCCTTCCCTGCTCCTTTTTCCCACACAAGGGTTTGCACTCAGGCCCCTCCTGGCTCAGGCTGCCTCTCCTCAAATGGAAAAGGAAAATAATCTAGTTTATTTCAGAGCATTTGTAGAAGAGAAGAACTGGGAGGAGGTTATTGTTTTTACTAAGACAGAACTGCCAAGGGACCCAAGAAAGCCTGACAGGAACACCTGAGGAAAGATCTGAACTGCAGGAGGAAGGGCAGCAATGCACTCTGAGATCCAGCCCTCCACATCCACAGGTGACACACATTAGAGGAGACCTGAAAGCTCATCCAGTGCCACCCCTGCCATGGCAGGGCCACCTCCCACTGTCCCAGGCTGCTCCACCCCCAATGTCCAGCCTGGCCTTGGGCACTGCCAGGGATCCAGGGGCAGCCACAGCTGCTCTGGGCACCCTGTGCCAGGGCCTGCCCACCCTGCCAGGGAACAATTCCTGCCCAATCTCCCATCCAGCCCTGCCCTCTGGCAGTGGGGAGCCATTCCCTGTGTGCTGTCCCTCCATCCCTTGTCCCCAGTCCCTCTCCAGCTCTCCTGGAGCCCCTTCGGGCCCTGGAAAGGGCTCTGAGGTCTCTCCAGAGCTTTTCTGTCTCCAGGCTGAAGTCATAAATTACATGGATGACATGATGACATAGATGTCAGTGCCTCAATGTCCAGCCAAACAACCTCCTGTTGGGAAAAGCCTTAAAACCCACTCCAGCTTTGGTGGCTGCTCCTGGCAGGACCTTCCCCTCCAGCCCAGACTGAACAATCCCTCCCCTCCAGCCCAGCTCTGTGTCCAACAGGAACAAAGCAAACCCATCCCATCCTCCAGGACTGCTGGGGGAAGACAGGGGGAAAGCTACAGCCCAAGGGATAAAACCAGGATGCTAAAGGAGAATCACACAGGTGACAATCCCAGGGGGACACGGAGGGTTGAGACCTGCACGGGAAGAGACCCCCAGGGCTGTGTCTGCTCCCCCTTTGCTCACCTTCTTCTCATCCCCCTCCTGCAGGAGCTGCAGGTGGCTCCTCTTCTCGCTGTCCCTGCGCAGGGAGCTGTTCTGGTGGTGGGGCAGCCCCGTGGGGGGGGACACGCTGCGGCCCTGGGGGTCCACCCATGTGTAGATGTGGTTGGTGACGTAACCGCCGGGGATGCGCCCCACCGAGTGCACCGACAGGTTCAGCTTCTTGCAGCCCTTCAGCACCTGCAAGACAAGCCAAGCACAAGGGGTTAATGCCCTCAGGGCCACCTGGGCTCGAGGCAGACGCAGCTCTGCACTTCTGGAGGCTCAGAGATCTCCAGGCTCCTCTGCAGGCATCAGCTGAATGATGGAGTGTCCTGGGTTGTAGTATGGGATGTACACAAAATATTCTATCACCATCTTCATGAACTGTTGNTTGTATTTTCTGACTTGGAGCCTCTCACTCGGTTTGCTTTCAAACCACTACATGGAGCTGCGTGAAAAGCTGGTGGGAAAAGCTGGAATTTTTCTGTTCTCTCCAGAGTAAAAGGCAAAGCTGCTGCTGAAAAAACACAGAGAAAACCTTTCCCATCAGCCAGGGAAAGAGCAGAATGAAGCAAAGTGAGGAGGTGAGGTGAGGTGGGCAGAGCCATGGCCAGGACAGGCTGAACCCAGGACTGAGCAGCTTCTGCAGCTCTGGAGAGGAGTCAGCAGGTCAGGGAGCAGAGCTGGAGGAGAGCAGCACTGATCCTTGTCCAAAGTCCTCTCCAGCTCTCACAGAGCCTCTTTAGGCTCCAGGAAAGTGCTCCAAGATCTCCCTGGAGCCTTCTCCCCTCCAGGTTGAACAGGGATGTCAGCTCTCAGTGACTGTGCTGGCAGCAAACAAATCCAGGGTGGGAAAAGCCCCAGCTCTGCCCCCACAGCTCCAACCTCTGCCATTGGAAACGCTCCTGATGCCTGCAGGGAACATTGACAGCACTCCCAGAAATTCAGCCACTGAGTTACCAGCTGCCTGCCCCAGCACAAGCAGTCAATTAATGAGTGCAATAATTACTAAATACATCCACACACTTAAACCAGCAGGCACAGAGATGACCTTGGGGGCCAGAGGAGGTAATTTGCAATCGCTCCTCTGCCCCTCCAGCTTCCACTGTGAGAAGCTGACACAGGAAACTTCAGTTGACATGGAGGAGTTCTCCCTGGGGACAGCTGTAAGTGCTGATCCCTCCAGAGGCCTCAGGAACATCAGCACTGCAGCTCTGCTCTCAGAAAGGAGGGGTTTAGGGTTTTTATCCCATGTAGACATCATCTTGATGAGCTGCTCCTGCAAGGTCTCACAGCAGAGAAGCTGCTGAGCAAAGCTTGTGGCTGGGAAGAACTAAAACCAGCAGCTCCTCAGGAAAGGGTAAAACTGTCAGTAAAAGTGGACTGGCTGGATCCCAGCCCTGACCTGGCAGCACTCCTGTCCCTCCCCACCAGAGGCACAGAGAATCCAGCTCAAAGCCCAGCTCAGCATCTCCATCACACGGAGCACCTTGGCTGCAAACTTGTCACATGCTCCCAAGGTCACCGTGTGCCTGCGGGGCTGGCACAGGGACTGCAAAACCAACAGCCCCCCCAGGACACCCACAGAGCACTTCACCCCCCTGGGCTGCTCACCAGCTCCAGCCCTGCTCCTGCAGCTTCCCAGTCCCTCAAACACATCCCAGCTGGATCTCCTCCCTCCCAGCTGGGCTGCCAGAGGTGCTCACCACGCTCCATCCTGCCCAGGTCTCTCTGGGATGATGGGGCAGGCTCTGAGCTCCAGGGTGTTGGAGTCCAGGGCATCCCTTTGGATGACCTGGGGTCTGAAAAAGGGAGTTTGAACCCTGCACAGGGGGGTGTGGAGCTGGTCCAGGGGGGTTGGAGACCTTGGCACAGAGCCCAGAAAGACACGGGGCTTGATTTTAGTCCATGGGAGAAGCTTCCAACACTGAGGGAGGAATTACAAACCTCAAAGGTGTGAAAATAGTAGTTTAGCATAGCACGGGGTGAAAAATTTTGTAGTTTAGGAATTCTTTGAATAGAGATGAATGGGGGNTCCTCCATCTTCGGGGGTGGTGATAAGACAAAGTAGTTTTAGGCGATTGGATTAAGGTAGAAATAACCCTTTTAGTATAAGTATCACACATTGGTGGCACAAAATAGTAAATAGTGGGCATGTAGTTATCTGTGTAAGAACAAAGCAACGCCTCGTCAGTGGGCAGACGCGTCGTGTCCCAGGCGCTGTCCGGACCTCGGCTGGGTGCGGAGCAAATTTTGAGACACCAACTAATAAACAACGTATGAGAACTGAGAACAAGGCCTTGAAGGACTCCGCTTCTTTCCTGCGACACGGCTCGGGGCTTTTAGAGGGCCGGGGACTTTTTAACAACCTGAATCTCGGGGCAGAGACACGAAACCGAGAGAGGGGACCACTCTCCCATGGGCACCGTGGCCGTGCCAGGCTTCAGGGCACAGAGCAGCTTCCTGAGCCAAAGCTGCCACACAGCCAGGATGGGCTGAACTCCATGGAAATCAATGAGCTGGGGGTGGCAGGGACAATTCTCACCTACCCCAGACATACCAGGGCAAGGGATCCCTGTCAAATGGGGTGCAGGACCCCCTGAAATGTTCTTTGTTCATCTAAACTGGAGCCATCTCTACAAAACCTCTTTTGAGTCTGCAAAACATGGCACAGGGATCCCCTTCCCTCCCTTCCTCAGAGAATCCATCCTGGCAGGGAGGAGAGGGAGCAAAGGAAACCCTCTGGGGTTTGTACCACACAGGAGACACAGGAGAAGGGACAGGCACAGGAGAAGGGACAGGCACAGGAGGAGGGACAGGCACAGGCAGGGGTTCCATGTTGGGCACCCTGCAGTGTCACAGCTGCCCTGGGGACAGGGCAGGGGTGGCTGATGAAGCCCAGCAGAGCCATTTAGCCTCAGCCAGGTGTCATCCCCCCCAGGGCAGGCACAGCAGCAGAGGTGCTCTCTGCAGGCACAGGGAAGCCAGCAGGGATGAGAGGCCAGAGAATTACACCGGGATTTTCATGTCCCCCTGCAGCTCCCTTGACAGGGCCACCAGGAGCAGGGATCTGGGCTCAGGGAGATGTTTTATGCATGAAGGTGACAGCAGAGAGCCCGAGGAGAGGGGAGCAGCTGCTCAGCTGGAGGCAGCAGGAGGTTCCCTGGCAGCCTCCATCCAAGGGGGACATGGCAGTGAGCAGAAGCTGGGAGTGCCCAGCAGGACATTGCTGGTGACAGTGGCTCCCAGGCAGGCAGTGCTGGTGACACTCTGGGCACTCCTTCAGACATTCACTGAGATCTCTCCTTTACTCAGTGAGAGGCAGTTTCCTGTCCAGCACTGAGTTTCCTTCCCAAAAACCCCTCCCTGCTGGTGCCCAGGGCAGGGCTGGAAGAGGAGCCCATCAGAGACCCTCCCTCACTTAGAAGCCCTTCAGGACACCCCTTTTGGACAGGTCACCTGCTGACCTGCTCCTTTTGGGGACCCTTTGGGTGATCACAGGTGGGGGAGGACACTGTAGCAGGATGCCACACTCAGCTCCATATGTAGGANCCTTCCCAAAAACCCCTCCCTGCTCGTGCCCAGGGAAGAGGAGCCCATCAGAGACCATCCCTCACTTAAAAACCCTTCAGGACACACCTTTTGGACCAGGTCACCTGCTGACCTGCTCCTTTTGGGGACCCTTTGGGTGATCACAGGTGGGGGAGGACACTGTAGCAGGATGCCACACTCAGCTCCATATGTAGGAGGATCAGACCCGCAGAAGGAA
>VXBB01003361.1:284584-295846 GCA_013399915.1 Illadopsis cleaveri | reverse complement strand
GTGTAGCAATAGGACAAGGAGGAATTGCTTCATGCTGAGGGATGGTAGAATTAGATTGGATATTGGGAAGAAACTCTTCCCTGTGAGGGGTGCAAACCCCTTCCCCAACCTGGTGACCACTAAAGTCAGTTCTGCTCAAACATCTGAGCTCCCAGGAAGCTTTCTGTTCATCAGGCACCAGCTCTTCCAGCTGCAGCTGTGAGAGGAGATGAGAGGGAAGCAGTTTTCCCTCAGTTTCCCTGGGATAACAGCACAGCATGTGACCCACACTGAAGCACAGCACGGGGACAGGAGCTGGCACACACCTACAGAACCTTTGTGCAGCCACACTCTGAACCAGACTTTGACAAAGCACCTGGCACCAGGAGCTGCAGAGTGACGAGGCACCAGGTGAGCCAAGTGGGAGAAGCTTCCACCTGCATCCAAACCAGGACAGAATCCAGCAGCAGCTGCTGTGCTGAGCTCCAGGAGAGCAGAGTTTCCATCCATCTCCCTGCAGAGAGACAAATGCTGCATTTCCCCTCTATTTGGGAGGTTTTTTCCCCCCTCCAGGTTTTACCAAGGCCAGACCTCAGCCCTATGTGTCCCTGTGTGTCCCTGTGTGTCCCTGCCTGCAGGGAGGGCTCAGAGCAGGGCCCAGGCTCTGCTCCATGGGCCCAGCAATGGGACAAGAGGAATGGGCAGGAACTGACACTCAGGAATTTCCACCTGGACATAAGGAAGAACTTCTCCCCTGTGCAGTGACTGAGCCCTGGGACTGTGTCCTCCTCCCTTGGGAGCCTTTATCCTGCAGCTCTGTGCCCAGCTGCTGCTCAGGCTTTGAGCACCTCACTGTCCCCATTCCCAGTGAGGTGCCCCAGTGCCACCAGGCTGGCACCAGCCCTCCAATGTCAGTTTTGCTGCCAGCCCTGCTCATAAAGCCACCACAGCGAGAGAGAGGGCCAGAGCCTGCCCACACAGACCATACAGATCATCCCAGATCCCTGGGACAAAAGGGGAAGCTTTTCAGCAGAATTCTTATCACAGAATTCCAGAATCACTGTGGTTGGAAAAGACATCCCAGACCATCAAATCCAACCTGTGCCTGATCCCCACCTTGTCCCCAGCCCAGAGCACTGAGTGCCACCTCCTGGCCTTCCTTGGACACCTCCAGGGATGGGCACTCCAAACCTCCCTGGGCAGCCCCTGCCAATGTTTAATCACCCTTCCCATGGGGAAATTCCTGCTGCTGTCCACCCTGAGCCTCCCCTGGCCCAGCCTGAGGCTGTTCCCTCTCCTCCTGTCCCTGTTCCCTGGGAGCAGAGCCCGACCCCTCCGGCTGTCCCCTCCTGTCAGGGAGTTGTGCAGAGCCACAAGGTCCCCCCTGAGCCTCCTTTTCTCCAGGCTGAGCACTCCCAGCTCCCTCAGCCTCTCCTGGGGCTCCAGCCCCTTCCCCAGCTCTGTTCCCTGCCCTGGAATTGCTCCAGCCCCTCAATGCCCTTCCCAAACTGACAGGCCCAGAACTGGACACAGGATTTGAGGTGACCCCAGCACTGCCCACATCACAAAGGACAGGCTCTGAGTGAGAATTCTAAAGGAGAAAACTTTTTCCTCCCAGACACACAAAGTCCTGTGTGCACTGACTGCAGAGACACCCCCAAAGCCACAGCAGAATTCATCCTGTGAGATTTCTGGGAAATCAGGTGATCTGATGGGCACACTGGGTCTCACCCAGCCAGCCCTAAACAACAAATGCCACCTCCTTAATGCCCTGTGTGGAGTCAGACAGTGCAGGCTGCATCTCCATCTCCTTTCTCAAGCCATTCCAGGGATTTGCTGCCTGTTGTTCCGTGCTGCTGGGTTTTGCTCCAGCCTCAGATAAGATTTGGCTTTGCCCCATCTCTGATGTGTTTGAGGGCCGTGGGGTGGGGGGTTTAGGGCTGGCACCACACAGTGTGCAAGCTCACCTGCCAGCAGCCCAGCTTAAAGAAGTCATTTATGTGAATCTGGGGATTAGTGCCAAAACCTTTAGCAGAGAAACAGTCACCAACTGCCCAGAAATGTCATCAGAAGCAGCAAGTGCCAGAGAGAGGGGCGGATTGATTCCAGGAGGCCACTGATCCCCTAACAACACTCTATTTAATTATCTGTCAAACCCTCTCAGAGGGAAGGAGATCATTTAAACTGATCAAAAAAAAAAAAAAGGAAACACACATCCCATGTGCCACAATTACCTTAAAAAAAAAAACAAAAACAACATAAAACCCAAACTGCTCCCAGGACATCATGTTCTTTCCTAGGACCCAGAGTGGCAGCTGCCACCCTTCTGAAACCCTGCCAGCCTCACATCACTGAGGCCTTTCCCCTTCCACCATCACCATTTCCCCGCCTCAGATTTCCATATTTCATTTTCCCTGAGAGGCTGCGTAAAAACATCTCCAAAAAAATCCCCCCAGAAGGAGCACAGATGCCAGAAATCAATGGTAATTAATCACCAGGACCCTCCTGGCAGCCTCTGGCAGGGACACAGCCCCCTCACTTCCCCTTCCCCCGAACGAAAGGAGCAATCGGGAGTGGGAAGATCCCAGTAGGACACCGCGAGCATTAACCACGAGCCATCCTCCTCCTCGCCACAGCCTCGAGCTGCTTTTCCTCCCGGCAGGAACAGCCCCGCTGGAGCTGCCTTGGCTCTGGGATAATGAGCAGGGAATAATGAGCAGGGGATAATGGGCATGANCCGGCAGCGAACAGGGAGAAATGGGCAGAAGTTTGTCCAGCCGCTGTTCCCTGCTCCGTCCCGGGGCGTTCCTGCTGGACTCAGGTGGGATCAGATGGACTGAGCAGAAGGATCCTGCTGCCGGTGGGAATAAAGCAGCTCCCTGTGGCTGCCGGAGCTTTTACAGGGCAGGGATTGAGCCACATCGGCTCAAAGGCTCCTCTGCCCACACAGGACAGCGGGCACAGACACTCCCTGCCCTCAGAGCGTTTGCTCCAGGGATCAGCTGCAGGCAGGATGGATAGAAGGCTGATGTTCAGGTGTACCACTGCACACCTGGTTAAGGCCAAATCTGCCAGGGGAAGCAAGGAGAGACTGTCCCCTGCCCCAGACTGCAGGTGTAAATAAGATATTTTGGACAAAGTGCTGCCTGGAGAAGCTGTGGCTGCCCCTGGATCCCTGGCAGTGCCCAAGGCCAGGCTGGACGGGGCTTGGATCAACCTGGGACAGTGAGAGGTGTCCCTGCCTACAGAACTGGATGAGCTTTAAGGTCCCTTCCACCCCAAACCAGTCTGGCATTCCATGATTTTAAGTCAATCCCATCCCCGTGCTGCCTGACAAAGCGCAGGGAGCCTGGAATGCTCCGACGTGGGCAAACAGCTCATCCCTGAGGGGGAGCAGAGAGAAGTGGAACGGGGAAAAGGTGACCCAGAGGCAGGAGGGGAGAGCTGGACACAGAAGAGAAGCACAGATGGAGGGACAGCAGCGCAGGGGACACAGGGGTGACATGAGGGATGACGCAGGGGTGACACGGGGGGGACACAGCCTCCCTGCAGGAGGACAAACGGGAGTTGCAGGAGGCACAGTCCAGCCTCTCTCCCCCCTCCCAAGGCAAAGGACAGCAGTTGGGCTTTCCAGTAGCGGCACTTATGCAAATCAATGCAAATCGATGTATAATTATGGTGATTGCACACATTTAGCCCCGAGGCATCGGGAAGCCCACGTCCCTCTCACCGGGAAAGGTCAAGTGAAATCTGAGCTCTAGCACCCTCTCCCTCCAAGGGCTGACACCTCTCCAGCCCCACTCTGCCACCTCCCACCACCCTTCCAAGCTGCCCCCTGCCCAGGCAAGCCCGGGACAATTGTAAAAAGAGCAGAGAAGTCCATAGAATTGTGGAAACAAAGCAAAACCAAACCGTGTTTGGGTGCTTTCAGGGCAGGGGGGAGGCGTAAGGGAAATGTAGATTAAAGCATTTCCTCCTGCTTCCTCGGGTCTCCTCCTGCTCCACACCCAGCAATGCCGAAAGGAGCGATGTGAAGCACCGCCAAGGCCATACTGTCTAAACTTAACTCCTTGGGGGAAAAACTTTGGAAAGATCCATGTGGGGAAGTGAGGAAGATGCTGGAGGGAGCACCGAGGACATCCAAGCAGAGCCTGCACAGAGCAGAGCCCCCTCCAGCACCTCCCACCCCGAGGGGCTCCGAGGCAATTCCTGAGCCTAGCCAGAGGAAGCTGCAGGAGCAGAGCTCCTCCAGGGCTTGGCTTCACTTTTACTCACCAAGCACTGATGACAGGGAGAACTCACAGAGCATCCAGCCAAAAGAACCCGAGGTAAATCTCATCAGCAGACGCTTTGTCACTTTAACTGAGGGCATCTAGAGCTGAATAATTCTCCGTGGCATTGAGGAAAGTGTCAAGAAAATCTATCCTCTTCCCTGAGGACGGGGGAACAGGGTAAAGGATATTTTAATTCACCAGCTCTGACGCTTTTGTCTCTTTGCAATGGCCACCAGAAGGAAATAAGCTTTTATCCTCCAGGTTATCTTACCCATTTCTCTGCTGAGGCAAAACTGCTTATTTACAAGGAGCCCACTAAATAACATCAGTGCTGCAAGAACTCCAGGATGCCCTGACAGTGCTAACCCTGATGAACAGGCCAGTCCTGGTGCCAAGTCCTATCATCCTTGCATTATGAGGAGAGGAGAGATTAAGGCCCTCATTCCAATCTTTTGCATCAGTGTAAAGTAATTTGATTTCATTAGGGCTGATTGTGATTTGCTGGTGAAATGAAGAGAAACGGATGACTAAGGAACTTGCCCACGGAGGGAAATCAGTGGCAGAGCAGCAAATACAACAGACTCTTACCCAGGTGGGGCAGCCAAAGGCACGTTCCCACAGCCCCTGGCTGGGTGTGCAGCTCCAGCCCAGCCCGAGTCACAGCAGGAATGGATGTGGAGCTCAGAGCAGCTCACAGTGACAGGACAGCAGCACCGCGGGCAGCTCCAGGTGAGCTCCAGGGCTCGAACCTGCTTCACCACAGCTCCACATCTGCCTCTGGAAGCAGGAGCAGCCCTTTCACATCCGTGCTCTGCCACTGCCATCAGCCCTCCCCTCAAGGAGCTTTAAAAGTCATTTTAAATGCAGATGTCTCCAAGCTCAAGAGTGACCGCTTTCCCTCCTCCTTTTTCCCAGAGGGAGATCCTGGTGCCTTTACACTTTGCACCCTCTCCCTCCGAGTCCAGCTGACTGCAGGAGCCGACATGGAAACGGTCTGCAGGACAGAAGGGCACAGCAGGAGCCCCTGACATCACACAGCACCTGCCTTTTCAGCTGTGAGTGCTTTTTTTTTGAGTGCAGGTTTGGGGTTTTTGTTTCTAAGCAGCTCCAGCGATGAAGGAAGCGATTACCACTCTAACTGTTGGGGTGGATGCCAGTCACATCCTCCTTCTCCATGCTCCAGCTCCCCCAGCTCCCTTGGGAAGGGAGGAAGTTTCAAGCCTCTTTCTTTAGCGCCTTTTAAAAACACAGAGGCGGCGATAAGCACGCGGCAGTTAAAGGAACACGGCTGGTATCTTCACAGGATCAGGGATCCACGGATTGCCCTCACCCCTCAGCCATCCCAGCCTGGCTCTGCCTCATCATCCACAGCTCCAAGCACTCGGAAGGGTCAAAACCCAACCAAACCAAGCTGCACTCATTCCTCTGAGCCGTGCCCACAGTGCTGTGGTGATTAAATAAGCAGTGTCAGGTCATGGTAATCAATTAATTGGGCATCACAAGAAGCAGTGACATGAAATTTGCTTTATTGTAAGCTGGCTGGGAAAAAAATGGCTCTAAATATGTTTCTGAGGCTCAGGGCTGCACATCTCTGCTGTCATTTCTCAGACGTCTTTTAGCAATCCCACTGCTGGGGTCCTTTCTCATGAAATATTACAGTCTCTGAAGTGATCACCTTGTTTGCCAGCATGAAAACCCACAGTAATAGGACATAAAAGGAATTTTAATCTCCTTTTGATTATTTTTAAGTGCCCACTTGACACTTCCATCAGAGCAGGAGATGGAAAGGCTGGGAGGGAGTGAAAAGCTCTGCTAGAACAGAGAGATGGCAGTGGCTGGGGATGAGATCCCCTCTGTCCCAGGCTGGGGTGTGATGTGATACTCCTGATGCAATCCTCTTCCCTCACAGGTCAGGGAGGGGATGAGATCCCCCTGGATGTGATCCCCCTCCCTTCCCAGGCAGGGCTGTCACAGGGACACACAGGACAGGCTGGCAGTGCCACCCCCTGGACCCCTCTGCTGTGTCAGCCACAGCTCTGCCTCATCACAAGCTCTCCCCAGCCCCCTCCAGCCTCTCCCCACAGATGAGAAACCCCAGACAGGGCACTTGAACTACCCCAGTTCCTTCAGAATAAACTCAATCCCAGCCCAGTGACTTTGGCAATGCCAACACAGGTTTACACCAAAGAATCAAACTCCCCAAGCCCAGCGCATCCAAATTAGGGGAGTTTTGGTGATTTTGGTCAAGCTGATCCAGATTTGCCCAGCTGTCAGCAGGGCCAACAGTGGAACCAGTGCAGCTCTTTGAGGCTGCTGTAGCTCATTGAGCCAAATCCTGAATCAGGAATTTTTCTACTTTTTGCTTTCTCTCGTCTCCTCCCTCCATAAATATCCTTCCATTGAAAGGACATAAAAACCTACAGCAAAGCAAGAGAAGTAAGGGATGGAGGAGAAAGGAGTGTGAATTTAATGCCAACCCCGGAGCATTGGGGAAACACCTCCCTGTGTAACATTTTGATGGTCTAAAGCCACAAAGACCTTGATTTTAAGTCCAATGGATAAAATATGACAGCTCCTCAATACAAACTGTCAGCACAACTGCTGAAATATAGCAGTATATGCTACAACATAGCAGTATATGCTAAAATACAGCAGCATATACACCATAAATAGTAAAATAAATATATATATAGTGTATAGACATGATATCATGTCCTAAATAGCAAGGCTGATAACAGCCAAGCGAGCTCTGAAAATATGACAGACAACACAAACTTCTCCACTTACCCCATAATTCAAATGCTGGTGATTTTTAGCTAAAGTGCACTCTTGAATGCTGCAATGATGGAGCTGTAATTGTAACGGAGTCATTTAATTTGGATTTGGATGAAACAGCCGAGCGTGGAGCAGACAAGGCATAACACTCCCGTGCTGGTGTAAAGGTTAAGGAGCTGGTCCTTAAGGGAATTGATTTGGAGTGCTGAGGTAATCTTGTGGTTGAAGTCAGAATTTTATCCAATTTACACTGAAACACGTGCAAACAGCAGTGCAGTCTCAGGCCAGTGGGTTTTGAGCTGGGACATCACACAGGTCGCTCAGCCCGGTGCTGTGGCAGCTGTCATCTGCTGCCACGATTCGCTTTGGGTGCGTCACTGATGCCTTAAAATTCCAGGAGTGAGCAGAAATTGCTGCTGCCCCACAGCCAGCACCTCTGTCCTCCTCGAGAGGAGGGATAGGAGCAGCTGGGCTGCTCCTGCACGGCCAGATGCACGGAAAGGCAGCAGGGGTACCACCACCTGTGAGAGGAACACGGTGCCTGCCGTGGGAACGCTCATCTGTGAAAAACCAGTTCCATTCTCTTTTAAAAATTTATAAGTTTAATAAAAAAAATAAAAATAGACAATTAGGAGACAAAAAGGGCAAATGTTCCAGCTGGGGTGCCTCACCAGAAAGCACACCCTTCTCTTTCAATTACTGTGTTTTAAGGATTGCTGTTTTACATATTCAATACATATTAAAACATTCTTTTCTGTTTCAAGTATCCCCAATCATCTTATTTGATAGATTTATTTGTGGGTGGCTCCACTCTGTCTGGTAACATGGGTCTTGGCTGTTTTTATTTTGATAAAAAACCCAGAAATCCAGCAGCCTTCACAGAGAGCCATAAGGTGACAACCCCTCCCCCATAATTTTTGGCCTGGTCAGCTCAGATGTCACAAAGGAAAAACCCAGTCTTTCCACTATTCACACTATGTCACAATCAGAAAATACATTCATCACCTTTCTAAAAGTTAACAAAACACAATACGNCCCACAGCCAGCACCTCTGTCCTCCTCGAGAGGAGGGATAGGAGCAGCTGGGCTGCTCCTGCACGGCCAGATGCACGGAAAGGCAGCAGGGGTACCACCACCTGTGAGAGGAACACGGTGCCTGCCGTGGGAACGCTCANAATATGCATTTATAACATCACCCAAGGCTGCACAAACAAAGCCAAACATTGCCTTTATCCCCTGCCCTGCCCTCGCAGCTGCCTCGCTGCCACAGCCGGGCACTCCCAGCCGATCTGTGCCTCGGGAAGTTTGTCACGCTCAGCCCTGGGAGCCTTCCCGAGCCCTGCACTGGCCCCAGAAGGAGCTCTGCCATCTCCTGTCAGCACAGCACGCCGTGCCTGTGATGGAGAGCAGGGCTGCCCCGGCCGGACAGCTCCTTGCTGCAGGACAGCGCCAGGGAAGCGCAGCCGGAGCCAGAGCATCGCTGCCCGCGCAGGGACGGCAGCTGAGCTTTGATCAGACACCTCCCGGCCGGGGGAGCTCGGCACAGCCCCTCCTCTGAAGCAGCAGGCAGTGAGTGAGTGTCTGAGAGATCAGCTACACAGCCAGGGGCTCCTGTTTACAAAGTCTCTCTCTCTCTCCCCTCAGCTTTCTCTCTGTTTGATCCCGAACACAGCGTGTGCGCCAGTCCCAGGAGCGAGCCCAGCTCTGCTTTATCACAGAATATCCTCCCTTGGAAGGCACCACAAGGATCATCGAGGCCAACTCTTAAGTGAACAGCCAATAAAGGGATGAAATCCCCAATCCTGGGGTTATGAGCACCGAGCTCTGACCAACTGAGCTGGTGTTTCCCTCTCCACTGACCCACTGCAGGGCAGAGCAACTGAGGAGGGCAGGACACAGTGAGGTTTGCTCTGCCTCAGGACACCAGAGCACAGCCAGAGGCCTTTGCAGAGCTGCCAGTGCACCCAGCCTGAGCCCCACAGCCCAGGTTTCAAGGGGAAGCAGAAAGCACAAAACAAAGGCACCCATCACCACCTCCTGTCCCTGCAGCTCTGACACTCTGAATGACACCCAAAACACTGGGCTGAGGCATTTGTACTTTAAACCTTCAAATACTGCCCTTGAGCATCACTGAACACAATCTTCTCATTTCCCCCCTCCCAAATGCAGCATCTCAGGGCAAATTAACACTTGGTTATTTTAGATTCTCCCAAGGATTTATTAGAGCTGGACTGTAAATCACAATGCCACTCTTCCCCAGCAAAATGTTTCCACCACCACGATGGGTCATAAAAACCCTTCCCAGATGTGAAAAGAACCCAGGAGCTCAAGAAGGTGCCAGCACAGGGCAAGTGATGAATTTGTTGTTGAGAGAAGTTCAGCTGACAAGGAGACAATTTCTAAGCTGCTTTTTCCTATCAGGATCGTATTAACAAAATATAGCTCTTGGCAAGGCACGTCCTCCAGGAATTATTTCTGTGCAGGAAGCACTTAGTTTCACTCAAAATTAATAATGTCTAAAAGGCATCAATTACATTATATTAGAGAACAAACAGAAAGTGATGTGAATTACCCAGCAGAGTGGGCTGAATTGGAGATGAAGTCATGGAGCAGAGCATCCCTGACACCTGGTTCCTCTCCATTCCAATGCCATAACCAAAATATGTGGGGGCTGCAATCTCCGCGAGGCACGGAATTGCAGACTAACAACCGAAAGCTCACCCTGCTGTTGTCCTGTCATTAGGAACAAGAGAAAAGGAATTCCTACAAACCTTTCCTCTGCTCTCAGGATTACCAGGGATTCACTTCCAGCCTGGAAGTCGTGCCCTTGCCCAGGGCACTGATTTGAAGCCGGAGCAGGGAACGCACAGGTCGGCAGGGAGTAAGTGTTCAAAGCTGGGCAAGATGAATGCGCTGTCAGGGGAACGCTCCACATGGAACAGGCTCCCAACAGAACCACTTTAGCTTATTACGGACAAATTAAGGCACAAACAGCTGGAAAACAGCCTTGTCACGCCAGATCCCAGCTCTCCACACGCTGCCGACAAATTGCTGCTGTAAAAGTCGATTCTCCAGCTCGATAGGTTTGTGCCTCGGGAACGCTCCGAGCGGAGCCCACCAGCCACAAGATCAGCTCTGGGGATGGTTCGGGACACTCAGACCTGGATTTGCCTCAGAACCCCGCGTTTCAGGTGAAAATCTCGCAGTTTATGGAGTTCTCCCCCCACATTAACGCTTTTATCGATAGCCCCCATGCTGTATGGGCTACAACAGGTCTCCGGGGCATGTGGAGCCGTGCTGGGAGAGCGGGAGCCCTTCAGTTGTGTAACCGTTCTCCTTCTCCCCCTGGAACATTCAAAGGGGAATCGGGGATCTGCTCCTGCCTCGCGCACAATGCAGCCCTGAGCGGGTGGGTCTGTTCTGCTTCTCCGTGCCTCAGTTTCCCCATCTCTGCGAGGAGAAACCCACTAGAGCGGCTGGAGTACATCCCTTAAAACCCGGCTCACGCAGATTTCCAGCTTCCCAGGCTGCAGGCGAGCCACGAGCGGCACCGCCGCGTTCCAGAGGCGCGACAAGAGCGCAGGACGAGCCTGCCGTGTCCAGAGCCCCCCCAGCTCGGTCCCCGCCNCGCCGCGTTCCAGAGGCGCGACAAGAGCGCAGGACGAGCCTGCCGTGCCCAGAGCCCCGGCAGCTCGGTCCCTGCCGTAGGTGGCACCGCTGTTGCCACCGCAAACTTTCCGGCGGTTCCGCTCGATGTCGCCGGCGCGATGCAAACCCGGAGCGGCTCCGCTCCGCCGGGGGCTGCGGGTTCCCGGGGAGCGGCACCGGGCGGCTTCGGTCCCACCGGCGGACGGGGATGGAGCACCGGAGGGATGCGGCTGGACGGGGAGCACGGGGACAAGACCCAAGGAGGGAAGGGAGGAGCGGGGGGACACGGCACGCACCGGAGAGGCAGAGCGGGACGGGGCGCGCCGCGGAGCTCGGGATAAGGCGGGGTGGAGGAAACATCCACCGGAGCCCGGTGCGGAGCCGCCTTACCTTGACCGCCTCGGCGTGGGTCACCCTGTCCAGGGACTTGCCGTTGACCCCCAGGATCTGATCGCCGACGCGCAGCCCCTCCCGCTCGGCCAGGGAGCCCGGTTCCACCAGCGACACGTAGATGCCCACGCCGTGCTCGGCTCCGCCGCGGATGCTGAAGCCCAGACCCTCGTGGGCTTTGCTCCGGCGCAGCGTC
>VXBB01003361.1:270523-284132 GCA_013399915.1 Illadopsis cleaveri | reverse complement strand
AAGCTGGTCGGAGCGCGGCAGGACGAGGCGCAGCAGCGGCAGCAGCTGCCGGCGGCGGGGCCCGTCGAGGAGGGCGCGCAGGGAGCGCACCAGGTCGCAGACGTTGCGGCGGCCGTGGTAGGCGTTGNCTGGGGAGGGAGGACAGGCGGCAGAGGACACTCAGCAGGGATCGGTTTACACCGGAGAACAGCCTGCCCTGGCGCACGGAGCCGTTACCTGACCCGCGGGGCTGTTTTTCCATTGCCCGGCGTGCCACGTGTGGGATTGTTGTTACCTCCGGGTGCTGGGCACGGTAACTGCTGAGTTACGGTGCTGGGGATGCACCCGTTCAGCTCAGCACAGGCTTTGTTTTAATCACACCTAAACGAAATTCAGACACGTTCGTTACTGACAGGGTGTTGAAGGAATCTATGATTGGGGAAGCAGTTTTTAAAAAGGAGAAATTTCGATTAAATCTTAGAAAGAAATTGTTCTTAAGAATTGAGTGAGGGTGGGCAGGCCCTGGCACAGGGTGCCCAGAGCAGCTGTGGCTGCCCCTGGATCCCTGGCAGTGCCCAAGGCCAGGCTGGATGGGGTTTGGATCAGCCTGGGACAGTAGGAGGTGTTCCTGCCCATGGCAGGGGTGGGATGGGATGATCTGTAAGGTTCTTTCCAACCCAAACCATTCTGTGATGTCGGGTTTGGAGTCCACCCCAAATGCCCAGCAATTAACTCCTCCTCGTTTAGCAAACACAACCACCACAGGGAAACCCTTTCCGTGAGGGATCCTGGTGGTCCAGATCCGATGATGGAGAAGCTGGCAGGGCCTCAGGCACACGGTATGGCAAACGTGGATGGGTGGGATTCAGGGAAGCACATTCCCACCTGGGATGCTCCTGCACAGGCAGCCACCCTCTTCTCTGCCCCCACACCCATAACTGGTGACCTCAGACCCAAAAGAGAAGCATCAGGATCAGGAATCAGTGCAGAAATCCAGGGACTGCTTTTCTGGTTGCTGGATGAATTACTGCTTACTACGCGAGGTTCGAGTTTCTTTTTTATCTCTGGAGCACCTGAGCAAAGACCATTTTCCATCTCAGTCATTTGAAATCTTTCTGTCTTTGTTGAAGTACATTCCATCTGCTCCAGTCGAGGAGGATTAAACCTAATTCATCAGATGCATCTTGATAGCAGCAGAATTCATTTTGTTCATGGATATGATGGAAGAGCTTAAACAGCTGCATTACAAGTAGCTTTATGTATTAAAGCTTTGTTGGAGCTCTCAATGCCTTGTTTAAAACAAAACTAAACAAAGCAGATTGCTAATTGAAATGCGCGTTCGAACTGTGGCTGATAAATAAGCAGATGGAACAGTCAACATTACTGGAAAGGAAAGGGACAATATAGGACAGAGAAGTGAGTAAAAACAAAAATATGCCTACATCAGCCAAACAAAGTGAGAGAAGGGCAAACAAGGCACTGCAAGTCTCGGAATTGCACCCAGACACGGTGCCAGTGCTCAGTCCCACTCAGACTCCGCTATTTAAAGCACTGCTGTTCCCACCAGCGCAGTGTCTGAGCTCCTCCAGCCTTTTTTAATCCTACACCAAGACTCCAAATGTGTGAAGACGAGCAGATGCAGTGAGAGCAGTGAGAGCTGCCCCTGCTCTGCGCTAGCTCCAGCCTGGAGCAGCACAAACATCGCTCTCCTCTTCAGCAGAGCACACCCTGAGCAGAGCCAGCGGGGCCCTTTGGTGGCCAGAGCTGTCCAGCGCTGCCACTTGGTGCCTGATATATTGACCACTGCTCCAGAATGTCACAAAGTCATTTCCCAGTCCCAGAACAACTCCAATCCAGCACTACCCAGCACAAACACACCGAGTAGCTGCATTTGGGAATAATTCTGTTTTGCTGCTGTCACTACAGCCCTGCCAGCAGACACTGCTCATCCTTGGGATGCCCCATCCACTTGCTGCTGTCACAGGACAGCTCTGAGCCTTCCTTTTGGAAGTGATCTCTGCTTTAATTTCTCCTCAGAGAAGTTTTACATTTAGATTGTTCACACATTGGCAAGTTGCATCTTTACCATGCACTCCAGAGAGTGAGTGCTCCCACTGCTTTTCCTTTGGAGAAGGAGAGGATTGAGGTCTTCTCATGGAGCCTCGGCTTTGAAATGAATCCATCAGATGATGGATTTCTGGGCACTTTGTCCTTTCCACTGCTGTAAACACCAAAGCCAGGCAGTTGAGAGAGAGCAGCACATGGGGCCAGAGGGGAAGGAGGGGGTTCATGCAGCTCTTGGGCTCAGGAGTGTCCCCACACCTGGGCAAAACCTCTCCAAACTTCCTCAGCCCAGGCAATGCTGCTGAATCAATGTTCCCTACCAGTGTGCAATACCTGTGTGGGGCTGCAGGGCTCCAAGGGCCAGAGTCTCACTGCATCCAAGTGGTCCTTCAGGATTTCTTAGGAAGGAATTGTTCCCTCTGAAGGTGTGGAGGCCCTGGCACAGGGTGCCCAGAGAAGCTGTGGCTGCCCCTGGATCCCTGGCAGTGTTTAAGATCAGCTTGGACAGGGCTTGGAGCAGCCTGGGACAGTGGGAGGTGTCCCTGCTGGTGGCAGGGTGGTAGGACAGGGTGATCTTTATGGAACTCCTAACCCAAACCATTGGTAGTGAAACTCCATCCCTGGAGGTGTCCAAGGAAGGCCAGGATATGGCACTCAGTGCTCTGGGCTGGTGACAAGGTAGGGATCAGTCAAAGGTTGGATCTTGGAGGTCCTTTCCAACCTCAGTGGTTCTGGGATGATTTGGAAAGGGAGCTCTGCCAGGGGGGAGTTGGCAGCAGGTGCTCAGGGCAGAGGATCAATGCCAGGGACAAACAGCCTCACCTACAAACATCCTCTGGAGGCAAAATTCATTAACTGAGAGTGCACAGTAATTCCTGGGACAGCTCCTGCCTGAACTGAACCTTTGTTAACTTGGGGAGACTCGACAGCCACTGGCAATGGGAGCTCAGCACCCACTCACAGTGGAGAGCTCCAGAGCAGTTGGGCACTGCTCATTCCCTTACACCTTTCAGCACCACCACCTGCCTCGCCCAGCAGAGTCCCTCAAGGCCAGCAGGAGCCCCAAAAGGTGTTACTCTTGTGAGTTTTTAAATCATCCTTGCAGCACAAAATAATCCGACGCGTTTGCTAAGTGCCACCTGAATAAATTGCCTAACCTTTCCGCTGTAATCCGCTGTAATCACTTTCCAGAGGCACTCTTTAGAAAAGTGAGCTCCGTGCTTCCAGAGCAGCTGTGCTCCTAATTAAAAGGCAGTGTAGCAAGAAGCCAACAAAACCTAATTCTGCTTGGAAATTCCTTGCTGCAGTTGGAGGACTGAGGTGAACTGTGAGGAGGGCCGGGGAGGAAGCAGCAGCTGCCTGTGCTGCTTAAGAGAGTATTAGGAGAGGGCTGGCCCTCGGGGCTGCCTCTTGGCTAAATCCCTGTTTAGCAGATTGGCTCCCAATCCTCTGTCCCTGGCCAGGCTGGTTTGCACAGCTTGGACATGTGCAGGAATCAGCTGAGTGCTGCAGCTGAGTGCTCACAGAAGGAGCCAGTGCAGAGGGAGAAACATCCAGAGGGTTTTCCAGCAGAGTTCCTGGGTGCCTTGGCTTCCAGCACCGTTCCTGCTGCAGCAAAGCTGAATCCAGTTCAGGCACAAGTGTCCCACAGTGCAGGGAGCAGGTTCATGCCCTGTCTCTTCAGCTCCAGATGTAACAGGCAGAAGTTGGATTTGAAGGAAAGCCGTAGGAGCAGTGAGGAATCATCATTCCAAGGGAGATTTTTTTAAGCTCTGCATTATGAGCATCAACCACCTGCACCAGGAGTGTTTCCAATGAATGGAGGTCGCTGTGCTTCACCAGACCAAGTTCAGTTTGACACATCCCAGCTGGGACAGATCCTGAAGAGCAGGGTCCAAGCAGGGGGTAGGAAACTGTGACACTCCTTAAACCCTTCTAAATCTGCATAACTACAAATCTCCTGTAGCTCAGTGCCACACTCTGACTGTACCTAAGCAAAACCAGCCCGAAACAGCTCCATTGGAGTGGGAATTTGGTGGTTTCCATTGTGCAAGAGAACATCAAAGATGAGAGTTTTAGCACCAAACTCTAATGTTTCCAAGGGGTGGACACCACAGGGTTAGAGTTTATCAGTCATTTCGACAGTGTGGATTAAAAACTTAATTAAATCAAACAGACAGCAATAGTTTCACCTGCATTCCCAGCCATATTTTGATTTCAGAAATGCTGTGACACTTACTAAAACCCTAAGTCAAAGCAATTCACATTCAAACAAACCTCCATTTGCTCCATTTTCTGATGAAAAAGCCTTTCCAGGGAACAGAAGTTCCCCCTGATTTGCCTGCAGTGATCTCTCCACGGTGCCAACATCACTGAATGTAACCCTGCATCGCAGAGCCAGATGATTTAAGAGCTGCAATCCTCCTCCCTTCTCTGGCAATTTCTTGCACTTATGCACTCTCCAGTCCTGCTTGAAATGCCTGAAAGAAAAAGCCACTTGCGTCATCAGCTTCTTTTTTTTCTTTTAATGCCCTGCACAAATCATGGCTAAGTCACGAAGTGGGCCTGGGTGTCACGGACAGGCAGAGCTGCCACTGGCACAGGATCAGGTGCCTGCTCTCTAATTTGGGCACCTTGGCTGTCCAAGCTGGTGTTTAAGGACACAGAGCCTGCTCTGAGCTGGGTGTCCTTGGATGGGACAGGTGAGGTTTAGTGACCCTGGTTAGCGGGAGGTTGACGCTGTTTTACACCACAACGACACAGACTCTGAGATTCAGAAGGCTGAAAATGACTCCTTTATTTTTGGGATGTGTCTCCCTTTTATACTATTTCACACAGACCAATTTGATTGGTGACACAAAGACAAATCTCTTCAGTCACATTGGTCAGACCAGAGGGACATCAAGAAGAAGTCCCCCCTAAAAAAAGGAATGAATAACAAAGTTACAGTTACAAAACCATTTCTCCTGTTTACAGAAAATTCCCTGGGAAAAGAATTTCAGAAAACCAAAACACCTCAGGCACGGAACCAGGGCTACAGGGTGTGTCCCTGCCTATGGCAGGGGGTTGGAGCTGGATGAGCTTTACGGTCCCTTCCAAGGCAAACCATTCTGTGATTCCATTATTCTGAGCCCATTTTATCACTGGGGAGCTGTGGCACAGGGAGCACCTGCAGAAGGAGGAAGCCTTGGGGCTGTCAATAACTTACTGCATAGGGACTGGGTTATTATTTATATTATTGTTTAATTTATTGTAGAAATTTGTATATTTATTGTTTATTCACTCTGTAGACATTGCCAGGCAAGTCCAATATTCCCAGCAGATGAGCTGGATGGCAGAGGACTGGCTGGGAAATTGCAGGATGGAAGGGCAGCACAGACTCTTTGTCCTTTCTGCATGATTTGGGGTTGATCTTGTGCACAGGGGGTGACACTGCTGCCTCCAAGCCTGAATTCTCCTCCTGCTGGGTCCATCATTCTCCTCCTCCGTCACTGCCCCAGCCCAATCTCCACCCCTCAGGCAGGGACTTCACCCTGCTGGAGGTCTTGGCTACTCTTGGAGTTCAGCCCCTCACACACAGGCTGGGATGCTTTACTGATGGAACCATGGAATGGTTTGAGTTGACCTTAAAAATCATCTTGTTCCAACTCCCTGGCATGGGCAGGGACCCCTCCCACTGTCCCAGGCTGCTCCAAGCCCCAATGTCCAGCCTGGCCTTGGGCACTGCCAGGGATCCAGGGGCAGCCACAGCTGCTCTGGGCACCCTGTGCCAGGCCCTGCCCACCCTGCCAGGGAACAATTCCTGCCCAATCTCCCATCCAGCCCTGCCCTCTGGCAGTGGGAAGCCATTCCCTGTGTCCTGTCCCTCCATCCCTTGTCCCCAGTCCCTCTCCAGCTCTCCTGGAGCCCCTTCAGGCCCTGGAAGGTCTCCCTGGAGCCCTCTCTTCTCCAGGCTGAGCAACTCCAGCTCTCTCCATCTCCAGAGCAGAGGAAGCACCATCTCCAGCCCTCAGAGCACCTGCACAGTCTTCTCTGGACTCACTTCAGCAGCTCCACATCATTCTTATGGGGGCTGGCTGGGGAGCACCAAATGAATTTGAGAGAAGTACAGTCCCTTTCTGAAGAGCTTTGTTAATATATCCAACAATTTCCCATCAGACCTGAGCACTGCAGAGCTCATTTGCACACGTTCAGCCTCCCAGCAGGTGGGAAAACCAGGGGCTTCACTCACACTGGGAATTGACAACTCACACTGAGCTAATTTAATTGGAAGGTATTTATCTCATTTGAAAACATTTATCTAATTCAAATACATTTATCAGTCTGCTGCTTGTGAAAGCCTGTCAGTCGGGCAGGATTTATGGGCCAGCTCCCCAAGCATTTCTGCAGCGGTGGAAGTGACTGCAGCGGTACAAACTATCCCTGCAGGTTTGCATCAGGAGCACAACTCAGCCCTGCCAGCAGGAGAACTCAGCTGCCAGGTCTGCTGGCACAGATTTGGGGGGACAAACTCCAGGGCAGCACGGGGGGTGCTCCTTACAGCTCCTCACTGAGACTGTTCCTCTCCCTGTGCATCTATCTGGAGACTGTCTGTGTCCCAGGGCAAAGTGCAACACCCCAAATCCCCCAGGGAGCAGCTCAGTCCTGCTCTGACAGCCCTGGAATGCTGCCAGAGCACCGAGAAATTCATCCCCCATTCCCCACCCCAGCTGGGAGCTTTGCTCCCCGTTCAACCATTGCCACAGGAATAGAGGACTGAGACCTTTGTGAGCCTGGAGCCTCCTCATGAGCATCTCTCCTGGTGGGGATGATTTACACCGAGATTCCTCCTCTCACTCAGGGGATAATGGGGCTGCAGGGTCACACTCTTCATCCAAAGCATAGCTCTCCTCTCCAGCCTGCAAACTCATCCCTGCCAGCCTGGAGAGGGATCAGAGCTCTGGGCTCCCACATTACAACCCTGCAGGAAGACAATCAAAAGAAGAGAAAAGGTTAATGAGGTACTAATCATTATAGATTTGCAGTATATAATGCAATAAATACCCACTGCCATAGATTAAATGTAGTGGGGCAAAGACATCTCATCCATCATATCGGCCCTTTGATTTTCCAAAATTCATTTCCTGCCATCCAGGAGAGGCTGGGAGATGCCAGAGGCCCAATCTCCTGCCCAAGAAACTTGGCTGGCTGCATTCCCCCCCAGCACCCATCGCACTGGGGCCAGCCCAGAGCATCTGACAGGGCTCTGTGAGGCTCCCCTGAAAATCCCACAGTGAGGAATTGGGAACTTGGAGAGATAGGAAAAATAGGCAGGACGAGCCTGAATCCTGAATCCTTTTTCTGCAGGTTTTTGTTTGTTTCTTGGCCAACCCCTCTGGTTTTCTTGCAGAGATGAGGCTTTTGGGAGGACAAATTTTAGTTTTAACAAACAAAAACAAACAAAACCAAACAATCAAAAAACAACAAAACAAAAACCAAACAAAACCCCAAAACAAACAAACAAACAAACAAGAAGGAAAATCTGTTCTGAATGCCTAAAGTTCTCCTAAAGTAACAAAAGGCCAAGAGAAAACAGATCAAAAAACCTTCCCAGAGATGTCATCACAGTTCTGAAACTTGCCAGAAGACAGGAAAAAATGTTCAGGCTTCTCTTAGGGAGACCAAGGTGACAAAACCCACCTACAACCAGGTGTAAGTGATGGGCAGTGTCGTAGTAAATCCTGAGGAAATCCAGAGTGGCTGCGCGGGCAAAGTGGCTGCGCTGGCAGCCGAGGATGAGACTAATTAGGGCTGCGATCCCCTGCCTCGCACTCGCTAATGCCCGTGGATAGATCGCTAATGCTCTCAATTCATGCTCATTAGCACCGGCAGCAAAGACAAGACAAGCGTGTTATGTCATCGTTTAAATCCTGTCACATTTCCCCAATGACTGTGATTACATTTTTAAATATTCCTTCTCCTCCCCCGAGGCAGGATTGCCTTGCCCCGGGAGCTCCAGATCCGGGGGATTTGCTCCGATCGAAGCTCTCGCACCCGGGCTGAGCCCCAGCCCTTCCCTGCGTCCTCAGGAGAGAGGAATCCCCTGGTAGGAGCATCCAAGGCATCAGCTCATGTCGGGAGAGGACACGAAAAGAACTACACTCCCCCGTCAGGATGTGAGATGAAAAAGAAGGTTTTGTTTTTGGATTTAGGGTTTAAAGAGGGTTTGGACTTTGACTAGCGATTGGAGTGAGGAGGTTGACACTATTCCAACTCCACTGGTCAAGCTAGCAGTCCATCAATTTGTCCTTCCCCCTGGAAGGAATGTGTTATTTACAAAATATCAGTCTTTGTTTCTGTTACAAGGGTGAGAAAACTCCAGGAGAAAGGAAAAACAATCAGAAGGCTGAAAAATCAGGGCGACAAGCTCATGCTCCTCTAATTTTTCACGTGACTTTCCACCTCAAACTGGAGTTAAACTGAGTATTTTCCCATCACCTTTGCACCAGGAGGAAGTTGGTACATCTCTGGATGAACAGCCACACTCGAGGTCAATAAGCACAAGACACCTTTGGAGCATGAGGAGTCAATGGTGCTTCTGTCACCTGGCAGGAGTGGAAAGAATAAATATTTACAGACACACCCTGCACTTCTCTGTGCCAGCTGGATCGATACCAGCTCTCAAAGGGGGGGTTCAGCCTTCTGCCACTGGCCTGCTGGTGGGGCTGGAACTCCTTCCACAGGGACCCAACCAGGGAATACCCAGGAACACTCAGCAGGGGTGGGAGGGCTGTGAAATCCACTCTGATGCCTTGAAACCCAGGGCAGGGCACATGGAAATGGTCACAAACACATCCTGTCCAAGGGGAGGGAACATCTCTGGCGTTCAGCACAGGCTGCATCAGACCCATTCACTCTTCCCTGTGACAAACCCTTTCTGCAACCATCCTGCTGATGCCACAGAGGGAGGAGACCTGTCCAGGGGCACGTGGGACAGCCCAGAGCAGCTGTGCCATCCCCCAGCCCCAGACTGAACCCCCCATCCCATCCCATCCCATCCCATCCCATCCCATCCCNCCTATCCCACTTTCCCATCCCATCCCATCCCATCCCATCCCATCCCATCCCATCCCATCCCATCCCATCCCATCCCATCCCAGCTTGGTTTCCCCAGCTGGGCTGTGGAATAGGTGTTGGATCTTTCTCCCACCCTCCCTTTGGCACTGCAGACAGCACCAGGAGGACTTGGTGAGGTTTTTGCTGCAGAATCTCCTGAGAAAGGGCTGAACTGCTTTTGTTCCAGCAGTTGAGGGGTTCAGAACTTGCATATCAAAGCAGGGAAAGGAGAAAATAACAGAAATAAGTGGATGGAGTCAGATGTGCATTAAGAGGAAGGGTTTACACTAGATGGCACCTGATCTCATCACTTTAGATGCAGAAGGTAAAGCCAACAGGATTACTGTGGGGAATGATGTTTTTCCTTCCCCAGGAGCTGCCTGTGTGGCCCTCCCCGAGCTCCCAGCCATGCAGGAGGAGCAGCTCACCCTGCAGCCAGCCCTGCTGTGAATGTTAAACACCCTTTGCATAACCCCACTCGGAATTTCTTTCCAGGTGCTGGCGTTCCCTGCTTTGCTCAGCCCAAGCTGCTTCCAGAGCCACTCCCAGAGGGGAAATGTGCCCGGCCAGGTTTCTGTCACTGGAAGAACAACCTCCCTCTGTGCAGGCAAAGGGAGTAAGAAGAGCTCTGTCCCTCACGGGCTTACCTCGGGGCTAAGAGGCAGCAAAGCCGTGCGGGGCCATGACGTGGATAATCCAGCAGATCCACCCGAGCACAGCACGGCACAGCAGCCACTTGGGCACACGGGGACACTGCAGCTCTGCCACAGGTGTGGCACTGAGACACCGGCCTGTTGTCCTCACTTTTCTAGCTCGTGAATGTCTGGACATTGCAGTCCTGTTTTCTCACGCAGCTTCAACATAAACAATGTATATTTTTAGATTGTTTTTCATGTTTCTCCTCTGAGAGGAGAATTGATTGATGGTGGTGTTCACCATCCAGGTTGAAGAGGTGGTGACCTAAATGACCAATCTCTTGCCTTTGTACAAACTGTACATAAGATGGAGTCGGATGAGGAAGAAGAGAGAAGAAGAAGATTGTAGGATAAAGTATCATTATCTTTCCCTTCACCTGCTGCTGCCTGCCTCGTTTCTTCTGCGGGTCCGATCCTCCTACACCGGCCCTGATCCCACAAGCTCCCTGTGAGCACAGGGAAGGTGCTGAACACACAAAATGAGTGGCCACGTTTGGGCAGCCCACAGGGGATGGAGGGTTTGCAGGAACCACTGCTCCACACACACACACATGGAATGAGTCAGGGAATTGCTTTGGGAGAAGAGGGAAGTGCTGCCAGCTGGGTAGAGGAGAAGGGGGCTCTGGTGCAGCACATCCTTTCTCCTGCTGCCATCAGGAGTCAAACACCAGAGGAGAAAGCTGGCCTCAATCCGTGGGCACAGTGGCCATTCCTGAATTTCCAGCCTGAACCTGGATTTAGGCTGCATGGATGGGGCTTGAAGAAAGCTGGTCTAGGGGAGGGTGTCAAGATGGTTTTTAAGGTCCCTTCCAACCCAAACCAGTCTGATTGTACAACCTGAGCTAGAGCTGCCCACCTCATCATCCACTTTCTGCCCCTAAATACCATCACTGAGATTCCCATTTAAAAAAAGCTGGTAGATAAATAAAATCTAAATGGTGAGTAAGGAAATTATTTTTCTACAGAGGCACAGCCAGCAACAAGTCTCAGCCCTCTCCTGAATTATTTTGCCTTCTCTTGGATCCTCCCTGGGCTGGGGAAGGGATTTCTGCTCCTGGCAGCTCCACAGCACCTCTGTCACCAGTCTCAGAGTGTAAGGGCACAGTCGTGCTGCTCTGAAGACATTTGCAGGCAAATTACTCTGCCTCTCCCAAGCACAGCCACTCATTGCTTCAGCAGGAGGCGGCGAGCAGATTACATGAGATAATTTAGTGGCTGACATTAAAAACACCTCATTTAGCCTGGAACAAAACTATCTTCATTCAGCCTAAACTATATAAAGATAACTGCATTCACAGTAGGTTTTGAGTAGCTGCTGATCTGGGCAGCTGAATGAAGACTCCAAGTCAACATCTCCCTGTCACAGTGTCCTTGCTGCAGAGCAGGAATGCCAGCAGGGACTTCTGGAGTAGAAGGATTCTCATGTGGCCTAGACCTCCCTCTCTGGTAAAACAGATTGAATTTTCCAGCTTTCCTGGATGAATTGCTTTTTACCTTCTCCGTGGTGTGGGCCAAGGCCTCCAGCTAACAGAGCAGAGAGATGAATTTTGCTGCATCTCAAGCAGCTGTTGCTCTATTTGGTTTAGTGCTGTGCTGTGAGCAGAGCCACGGCTACAGAGAGCGAGTTAATAATATCCTGAATGAGACAAGCGACAGGAGAGGAGATGGAATGGGATGCAGGGAGCAGGGATACTTTAAACACTGGTTTATCTGACAAATTTTGCAGTTATATGTCCTCTGCTCTGCTTTCCAGCAGACAGATGGAAACAAAACATGGCATAAGCAGAGGAGAAGCAAATGAACCCTTCCTCCCAGTGCAAGACTCAGCTGCACAGCTGCCACCTCTGTAACCACTGCAGAGCACCATAATTAAGGAATTACCAAAAAAAGGGAAGATATAATCCTTGTCTGACCCTTTTTGGGGAAGCAGGTGCTCTGAGGTGTTTGGGATTCACTCAGGCACCAGTTCAGGAGAATCTTCCCCCAGCAGCTCCAAGTTCCTGGCTTTCAGCAGCAGAACCCAGGGCTCTTTGTGCACAGTGCTGTTACCACTCCTGCTCTCCCAGCAGCCCCAAAAAAGCACCACTGGCAATGCCCAGAGTGCTTTCATTTGGGATTCTCCATCTCAGTGCCTCTTTTCCTGTTATCCAGAGGAGTCAGAATTTGCCATTCCCCCTTGCCATGGAGGCTCCCAGCAGTTCAGGGTGCTGGTGCTCCCTGTACCTGCCCAGGTAGGGAGGGGAGTATTCCCTGGAGGTGCACAGGGGCTGTCCCAGCCCTCTGCCCCCACCACACCATCAACACAGCACTTTTCAGAGAAAAACAATCAAAGCCAAAGCCCTGTGGCCCCCTGGTCCTTTGGATCCCTTCCAGAGGTGCCCTGGTCTCTTCAGACTCTCTGGGTACCCAGCCCGTGGCTGGTGGTGCTCCAGTTCCCACCCTGTCTCTGGACATGACATGGAGTCATTTTCCACAGGGATTGGGTCTGAGCTGGCACTTTTTGGGTCAGATGCTCCTGAAAGTGATGGACAGAGAGAGTTCCAGCCTTGAGGAATTGCAGGACAAACTCACCCAGTATAAATTGCAGCAGCACCTTTGCCTGCAACAGTGCTGCCTGATTTAAAATCTCAGGCTATCCTGAGCTGGAAGGGACCCACAAGGATTATCCAACTCCAACTCCTGGCCTTGGACAGGGCAACCCCAACAGTCCCACCCTGTGCCCAAGGGCATTGTCTAAATGCTTCTTGAGCCCCTGAGGACCAGACCCCCAGGAATCCCACAGGCAAACTCCAAAGGCTGGATGGATGGGGCTTGGAGCATGAATCCAAGCTCTGCCTGTCCATGGACTGCAGGAAACGCTGATAAATCAGAGGAGATGTCACTGTCCTTCTGGATTTGCTCCCTGGAGCTCTGTCAGGGAAGTCAGAAGGCATTTGGCATGTACAGCTGAATATCAGACTCACAATGAGGATGTCTGGGCTTGTTTCCCAACTTTGAGACTGACACACTTTGCAAGCTCAGTCAGTTCCCCTTCCTCCCCAGGCCGGATTTCTTCCCACTCTGCACCTTCCCGAGTCATTCTGTACCTGCACAGAGCGTTAACCCAGCCAGAACATTTTGCTCACTTAGATGGGTGTCACATCTAACACCAAGAGGGGAGTGCTTTCAGCATCACTTAATGAGGCTTTTCTGCTTTGCATAAAACCTTGGCAATGAGCTGGGCAGGATGATAAAGGAGGAGGAGAGCTGCCAGCTGCCAGGTGGGAGAGGCAGACAGCTCCTGTCACCCCCCTCCTCCTTGGACACAAGCAGGACGAGCTGGGAAGGCAACCAGGCTGCTGTTTTGGGGCTCCAGGAGCCCTTGAGATCTGTACTCACACCCCAGCCCACAGGGGCTGTGTTAACCTCTCATTCCTGCTCTCCCAGCAGTGTGCCTGTCCCAGATCCCAGCGTTTTCCCGCTGCTTTGGAAAGTTATTACTCTCTGTTATTGCTCCCTGCAAACCTCCAGCTCTTCCAACCCAAGGCTGGTGCAGCCAAATTCTCCTCCCTGAGCTCTGCCAGGAGCACCTGGCTCCTGCCTTCTCCTCTCACACCCTCCAGCCTCCTTTCTCCTGCCACCAATAAACACTCTCAGCGTTTCAAGTTTTCCTCATCCAGGTTCCTTCTTGTATTCCCATGCAGGATTTCTACGGGGGAAGATGCAGCTGGGTGGCCCCTGCTCCGTTGCTTGATGGAAAATGGTTCTTTTTCCCTTTTCCCCTTTTCCCCTTTTCC
>VXBB01003361.1:258005-270303 GCA_013399915.1 Illadopsis cleaveri | reverse complement strand
CCAGGGTTCAAACTCCCTTTCTCAGACCCCAGGTCATCCAAAGGGATGCCCTGGACTCTGACACAGAGGAACCTCAGGCAGGGTGGGCCCCATCTGCAGCTCCTTCTGGGCTACTGGGGACACTGAAGGGTTGAGTCCCCAGTGCCACCTCAGCTTCCCACCCCTCCTGCTGTCTTTTCTTCCCAAGAAAAGCCTTCCCTTCCCAAGGAAAGTGAGATTTTTAGTTTAAACAAGTTTCTGGTGACAGGACATTTGCTGAGTTTTGGCACAAGTAATTCGTGTTTGAATTAATTTGTCTCTGTGAGCGGTCAGGGTTGTGAGGCTGCAGCTTTGCACCACACAGGCTGTTCCTGCAGCTCCTGGAGCTGCTCTCCCTGCAGGATGAGCCCTGTTCCACAGCATTTTAGCAGAGTTTATTAGGAGACACTGCCTAGTGTTTGATCTTGGAAGCTTTTCTCCCCCTGGTACAAACCACAGCATTTAAGTGGTAAATTATGTGCATTTGGGAT
The DNA here is from genome assembly GCA_013399915.1 of Illadopsis cleaveri. Classification (NCBI taxonomy): domain Eukaryota; kingdom Metazoa; phylum Chordata; class Aves; order Passeriformes; family Timaliidae; genus Illadopsis; species Illadopsis cleaveri. The sequence goes on along the minus strand of VXBB01003361.1, from coordinate 269,794 downwards.
ATGTCTGAAAATGCAGACCCATAGGCCAGGAGGCTGCTAGCAGTGTTAACCTTAGAAATTGTAAATTACCCTTTAGGCAGGGGACTTGGCAGGCATTTTAACAAGAAATGTTAGGAAAAGCATGGCTTGTTCTCATGTGGGTGACTATGCAGCCTGCAGCAAATTGTAAAGGACTTTTTTTTTTTTTTCCCCCAAACACCACTGAACTTCTTTTGGCTTTCTAAGAACCAAATAATTTCCCTGATTTGGGGCATAGGGACACATCCTCCAAAACAAGGACTGTCTGTAGTGTTGCACATTTAACTATCAACCTGTTACACCAAAGATCCCCTTTCCCCAAGCACCAGACTCTGGTCACCTCTTTCTCCTGAAGGCACAGACAGAAAAACCCAAATTTTAACAGGCTGAGTGTTTGCTGTTGCTATAAGCAGCAACACACAGCAGACAGGAGCTCAAGCCTCAGTGTCACCTCAGGACACTGCAAAAATCCCCAGCACTGGGGGCTTGTGGCACCAGAACAGCAACTGAGACCTTTTATTTGATAAATAGCACACCATGCTTTAGAACAACTTGGAGAGAGAAAACACTTAAAGGCCAGATTTAAGAGGAAAACAGCATGAAAGCCAACGTGGCTAATGATCTGACAAGGAACACGCAAGACTAATTTAGGACTTCTTTAAGCAGAATGCTTGATTAGGCACCAGAAAGGCATTAAATCATGTAGGTGTTCCTTGGGAAAAGCATTTGTAATGAGGCTGTGGTGGGAAAGTTTGAGTGAAGTTGGGGAAAACAGAGATGAAGAGAACAGAGAGATGATTTGGTGAAAGAAGAGATGGCAGCAGTCCCTGATGATTGCAAGGAACACAGGGAGGACAGTACCAAAGCCAGGGAAGACACTTCATCTGCACAAATTACCCTTTGGCCAGGGTAATTTAGGAGTTCTTAAGCAAAATCAGTCCTTAAAGGAGCTCTATCCCTGTTACCACAACCTGGCTCTGGGTGCCCTGGGCAGCCCCACCTGGGGTCTCACCCCTGGCTCTCACTGCAGGGCTCAGGAGATGAATTTCGGCTCAGCCCTTGGCTCAGGTTGTGCTGTGTCATGTGTGGGTTTGTGCCTTGGGTTCCTGACTGATTTCCTGGGGACCTATCTAGAAATGAGATTTCTGGATGTCTGGAAGAGATTCCTGATCAACCCAGAGTTCCTCTCCTCAACAGGTCTGTGCTGTCCTTGGTGAGGATGCTGCTGTTTGCTCCCTGGAACAACAACTCCTTTTTGCTGCTCCCAACAGAGCTGTAGCAGGAATCTCATGCCCTGAGGAGCTCTGATGCTGTGCCCAGGCTGTGGGGTCGTGTATGTGACGAGACATGGCAAAAAAAGGGTGAGGAGTGATCATTGCCAAGTTGTGTTGTCACGTTCCAGTTCTGGAGCCTGGGCAGCAGCAGGCACTGGATGAGAAGAGAGACGTTAAAAAGGGCATGAAAATGAGGTTTTCATGCAGCCAAGTTCAGTTTTGAAGAGGAAACTCCTGATGTCTGATTTAGATGAGAGCCTGCCCAACCTGCTGGCTGCTCTTTTTGCTTTGCAGTGCAGGCACCTGAAGCTGGGGGCTGCCTCCCCTCTTGTTACTGATGGCGAGACGTTTTGTGGGACGTGTGGGGTTTGGCTTCTCCTGCTCTGCCCTCTGCCCAGGAGAGGTTGGGAGCCAGCTCTGCCTGGTGGCTGCTGCCTGCAGCACCCCCACCACTGTGCTCTGAATCACAGAATCTGGGCAGATCACAGAATTTCTAGGTTGGAAGAGACCTTCAAGATCATCGAGTCCAACCCATGCTCCAACACCTCAACTAGATTACGGCACCAAGTGCCACATCCAGTCTCTTTTTCAACACATCCAGGGATAGTGACTCCACCACCTCCCTGGGCAAACCATTCCAGTACTTCANCACTCAAGGTGTGGTCATGGGCTGGTGATGAACCCTCTCACAGCAGCTTTAGCTCTTGTTTGATGCCATTTGGGCAGTTTTGGGTGCTCCTTTTGAACAGCCAACAGCTGATGAATAACCTGGTGTTTCATTTCACACGTGATTACGGTCCTCACAGTCTCGATCAATAAATACTCTAAGCTTGAACAGCCTGGTGTTGTGGGCTCTTTAAAGTCATCTCCTCTATTAGAGACAGCAATCGATGGTGCTTATTCCAGTTTAGCAGTGATTATGTGCTGGTTACTGCAAAAAGCCACCTGCAACCCAAAGTGGGGACTGTAACTTCCTGCTGCTGTACAGCACACCTGTCTTGCTCTAGAAATACAAGTTTTTAATTAAAGCGGATAAACTGCTTCAGGAACACGGTGTGCTTGTTTAAATACCAGCCATCAGTCATGGCAAAGGGATTTAAACAGGGAAGTTTGGGCTTTTTGCAAAGAAATGGGTGTCTGGCGTCTCTCTTAGCTCAGTGCAATCCATCCTGAGTGTCAGCCCCGAATTCCATGTGCTCTCTAAACGAGAGGGAGAGGAGGAAAGGGATGTTCTCTGTCTATGTACAGTCTATAGGCATGAAATGTTTGCGTTTGGTGACAAACATCTTTATTGAAATGATGGAAATCACACAGAAAACAAACAAAACTGGGGGCAAGCCTCAACAGACTGATGTGAGGAACACCAGGGAGCTGGAGCTGGTCATTGGGGAAGAACATTCCAGATGTGGATGTGGCAGATAAGTGCACACCTGCTGCTTTGGATCTTATCTGCTGGAGCATTGGAGATAGACAAGCTGAATTCTTCTTGAGCAAAATCCCAGGATTTAGGCCTCCTGTACCAATAAACCAGGATCAGAACTGGAGAGGGGATTTTACCCATCATAAATGTGTTTTTCTGTATGACAAGAGTAAAACCAGGTTTCCTGGAGTGATAGACAAAGTGTCTGTGGTAGGAACAAGAAAACTGGTCCCATTACCATTGCCAGGCTGGCTGGAATGGAGCTGGAGTTTGGACACCGCCAGAATCCTACTCAGGAGCAGAATGAGATGGTAAAGACAAACTCCACATGTTTGGTTGTTTTTTTTTTTCTTTTTATTGCAAATTCACTCTATTTCATTTTGTGGTGTGTGGGCCTGATATTTCTGGGGCTGAGAGGTTTCAGCCTGCCAGCAGCTGCTGACTTTTTACCAAGGAAAAAATTCTCAAGAAAGCTTCTCCTCAAAACAATCTTGGCAAACAACTCTCCTTTCTCCAAACAATCTTTCTCCAGGTGGTGTTTTGCTGTTTCTCTGGTTTAACCAATGGCATTAGAGAGGAGTCGTTCCTATTCACCAACCATGTTCAGTCTGTATGGGAACACCTTATAAAAGGCAGTAAGAATTAGACAATAAAGCCTTCTTTCTGTGCTCTTTGCCTTCTGAAATATTTGGAGTCTCTCATCTTTCTCTCGTGTCCTACAATGACAGTGGTGGGCAGAACAACCGAGGCAGGGAGGCAGGAGCTGTGCTGCTGGTGCCAGGTGGGCTTGAGAGGGTTCCAAAGGGGCTGCCTTGGGCTGCTGCAAGAGCTGGGGCATGGGATAGAGTGAGCTGGATACAGGGAGACAGGATGGGATATTGATGGGCTCTTCCCCTGGGGGGGAATTCGAGGCTCCTACAGCACTCAGGGCTCACTTTGACCTTGCCTGGGGCTCTGCAGGGAAGGACTGGCAATGTGGAGCTGATTTCCAGCCCAGGCTGAGTTATCTGGGAAAGCAGCAGCTTGTTACCCCTGTTACCCAAAGCCTGCTGCTCCCCAGAGCGGGGGCTGAGGGCTGGGGGATGTGTGGATCAGCTCTGTGCTCTGTGTGCTGCAGGAATGGGAAGGGGAGCACCTGGGGAGTCCCACCCCTCTGGGATCACTGCTGGAAGAGCTGCAAGTTCTCCACCTGCATCCCAGACTTGCCAAGCCCTGACTCCAGCAGCACTGCAATGTGTGCCAGGCTCTGAGACACCCAATCTGGTACTGCCTCTCTGGATCCTCCTGGCACAGGCATGGCTCTAGAAAAGGCTCATTCTGGGGGTTCAAGGGAGCCTTGCTGCAGTGCCTGATAAATCTCCCGGCCCTGTGCGTGTTTTGCCTCTGATGCCAATACAATTCCAGGTCAGCAGATTCCACGGTTCCAACCTGGTTCCCTGGGTGTCTCAGTGATCTCCTTGACTTGGATTTGGTTCTTTGTCACTGGCTGTAAATAATTCTCAAACTAAAGCAGTGAGTTGTGGCCCAGTGATGTCGCCCTGATTTTTCAGCCTTCTGATGTTTTTGTTCTTGGACTGGAGAGTTCTCACACTTGTAACAAAAACAAGGAGTGATGTTTTGTAAACAACACATTCCTTCTAGGGAGAAGGACAAATTAATGGACTTCTGAGTTGAGCACCGGGGTCAGAGCAGTGTCCCTCGTGTCCCCCAATCCTTGACCAAATCCCAAAAACTATACAAGTGAAGATTTTGACATAAAGTTCCCTTTTCCTTTTCATCTCACATCCTGACGGGTGAGTGTGGTTCTGGTTCTTTCCGTGTCCTGCTGTGACACAGTGACTTGAACTGGATGGATGGACTGGCTTTGACTCAACGGCAGCACTTGGCACCTCTTGTCCCATCTGTCCCTGTGAGGTCTCCTGCTGCACTCTCAGCCTCTTACAGGGAGCTTGGAGCAGCTGTGATGTAACTCCTCAAGCACTGGAGAGCCAGAGGGCTGGGGAGGGTCTGTGATCTGCACATTCCCAGTGCAGATCAGAGCTGATGGAAGGGACAGGGACCTTCTGAGCTGTAGAAATACCTGAGCACCTTCCTACAGCTTGAGAGGAATGACAGACTTGTCTTTGCAAACAAGCAGTGGGTCTGCTGGTAGATGAAACCAGCACTGAGAGAAAAGAAACAATGGGAAGGATTCCACTGATTGATGAATGGAAAAGAAATTTGCCTTTACAAACAAACTGTGGGTTTGCTGAGAAATTAAATTGGGTATTGAAAGAGGAAAGAAACAATGGGGAAAACCCATAAATTCCACAAGAATTAAAAATTAAAAGGAGGTTATACATTAAAGGGGAATTTTAGGTATTAGGCACTCTGGGAAGTCTGTACCTCTCAAATACCTCAGCCAATGGGGAAAGAGAGAGGAAATGTGGCCAGAAAACTGGGATAAAAAGGAGGCTGCGTCCTCCAAAATTAGAGAGACCACAGGGGAAATGCCCCATGGCCTCTCCCTTTATTCAAATAAAGTAAAAGGACTCCTCTGTCTCCTTTTTGGACAAAAAACCTCTGCACTTGTGGATTAATTTTCCTGACAAGCTGAACTGCACTTGAGAGTACCCAGGAGACACCTGGAAGTGAAAAGAGCCCTGGCACTGGTGTGCTCCAAGTCCTGCTGGTGTGGATGGGGACTGGGTGTAGCAGAGGACTCCAATCCCAAACCAAATGTCTCTTTTTCTGCTTCTGGGCCCGTGGAATATTTTAAAATTATCCCCTGCAATGTTCCTTGATGTTATAAATATCCTGCTTCAGAGGCTAGAGGCACATCCTTTTTCCCTCTCAGCCATGCTCCTCTCCAGCTCCGGGGATGTGCATTTGGCATGGCAATGTCACAGCTGATGGTCAATGGCTCTGCCCCAATGCAAGGAATAATTCACCTCCCTGGGGGTGAGCAGGGCCCTTCCCAGGGCTCACTCAATGTTTCCTGTCTGGAGCAGGAGCCAGGAGCAGATGACTCAGTCCAAGGGCAGGAGTTATTCACTTGTGCCTCCAAGGAAATGACAGTTCACATCCCAGCTGCGGGTTTTGTGGGGTGGATTTGGGTATTTGGTGCTTCAGTGTCCTTCAAACATGGCAGCTCTGTGGGATCCCTGTTCCTGTGGGGGAGAGGCAACTGGACCAGGCTGAGCCTTTAGCAGTAGCCCTTCTGCATTCCAGGGGTTGTGCATGGAAAAGTGCAGGAGCAAATCCCGGGAGCTCAGGGCTGTGGGATGCAGGGGGAGCAGGCCATGGCTCCCCTGCTGGATGCTGAGGTAGCCACACTCCTTCCCATGTCCTTCATGCCCAGAGCAGCCACATCTTGTCCTGGCTCCAGGCCCTGCAAAGTCATTCCCAAAGTTTTCTGGAAAGAACTGGTCAGCAGGTGGAGGTGGGGAGGGGCAGAAAAAGAACTCACATTACTTGTGTCTGTGTCTTAGAGCTGTAAAATCCAGCAGCCTTCTCCTCCTTTGCTTTCTGCATTCCCAAAATAGTTTAATCATATTTTGGTTGGCTTTTTCCTGGGTATTGCTCTGTGCTGGGGGTTGTTACAGTCCTGTAGAGAAACTCATGGCTTTGCAATGCAAAAAACCCCCAGGCTACCTGCATGTGTGAGATGATTTATTGTTCTTGATAATCAATTTTTTACTGCGGCTGTTTCAGGTTAATCCCGCTATTAATATCCCGAAACCACTGAAGTGCAATCCCATTACACAGAGCCCAAACTCTGCTCCTGCGCCCATGGCACAGTCAGGCAGATCATTGCAGCCCCTGCTCCAGCAGCTCTGAAACTGGCTGACCAAATGGCCCTGGGCTGCTTTGGTGGTGGCAGTTGCTGGGGAGCTCACGGTGCCAGCACGAGGCTCGATGCCGGGCCGAGCATGAAGCTGCTGGATGAGGGAGTGGAAAAACAGATTGATTTTATTTTTCCCTGCAGCTGAGAGCTGTCTGGCAAATCACAATGGAAATCAAGCAGGATGGAGCAGGGGTTTGATCTGGGGACGGGAGAACAGTGGGAGAACCACGGGGGTAATTCAGGTAAACCTTGATTTTGCAATGAGCTGGGTAATTAAGAGTCCAAACTGCAGGTGCAGTGTGGCCAAAGCAGGACAGCAGCCTTTGGGTTGGTTTTGACAAAACCAAGGCCATGGGAGGGTCGTGCTGGCTGTAGGTTTATTTTTGGATTTTTCCCATAGTTGCACAGGAGTGGATGAGGACAGTGAGCACAGGGATGCAGAGCTTGGATTTTCAAAGGCATTTGGGCTAAATATAGAAATTGGTTATTAAGACTTTTCCGTGAATGTTGTAAACAAATTAGTTCCACTAGGTAGCTATCTGCATGCCTAGGTGCTTATGTACCTCAGAAGAACCTTCCTGGAGGAGCTATTTGTTGTCTGGCTTCAGGCTCCAAACTTTCTGAGCTGGGAGTGAGGGAAGTTCACCTTCCTAGGGTAATTCTGAGTGTTTGGTTGAACTTGTGCAGCGAAGAGTCTATCGCTCCACTGCCCTTATGGAGAAAAATCTGCTCCATTTAGCAGGCAGGAGCCCTGCAGCTGAGTGATGTGAGCAGTCCCAGGAGGAAGCTGCACATCAGCAGCTCTTGTTCTACATCTCCTCAGGCCCCAGAGGCCGCAGGGATCTTTGCTGGAGCTCCAGACATTGTCACTTCCCGGTGTCACTTTTGTTTGAACAAGTGTTGGAGAAGGATCCCCCAGCACCCGCGGGTTCCATCCCTCGTGGCCTGGAAATTCATCAGCTGCTCGAGGCTGCCTGGCATCACTGCTGCAGTGTTTTGTTATTGTCACACATTTCCATTTCTCCCGAGCTTATGATAAGCATCCAAATTAAACTGCGGGCTCCGACGTTTTTGATATTTCCAGGCAATATTGATAATGAAGCTTGTGCTGTGCTGTGTCATTTACTCAAAGAGCTCCGAGCACCAAACAATCTCCGTACACAGGGATTGTCTCATCCATCACTGCGAGTCAGTGTGCTGTGCCACGGTGCACAGTGACATTACTCAGTGGTTTGGGGCAGAGAAAGTGGAACTGAGAAGCCAAAAGTGTTGCCCTCAGCTGTCTTGGTTTTGAGTGTTTGGAATCTTGCAAGCAGATTCTCACGCAGCCTCAACATAAACAATGTATATTTTTAGATTGTTTTTCATATTTCTCCTCTGAGAGGAGAATTGATTGATGGTGGTGTTCACCATCCAGGTTGAAGAGGTGGTGACCTAAATGACCAATCTCTTGCCTTTGTACAAACTGTATATAAGATGGAGTGGGATGAGGAAGAATAGAGAATGTAGAAGAAGAATTTAGAATAAAGTATCATTAGCTTTCCCTTCACCTGCTGCTGCCTGCCTCGTTCCTTCTGTGGGTCCGATCCTCCTACATATGGACCCGAGTGTGGCATCCTGCTACACAAAAGAACTGTTATGGTGGGGAAAAGACAAGATTTTCTGTGTTTTCTTCCCTGTAGAGCAGGAGTAACATTCTCATGAAGAACTGGAAGTTGCCTTCAGCAGCCAAACCTTTGGTGCTGCCCATTAGAGGAGATGCTATTTATTCTGTATTGACTCCAGGAGCTGCTTTGCTTTGCTGTCACATCCAAAAATGCCGGTCCAGACTGTCTGTGGTGAGTCCATGAGGGCCCTCCCAGGATGTTCCCTGAGGGAGGAATCCCAGTGGATGGGACACACGGATACCCCATGGGGAACACTCAGTCTCGTGTCCATTTATCTTCCCAGCCACATCCTCTGCAAAGGACACCTGGCCTCTGGTTAAGGATGGACTCCAGGAGATGTCAAGGAAGCAGGAATGCAGATTTCCTCTGGTGGACAAGGAATTAATAAGGTCTGCTGACACTTCATCCCAACAGAAGAATATATAAACAGAATACATAAACAGAGCTCCCGTGCTGGCTCTTCTGAAAGATCCTGATTTATATGAAACAGAGTCTGCTGGGTGATCTGAGCCACTGACACAGCCAAGCATCACCCCAAAGCAGCTCTCATCCTGAAGGAGGATAACAGGGGCTGACACAGAAATATGGCTTCTTAAACTGCTTTTAAAAAAAATCAATTCTTACAACATCAATGTGTCCATTCTGGTGTAATTCCATCACTGCAATCGGGTTACTCCGGGCTTTAAATCGTCCTTGATCACAGAGCGACTCCACATGATAAATGGAGCTTTCTCTCTTGTTTTGGGATATTTGGGCCAAATTCTTGGCACAGGTCAGGTACAGACAAGTGGCACTAACTTGTGCATTTCAGGGTTTAATCGATTTATCTGTGTAAATTCTACTGCTAATGCTGTACTTTGATTTATAATAGTCCATTATAAATTGAAAAATCCATCCAAAATATGAAATATGAGTTAATAATCATTCATTGACCATCTTTTAATAATCAACTAATGATTCTTTTAATCAACATCCAACAGCTGCATCACCTCAGTGCATTTCTGTGAATGAATTAAACCTCAGAAGAGAGAGAACAGCTCAGTTCCCAGGGGTGAACACAAAACCTCTTTGAAAGAACAGACAATTGCACAGCATAACAGTTTAACTTGGGGAATGGAGAATAATAACATATCCAATTGAAAGTGCAACGGAATTTAGAGAGGAAAAATGTAATTACCTGCTCTGGAAAGGGCCCAGATAGTTTAAAATCTCATTCTTCCCAAATATGTCTGGGAATCTTTAATGACAGCAGGATCATGAGACACGGCACGTGTTGCCTGGGCTTGGAAACTAACAGAAAAGCAAAAACAAGCTGTATTTTTTTCCCCTTTATTCTAGAAATATCTGCTGGTATTTCAGGAACCTGTGTGGTACACATTTGGAGTTGTAGAACAAAAGCAGAGCGAAGAGACATGCAGCTCCAAAATGAAAATAAGTATTTAGTGCTTGCAGAAAAATAAAAAAGCTTTTGGACAAAGAATGAAAATTAATTAAGAGATGTGTTTAATTTAATTTTCATTACTGTGATCTGTGGAAACAGCTAAAAGGAAAAAAAAATCCTTTTATTTGTTTATTTTAATAATTTGTTTTCCCATCCTAGAGAGCAGGACCAGCCTCAGCCTCCTATAAATATCTTTCCTTCAGTCTCTGTTGAATGTGAGGTGCATGAAATTTAGGATTGGTGAAGTTTATCATCCTCAGATGTCTTTTGCCCAGTGCTGGACAAATAAAGGGATGCCAATGTCAGTGTCAGCAAGAGCTGCCTCCTCTAATAGTGAGTGACATGTTCCCTGAATCTGAGGGGATAAAAGCCAAGCTCAGAAGTACTCCTGATGCTAATTAATAATCAACCCGTTTCTGGTAAAATTCAAGTGGTTCCAGCAGCTTTTATTTATACCTGTGCAAGTCTGAGGATTGGAAATGAAGGGGTTTGGTTTGTTTTTGTTTTTGCAACCAGCAAGAAGCGATTTTTTCAAACATTAAGTGAATGGGGAAGTTGTTCCAACAGCTTTTGGATTCACATGTGTTTCATGTGACACGCACCATGAGGTTTCAATTAGCTTTTGGGCAGTCATAAACTAGAAAGCAACACAACCAAGGAAAATATTGTTTTAAATATAAATATGTTATCGTCTCATTTGTTAACTGTCAAAATGAAATAGCTAAAAACTCATCACGTGGGTTTTTTTGAGCAATCTAGAGGTGAAATTCAGAGGGATTTTTGTCTGAAAATTTAGTCTGATCAGTGCCAAAGTATTTCAGGGGGCAGAAAAGGGCAGTGTTCTCATTATCACCTTACAGACAGAAGCTGTGAGTCTGAAAATCACCATCACCCAGGAGAAAAACAACACCCCAGTGCTGCCTGTGACTTCAGGGCACAGCCAGACCCCTTTGGAGCCCTTTGCTCCAAACCCTGTTTGATCCCTGGTATCCCCTTAGAGCATCCTGCTCTGGGGTCACCTCTGGGTTCAGCTCAAGTGATCTAATTAACAGGGAACACTGCTGAAAACACAGGAACAGCTAATGAGCATGGTGGGTTTCTGGATGGGAGTGGGGCTGAGGGGCACCGTGGGAGTCAGAGGGAGAGTTTGATGATTTTGTGGCTTTTGTGTGAGGTGAGGGGAGGACTCCTGGGGCCTGGGGTCAGATGAGAAGAACCTCATTTCTGGGTTACTGCTGTAAAGGAACCTGGATCTACCCCAGCTGACCCCACCAGTTTTTTTGGCTGTGACATATTTTGGAATAGGGACAGCATGCCAGGGTGGGTTGGAAGTAAATGAGGCCCCTTCCAGTGCAAACCATCCTATGATTTCCTGTGCTCCCTGACAACCAGCACAGCACCTGAGCATGTCCCCTTGACTGGAGTTGCCCCAGATAATGTAGGACAAGATTTCTGGGTTTCCTTCTGCCAGCAGAACCCTGCTGGGATGCCACAGCTCCTTTTGCTCCCAGTGCCCCATCCCAGCACACCAGCCTTCCTTCAAACCCCAGAATTATGGTCCGAGCTCTTCTCCCCATCTTTCATCTTTTCCTGAAGCAAATATCCCCCTGAATGGATGCACACACCGAGCCCATTCACTTAATCACTGGGCCCAGCTGAAGGTCACCCTGAAAACACTCACAATTCCTATTCAGCACTATAAATATGCATTTGATTCATTGTCTCCTGTCCCTTCCATCACGGGGGATGGAGGAGGCGGCCCGGCACCCCCCCCGCCTCTCCCGGCAGCGATGAGTCACCGTCCTGGCTCTGAGGCTTCATCAGAGCGATATTATTTGACAATAATTGTAATTTATGCTCCGAAAGTGCTGGGGGAGCTGCGTTCAGGGCTTTCAATGTCCCCTGGGATGTGATGGGCGAGGGTTGGGTGGGATGGGGTGAAGTGTGGGGGTGGTCGGGGAACACTTGGTTCTCCTGGGAGCTCCTGGCAAAGGTTGTCTAGGATGAGTGCAAAGTGCTCTGAGCACCGGTGGCTCTGTGCTGGGGGTGGATGAGTGTAAAGTCCTCTGAGCCCCCGTGGCTCCGTGCTGGGGGGGGATGAGGGTAAAGTCCTCTGAGCCCCCGTGGCTCCGTGCTGGGGGTG
>VXBB01003361.1:246974-257031 GCA_013399915.1 Illadopsis cleaveri | reverse complement strand
CGGGGCTCGCTGGGACCGCCAGGAGAGCAGCGCTGGAGGCTCCCCGCCAAGGCTCGGTGCGGTGTGAGGGGTCGGAGCCGCACCGGGACCCTCCTGCCCAGCGCAGGGTCAGGAACTCAGGGGCTCCTGGCTCTCTGCAGGACACAATCACCATAACCTGACCTTGGCTTGGGGCATGGCTGGGCTCCTCTCTGGCCTTCCTATCTTCAGCTGCTTTTTTCCTGGTGAAAACGGTGTGTTTCCATATCGGTAACTATAGAGTTATTCCTAACGCATCCAAGTTAGCTTCTCTTATTGTGCAAGAGAAATTCTTGTTGCAAAGACCCCCAAATTTGCAAATCTTTTCTGCTTCAAACAAATACATATGTATATCTGTGTTTATATACCTGTCCTGGTTTGCAGTTCAAGCCCTTGACAATGTTGCAAGAGGCAGATTTTTGTAGTTCACTCCAGTGGTGTTAATCTTGGAGGGGGGAATGTGGTGGGAAGTCCAGGAGGGGAAGTAGAGGCAGTGGCCAGGTCTGCTCTCGGTTTCACAGCTGGTCTGGCAAAACTAAGATTTAATGCTCTTTCTGTTGGGCTTTTTTGGGATCTCACAGAGTCTGCACACTCACGTGGGTTGGGGCAATCCTAAACATGGGTACAGACTTGGAGAACTCATTGGGAGAAGCTCTGCAGGGGGAACTTGGGGGTTCTGCTGGATGAGGGGCTGGCCTGAGCCTGCAGTGCATTTAGGGCCAAACACATCCTGGGCTGAGCCCCAGCCTGGGCAGCAGGGGAGGGGGATTGTGCCCCTGTGCCCCTGTGCTCAGGTCAGAGCCCACCTGCAGAGCTGCCCCAGTCCTGGCCCAGCACAGCAAGGAGCTGGAGCTGCTGCAGAGATCCAGAGGAGGCCACGGAGCTGCTCCCAGGGCTAGAGCCAGGCTGGGAGAGCTGGGGGTGCTCACCTGGAGAAGACAAGGCTCCAGGGAGAGCTCAGAGTCCCTTCCCGGGCCTTAAAGAGGCTTTTGAAAAGGAGGGAGAGGGACTTTTTGTATGGAAAGTGCCAGAGGGCAGGGTTAGCTGGGAGATTGGGCAGGAATTGTTCCCTGGCAGGGTGGGCAGGTCCTGGCACAGGGTGCCCAGAGCAGCTGTGGCTGCCCCTGGATCCCTGGCAGTGCCCAAGGCCAGGCTGGACATTGGGGCTTGGAGCAGCCTGGGACAGTGGGAGGTGTCCCTGCCATGGCAGGGGTTGGAATGGGATGATTTTTCATGTTCCTTCAGCCCAAAGCAGTGTGGGACTCATTGTGTGGATAAAGCCAGGCCTGGGTGTTGCCTGATGGCTGCACATGCTCCGAGCTGCTCTCCAGTGCTCAGTGCTGGGAGCTCAGGGCTCGCTGGCCTTGGCCACGGTGTGCTGGCTCCTCAGGGAGGGGGCTTGGCTGGTGCCTCCTGCAGGAGGAGCAAACGCTGTGGTGATGGCTGTGCATCAGTAAAAGCAGCTCTCAGTGCTTTCCCTTCTCTCTTTGCCTTGGTTTGTGCCTTGGAGCAGGGAAGAACCGGAGGCTGAAGCAGGCCAAGGAGGAGGCGCAGGCCGAGATCGAGCAGTACCGCCTGCAGCGCGAGAAGGAGTTCAAGGCCAAGGAGGCAGCGGTGGGTTTTCTGCATCACTCAGCTCATTTCCAGCCCCTCTGCCTTGTGCTGGGGCTCCCTGGCCCTGGCAGCACCCTCAGGGTGGAGCCAGTTGCACTTCCCCAAGTGCCTTCCTGTGAGGCACAGCCACGTGTCCCACAAGAACCCGTGGCGGTGGCTCAGGATGTGGTGTGTGGGATCTCAGCTGGCAGGGAAAGAGCTTCATAAGCTCCTGGGTGCCCTGAGGGGGTGACAGCCTCCCCAGAGCTGCTGTGTGTAGCAGTGCCAAAAGAGACTGAGCTCACTGCTGCTATCACAGGCCTCGTTTCTATGGTGCTGACATGGCAGAGACCACTTGCTGTGTCCCTGGTCACCAGAAGGGAAGGCTGAGATTTTTATGAAGATTCTCCAAGCAGTGGGATGATGGGAATTGTGCTTCATGTGGGTGTTACTTTTCTTGCACTCTCTAGTACAGTTGTGCCCAGGGGTTCCAGCTGTCTGCACAGCAGGACCTGTATTTTGGGGACTCCTTAGAAACTCCTGCTCTAAACTGGTGGATAATGAATAAATGGCAGGGAATTGGGAAAAGATGATCCTTAAGGTCCCTTCCAACCCAAACCATTTGATAATTCTATAAAAGAGGGTAAAAGGCAGGGGCTGAGGATGAAATACTTGGACAAGTTTAGGGTGAAATCTGAGCAAAAAATGCAGCAGTACTTTTTTAATATGAACATCTACATTGATCTTAGCTCACCAACGATGATATCTGAGATGGTCCAGAATAACAAAATACAGAGCTTGGCGTGGTGATTCCTCTTTCCTTTGCTGTTTGTAGGCCCTTGGCTCCCATGGCAGCTGCACCACTGAAGTTGAGAAGGAGACTCAGGAAAAGATGAGCGTGATCCAGCAGAACTTCCAGAAGAACCGGGAGGTGGTGATGTCCCAGCTGCTGTCCCTGGTGTGTGACATCAAACCCGAGATCCACGTGAACTATCGCATCAATGGCTAGTGCTGGCAGGAGGGAGGAGTGTCCTGGCACTGCTGGGAGTCAAGTCTGAGCTTCAGGTGGAATGTACAGCCCTTAGCCATCCCTTCCCTGTCCTCCTTGTACTTGTGTTAAATTATTTCAGTCAGCTCTTGGAGTTCTCGTAGTTTCTCGTTTGACATGGATTCAGAGCTTATCCAAACATGAAGTGGCCATGGCTCAGATCTGTGCTAAGTTATTGAACAGATATTCCAGCTGGCACAGGAATGCTCCCTTGCCATGGTGATAGTATTCAGTGAGAGGCTTCCCTCTGTGAAACAGAAAAGGGAGAGAGCTGCTGGCCTGTGTCAGTAATTGTTAAACCTGTGTACCTGTATTTGTGTTGACCAAACTGCATTTCCCAGTGTGTTGTTAAACCTCTGCAGAGGCTTTTAACCCTGTCAGAAGAATTCCTTGGCTGATCATTTTCAGGTGCTTGAATTTCTCTGTATTGAATCCTCTGTATATTCTGCTGTTAGCTTGAGGTACAAGTCTGGCACTATGACACCTGAAAGTAAAAACACTTCACTCCAAAGCCTCTGCTCAGTCTGGTTCTTCCTGCTGACTTTTCTGGGACTGCTGGCAGGTCTCACTGGGCACCTTGAGAGCCTGGACTCTGCAGAGTGACCATCAAGTGTTGATAAAGGAAAGTTTAAGAGAGACAGCCAATATCTGAAGGTCACAGCAGGTAAGTTAAAACCCATTACAGAGCTCCTCCTCTTGGCTCCAGTCTGATGCTTTACCTGCCAGATCATTCTGAAAACCTTCAGGAACAAATGTTCTTGTGACCATTAGGAGAAATAAAATGGTGCCAGTTCATTGGAATAGGTTGATAGCCAGGTGCTGCACAGTAATTACCCTTTCTTGGGTCCAGTGCTGGTCACTGCGTGTTTATTCCAAGGTCATCCTGAATCCTGCAGCATCCTGTGCCTGGGAACAGTGGGAAAGAAGAGTTCTGGGGTTGTCTGCATCACTTTCTAGCTCTTCAATCAAAAATACATATAAATACATTGAGGGGTTTCATGTTTCAGTGGTTTCTTCCTCTTACCAGCAGAATGTTAAATGCAGCTTTGCTTTTTTGTTAAATTCAAAATCCAGTCTTTTTGTGGAAGAGGGACCTGAGCATGTCCCTGATCTGGCCCAGGAGTTGTGCAGTTTGGGATCTTTGCACGGAGCCTCATGGATGCTGTTCTGTTCCTCAGACAGAACATCCTGATTTCCACAGCTCCTCAGTGAGGCATTGCAAAGCCTCTTGGACCTCTGCAATTGTGATTGGGAGGGAGAAAAGCAGGATGGATGTGGAGCCTGCAGGCAGGAGCAGACAGCTCCTGGGTCTGCTGTTGGCATATTTCATGGTAGTACACTGTACTCCTGGAAGGATCTCTTCAGGAACTCAAGCTATTAAACGGGTTGTAAAACTGAAACAAAAGCTGCTTGCAAAGTCAAATGTGCCAGGCAGGGGGAGAAGCCAGGTGGGTACAAGCAGAACAGGATCAAAGCAGTTTTAATCCTTGTGCTGTAATGTGGAGAGCTGTTATGGCCTCATAAAAGGTTGCAGCCATGCTAATTCCACTCTGTCCTTTGGAGATGAGACATTTCTCCCTGTTGAGAGCAGGTGCTCAGGCTCCAGCAGGACGCTCCTCAAATCCCTCCTTGCTCCAGGCTGTAATTAGCAATTTCATTCCCTCTCTTATCAGTGACAGACTGAGACTCTGTCCAGAAAAAATGAAGTGTGTGCTCCACTTTCTCATATTGGTTCATAAGTTTCCTGTGGTTAATGAGGACTTTTATCCTCCTTTAGAACAGAGGCAGCAGAAAAAGGGGGAAAAATCCTCCGTGATTATTTCTCCTTGGCAAATGTGCTGTGAAGAAACTCCCTTTAGAACATGCAGAAGTGTTAATGTCTTGCAAGAATAATAATTTTCTGTAATGCTTCCTTGAAACTTAACTGTTGAGAATGACTCCAACTTTGCACTGGAGGAAACATTTCCAATTACTGCTCTCCAGGAAGTCATTGTTTGTGCAGTGCAGAGATTTTGTTTCCAGTTGAGATTCTTTCATCTTGCCCTGTGATGCTCTGGGAGAGGGAGCCCTGTGTGCCTGAGTCAGGCTGTGCCAGGGGAATGCTCTGCAGGGAACAGTCCTGACACAGGTGTGGAGTGGGACATGCTGCTTCTTGCCCCTGAAATCTGACTTTGGGGGCATTTTGCAGCAAGTTTGAGGAGCAGGAGTGAAGCCCACACCAGCTGTTGGAAGAAATCTGTATCTGAATTCTTCCTGCTGCTCCTCTGCCAGAGAAGCTGGGGCTGCCCCTGGATCCCTGGCAGTGCCCAAGGCCAGGCTGGACATTGGGGCTTGGAGCAGCCTGGGACAGTGGGAGGTGTCCCTGCCATGGCAGGGGGTGGCACTGGGTGACCTTTAGAGGTTCCTTCCAACCCAGACCAGTCTGGGAGTCTGTGACAATCCCTCAGGACTGAGCCACAGCTGCTCATGTGCCACAGAAAGGGCAGAAGCTGCCTTGGGCACTCACACCACTGAGACGTTCCCTTGATTTGGGCTCCCACCCCTGGAAATACAACTGGCTCCTGCTCCTGGGGGCACTTTGGGCACTACAGTCTGAGAGTGTCCAGAGGAGGGACANCTGTGGGTCCCTTTCAGCTCGGGATATTCTGTGATCTTGTGAAGTAAAGGAAGGAAATCACCTCTAACCCTGGATCTGGGCTCCAGAGAGCTCATTAGGGGGGCAGCAATTCTGGCTGGCAGTGCTTTAGCAGGAGCTCCCCTGGCAGCTGGATTTGGGCACTTTCAGAAGCAGGGAGAGGGCCCTGCATTCTCCTGCTGCTGGAGGCCCGGGAGCCCTTCCCTTCCCTGCCTCGAGCTGCCCGGCTGGCTGTGCTGGCTGGCACCATCAGGGAATTCAGGGTTTTCCAGGGGGCAAGTCCACATTTGGCAACCTTAAATTCCTCCTTTTAGTGCTTTTGTGAGGTCACTGCACAGATCCCGATGATCTTTATTAAATCTGGAGCTGTTTTAATGCCAGATTCAGCCCAGTGAGCTGCTGGCAGTCCCTCCATCCCTTTCCTGCCATCCCCAGCTTTGGGCTCCTGCTGTTTTCTCCCACCCTGCAGCCCAGCTGACCCCGGAGCAGGCAGGATTTGGTAACTCTACAGGAAATCCAGCAATCCTGCCTGTGGGGCAGCTCGTGGGAGGTGTGGGCAGCAGGATGGGGTGTCCCAGGTGCTGTCCTGCTGATGTGGGGCAGGACCACCCTGCAGTGTCCCCTGGAGGTGACAGATGACTGTAAAATAACGCAGCTCCTCTCCCTTCTCTCTGCTCTGTTTTCCCTCTTTCCCTCTGTTTTCCTCGTCTGGAATCTCTTTCCCCTTTATCTCTCTTCACTAATTCTTGCATTAATGCATAACGGGAGAGACGAGCCAAGAACCTGCTGATCCCAGCTGAGGTCTTGGTTTTAAAGCCTTAACAGAAAATACTATCAAGAACTGTCTAGATCAATGTTCTGCTGAAAAAGTTTTCCCAAACTAATCCAAAGAAGGAGCACAGGGTAATGTTTCTTTGAGGTTGAAAGGAGAAAGTGCTAATTTCATGCAGAAAAGATTGTATCTTGGACTGGCATAGGAATAGAAAATAAATTGGTATTAAATTACATTCGTCTGCCTCAAAATAATCTAATAAAGCATCTTCTGGATCAATAGCTGAATCATTATCCCAGGCACATAGCAAGCTTTCCCTCTTTTGAGATTCAAGAAAAGAGGTTTTTACATTACCATAGTAAAAAGAATAATACTTTAAGTCTTCATAGGAAAAAGGCAGAAGGAGGAAAAAAAGATAAGAACCACACTTCGTGCCTCAAGCAGATGTCATTCTTCATTTGAAACTTGTAATTTATGGGGAGTGTGAAATAAATTTTTATATTTAATGACTGTCAATCTGTCAGCATTGCTGACAAAAGAAATCCAACAACACAGAGTGAAAGGACTTTGTGTGCAGGAAGGGAGGAGAAGGGCAAGACAAGGCTTTCAACAACTTTGTTCTCCTAATTAAGGCTCACTAGGGAAGAAAATAGGAAAAAAGATGGCACAGTTCTGCCCTGAAAATGCAGTTTCATCAAAAGAAAATGAGTGTTGGCTGCAGTGTGCACAGTCCAAACAAGGCTGACGTGGGGAGAAACTGCAACCACAGGCAGACTGTGGCCAAAAAAGCTGGAATCACAGGGGTGTGGATTCCAAACACTGCAAAGGAGCTCAGTTTATCAAAGCATGGAGTAAATACAGAGAGAACACGGTCAGAATAGGCAAAACCAGCCTAAATGTGTGTGTCTGGTTATTTAAAGCAGTGAGACTTCAAAAATAGGTGCTGAAGAGTGACCTCAGAAATGACATGATGGATGTGATGAAGGGCGAGGTCATTCCTGAGGTTATTCCTGAGGCTGGCAGGGGTGGGTGGGCACTGTCAGCCTGGGCCAGTCCTCCAACTTCCATCTTGAAAAAGCAGATTTTTTCATTGCCCTGTAATGTATTTTCCCTGTAATATATTCATTAATGCAGCAGGTGGAACAGGGAGTACAATGTAAGTCCAGGGCACCAAGCTGGGAAGAGATACAAACAGTACAGAGCACTGAATCACAACTCCAAACGATCTTGAGAAGTGGGAGAAATGATCTGAAACCAATAGCCTGAGCCTCCCTGCAGGGAAGAGTAACTGAGGAAGGTGAAATCAAATATATCAACTCCGAGCAATCCATAAGCAGCTGCACAGCACGGCAGGAATTTGGGAATTTGGGGTGGGGGGAACTCCCCCAGAGGCAGCAGATGTTGTGGTAAAGGCTGGACAGGGTTTGGAACAGCCTGGCCTGGTGGAAGGGTAGAATCAGATGGGCTTTAAAGTCCCTTGAACCCAATCCATCGTGGGGTTCCAGCCTCTGGTGATCCCAACAGTGCTCTCAGCTGAGCAGGAGTTTTCTGCTGGTGGTGCTGATGCCAATACCTGGCGTGTCTGGCTGAACAGGAGGGGCACAGGGGATGTGCTGCAGCTCGTTCTCCACGCTGCTTTCAGGTTTATTGTCCCCCAGGGATTTGCCTGGGGCGTTTTCTTGTTGGAGAGCTGGCAGTGCTCTTGGCTTCTCGTGTTCCCTGTCAGCATCTCTGTGTGGGTGAGGAGCAAACAAAGCCAAAACTTTGGATGAGGAGCGTTTGCAAAAGAACCCAAAGCTTGCCATGGCCCTGGCTTGGCTGGGGATTGGAGCTGGTGACAGATTTATGGGATTCTTCCCGGTACCTTGATGGTGCTGCCAGTTTCCAGTGTAACAGGATCCCATGAGGGTGAGTGGCTTTGGAGCTGTTCCTGTTGCCTGTGGAGCCACGTGATGGGATGAACTCAGAGCTCTGGAGAACCCATCCCTCCAGGAGAGGAGCAGCCTTTGCTCCAGGAAGTGCACACAGACACTGCAAGAGCTGCTTTTTTCCTTTTTTCCCAACCATTCACCACTGGATTTGCTTTGTTCCAACTTGCTATGGATCCTGCAGCTTTTGGGGAGCTCTGACAGCACCATTCCCAGGCTAAGGAGTTTTGTTTTCATGGTGTCCCAGCATTGTCAGAGAAACAACTCCAGCACGTGCAGCCGCTCTGGAGGATCCATCTAATTGTGCCTGACCCTCCTGCTTTTCTCCTGGAGCTGCTGGAGGGGAAACTTGCTCCACATCAGCACAGCCTCCTGGTCTGGGGAGAGCTACAACTCCTGCCCTGCCTGTCATCCCTGTTCCTGTGTGCTTTCCATGGCCTTTTGATAAACAGTGACCTCTTGGCAGCCTTGAGATCTGCCTTCTCCTCTTCTGAAGTCTCCAGCCCTGTGTTTGGCTTTGACTGAAACACTCCCAGGAACTGATGTGGTGCAGCTGTGGGGTTTGTAATTCCTGAGTCCTGCCTGGCTGATCCAAGAGGAGGAGGAGGAGGAGGAGGAGGAGGAGGAGGAGGAGGAGGAGGAAGGGGAGAGCCTCATGTCTGTGCCACTCTTCAGCTCTTCACCTTCCTCAGGCTCCATCTCCCGCTCTGGACTCCCCCCTGCTGAAGGTGAGGAGCAGAATCTCCTGTGGCCTTTGCTGTGGGAACACTTTTGAGCAACTGCAGAGGGTTAAAACCACATTTCTGAACCCAGCCCAGGGGGAGAGTCACATGCACCAGGGAGATTTTGCAAGTCGGTGCTTGCAGCTCAGGGTGAGGAGAGGGAGGCACAGGCCTGGGTAATCCCTGGGCCCAGGGGCACAGGGGACAGAGGATTAGGCTGGGACAGGGGACAGGCTGGGACATTGCTGCTGGGGGGTGGCAGAGTGTGGCACCTGTTCAGGGCAGGGTGGGACAGTGGCACATGAAGGACAGGCAGCAGCAGGAGGAGGAGGCTGAGCTGCATTCCCAGCACCAGGAGTGAGCTGGGGCAGGTAAGGCTGTGCTGGCTGCTCTGGGGATGAGGCACAAGGACCTTGCTGGGTGTTTCTCTGCTGTTCAGTGAGGGCTTGGAGGGGTCCAAGGAAACGAGGAAGTTCAATTCACCAGGGGGATGTTGGCATTGCAAAAAGAGCATGAAGAAATTTAGAGAACACAGGGCCTGGGGCTGCAGGAGAGGAGGGGCTGCTCCTCGAGGTGGCTCAGGGGGGATCAGAGGGAAGTTTGGGCAGCTCTGCAGGAAAAGGCAACAAAGCCAAACCGTGCTGCACTAAGAGGTAAAAGCAAAGCTGCCTTGGCTGAGGAGCTCCCAGCATTTGGGGAAGGCTCTTTCCCTCCTGGGGATGGCTGAGCTGCTGCACCTTCACTGGGCACTGTCCTCCAGAGGCCCCAGATTCTCATCATCCGAGCCAGAGAGCCTTGATTCATCTCCAAAGGGATGTGCCAGCAGCAGCAACAGCGTGCTTGGTTTGAATCAGGTTTTTTCTTCAGTTTTTAATTAGTTTTTCTTTAATTTCCTTTGTTTTTTCCACTCTTGCTTCTGTCCTCTGTGGGCTTTTCTGTCTTGATTTTACACTCCCTTCTGTTGGATGGCAAAAGAGGGAAAAAGGAGTGAGAAAATTCAGTCTGAATGCACCTTCTGGTGCTGGGATGTGCCCTGTGACACGTGACCCTCATGGGCAGGGGAATCTCTCCTCAGCTGTGCAGGTGAAGAGCAGGTGCTGTGCCCATCCTGTGTGCACACACTCATTGCTTTCATCCTTTCAGTGGGAGTTTTCAGCCCTTCTGGGTTTTTTTTTTTCCCCCTGTGATCAGAAGAATTTCTCATGTTGTTTCTCTTGCCTCCGTTTCCTTTCTGACATTCTTCGACCAGGGACTGTCCTGGCTTTGTGCAAGGGGATAAATACAGCCACAACCATCAGAAAAAAAAAAAAAAAATTGAAAAATAAGGTCAGGAAAAAACCA
>VXBB01003361.1:168940-214462 GCA_013399915.1 Illadopsis cleaveri | reverse complement strand
CAGGGCAGGCTCAGGCTGCAGAGCAGGGAAAGGTTCTTCCCCCAGAGGGTACTGGGCACTGCCCAGGCTCCCCAGGGAATGGGCACGGCCCCGAGGCTGCCAGAGCTCCAGGAGCCTTTGGACAGCACTGCCAGGGATGCCCAGGGTGGGATTGTTGGGGGGTCTGTGCAGGGACAGGAGTAGCAGTTGATCCCTTCAGTCCTTTCCAGCTGAGGATTTCCCATGCCCAGCTCTGGATCAGCAGCTGCATCACACACCAGGCACTGACCTCTCCACACACCAAGGGCACACCCATCCTTCTGAAGGGCTTTTATCCCTCTGAGGGGTGGATGACTGGAGGAATTTGTGTCCTTGGGGGTTGTCCCTGGGTGCTCTGGGTGACTCAGACACTGTGAAAGAGCTGCTGCTGCTCCAACAGAGCCGCCAGACACTGGGTGAGGGGTGACCCACGTGGGCCTTCAGGGCAGGCCGGGTTTAACTGTGTTACAGCTCCTTATCAGCAGGAAACGGGTGACAAGGGCATCCCTGGGTGTGTGCAGCCCGGGGGGGATCTGTGACAGCCTTATCAGCGTCCTGACACAGCCCTGCCCTGGCTGTCACACGGGGCAGGATGTGCTGAGAAAGCTGCTCCGTCCTGAGCCTGGAGGAGGGAAAAGCCCTTCCCTGCACTGAGCTCCAGGGCTTGTCTGCAGGAGCTGGGTTTGCACAAAATCGTGGAATCATCTTAAAATCATAGAGTGCCCCATCCCTGGAAGTGTCCAAGGCTAGGTCTGAACAGCCTGGTGTAGTGGAAGCTGTCCCTGCCCATGGCAGGGGGTGGGATGAGATGGTTTTTAAGGTCATTTCCAACCCCCCAAAAGGGTGTAATACAAAAAGAGGATGTCTTTTTGTTAGGTACAACTGCTGGGATGGCCTCCAAGGGTCGTGGGAGGGGCTGCCACGTCTCCAGGCCTTCAGATGACCCTGGTGGGGCTGCTTGGGCTGATCACGTTCCCATTTCCACTGCCCTGAGCCCTTCAGACTTGTTGGGAAAGATGGGACAGGAAAAGCTTACAAATATGATTGCCTGGCAAGAGATACTGAAAATATACAACCTGTGAGTGAAATAGAAATGAAAGCCAGCTTTGAGATGTAGGCATGGCAGGCAGGAAGACGGTGATTAACCGGGAGAAGAGTTGAGTGATAAAATGCAAAGGGACACCAAAAGACCCAAGGGTGTGGCCCCACCAAGGTATCAGGGAGAAGGTGGATAAGAGTTTAGAATACAGGGTGACAGGGTGATATAGCAGTTCTCAAAGGCTGTGTGCAAAGTCTGTAGGTTTTGTATCTCGTGCCAGTTGGTCACTGTGAATTAGAATATTCAACACAAAAGGAGATGTGTTGTAACAAGGACCTCGGGCTCTTACCCTCTTACCCCTCTCACCCTCTTGCTCTCCCTCTCTCTTTGGGGCTTCCCTTCAGCCCAGGCTGGTGGCTGAAGGCAAAAGGCCCTTTTTACCCACGACCCTGCAATAAACCCACGTGTTCCAAGAGTGTCTCAGGTCTGCAGAGTTCCCTCTCCCTGCCGTCAGTGGATGCTCCTGCACAGGCTAACAGGAGACAGGACAGCAACCTCGTTCCCTGGTGCTGGGACAACCCCAGGGAGCTGTGGGGACCACGGGCAGCCCTGCTCCCACCCCAGGCAGGCCTGGATGAGCCCCTGTGCCCTGTCAGCAACAAGAGGTCCCTGCCCTGAGAGGACTCACCACGTGTGAATCACCCAAAGTGACAAAACCACGTCACCTCCTCCTCCCAGCTGCGGGCAAAGCCAGGACACAGCGAGCCAGACGTGGTTTGTGCTCACAGGGGAAGTTGGTGATGAAAGCAGGAGCTCACCCTGGCCCACTGTGAGCTGCAGCATTTTGAGCATCTCTGCCTTTCAGAGATGCTCAAACAGCAGCTTTCCAGTCATTTCTGGGTGTTTGAGTGGGTTCTGCTTGATATGGCAGCACCTGGGAATGGGGAAAATCCCAAAATAAGAAGTGCAGACATGAAGTTTCATGTTCTCAAAACTTACAACGGATGCAAAACAATAAAGGTGAATGGGTGAACATGTTTTCTTGGGTGGAATTGTCAGGTTAAAAATCAGGGTTAAGAACTCTACTGGAGTTCATGCTGGATGAATGATCCTGCCCCTCAGGACAATGTCAGACAAATCTCATTCACACCTTGATCTCATTATACCAACAGGTGAGTTATTTAGGAATGTGATTAACAGAACTGATCTGCTGATGGATAGAGCTGCCACTGTCAGGTACCAAAGCACTCAGGAGTGATTTATATCCAAGATCACAGATTTCTTGGTGTATCCACCTCTCAGGTGTCTCCTGTGCAAACATCCAGACACTTCTGGCTCGTGTCAAAGGTGGGGGAGTAAAGAGTCAGCTGTGAGCCAGCACTCACAGCCAAACTAAAAAGTCCATCAAGACTCTTGGGGTGGTTCCAAATCTCAGCAAAATTAGGAAAATCTTGTGGGTGATGAGGCAAACTGGCGGGATCATCCTGATCAGCCCTTCTGCTTGCAAAACTGCTTGGCTGTGTGGAAAAGAGGGAAGAGACACAAGGTTTCTGTGGCTGCTGTGGGGTTTGAGGGGGCAGATTTGGTGCAGGTTCCTCCCTGGGATGATGAGAGATGCTTGGGGAAAGTCAGGATTCAAGGCAGGTTCCATCTGTTTGGTGTTGGGATATTGGTGCCAGAGGGGGTGACAGGGACCAGGGGTGGAGCTGAAATACACACAGGGAAATGGGAATTTGCCCCAGTGGGGGGATGAATTCCCCACCCTGCCCAGGGCTGGGGCAGGAGCCTCCTCCAGACATCCCTGTGCAGGCAGGGGAGGGGATGGGCTGGTGGAGAGGGGTCTGCAGAGCTCCTCAGGGGATGTGATCCCCCAGAGATGCTGCTTTGGGAGACAGCATGTCTCTGCTGGGCACAGCACTGAATTCAGACAATTCCTTTAAGAGCTTGAAAGTTGAGTGAGAGGAAAATTCTGGGCTGCAGGACTGCAGAGCTGGCTCAGAGGCAGCATGAATTAATCATGGCCTTGTGCACAGTCTTGCCAAGAGGTGACCATGGGGCACCTGTGGGAGCACAACCCTTTGGATGCATCTCCAGAAACGCTTTTCAGCCTCTGAAACCTTCTGAAAGGGTCAGGCACGGCACTGCAGGGACAGGAGGGAAAACAAGAACCCAAAGAGAAGGTTCGGGCCTGATGGTTTGGAAGGGATAATTAATTTAATGAACCCATCGTAGCTGGTTGATTGGAAGCCACTGCCCACCCTCCTGGATAAAAGGGGCCTGCTGGGAATTGAACAGTGGGAGGGGAGGTGTCAGGGCCAGCAGAGCCCTGAGTATCCCAGAGCAAGGACAGCACTGGGGCTCCCCTGGAGAGGGATATTGGTGACAGGAGGCTCCTTTGTCCCTGTCAAGCAGGAGAACCCCTGGGGCTCACAGTGGTGTGAGAGGAACATCCATCAAAACCCCAGATGTGCTCAACAGCTGGCAGCTCACTCAGACTGTGGCAGGAGAATCTCCCCACCCAGGCAAGGTGCACAAAGTGGTTTGGGGTCAGTGCCAAGGATGGGCTGGGATATCTGACAAAAGGCTCATTTCTGCTCTTCCCCCAAGCCCTGGCCTTTCTTCTCCATGCCAGAAGGACTCACGTGGCACAGAGGTGCAGAAGAGACAAATTAATTCTGTTATTGCAGGGCCTGGGGGTATCTCTCTGACCAGGCAGATTTTTGGGAAAGGATAAACGCTAAGAGTTGTTAAGGACAGCCAGGAAAGCAAAACATCTTTACAAACCTCCCCCATATGGGCCAACACAGAGCAGTTTGATTGTCCTGCAGAGTTTTGGGCTCAAATCCCTCTGACTGCTGTCCCCTGGTGATAAAGGCACAGGCCCAGAGGTGCCTCCCAGTGCCTGGCAGAGAGAAGGAGAGCAGAGAAACCAGCAGGAGGGACAAAGTGAGTAACTGTGCCAGCGGCTGCTGCCTGAGTCAGCAGTCAGTCATTTCGGCCCGGGGCTGTGAAAAGCCCTTTCTCATGTGGTTGGGGTGAAGGTCGCAGCGGTGCGAGGTGCTGGGGAGCGCTCCCGACCTCAGCACAACCATCGGGCCTTGTTTGAATTTCCCTTCCACCCAATATTTTGTTTCCTGATCGAGCTTTGTCCCCTGTACCTGTTCTCTGTGAACTTTTTAACCGAGAGAGGCAGGCAGGAGCCGGGGGCTTTTCCCGGGACCGCAGAGCCGCGGGTGACGCTCTGAGCCATTGTTCTGGGCTTTTGTTTCAGCCCCAAAGATGCTGGTAAATGCGTGTCTGACTGAATGGAAAGATGAGGCGGACTTTTTTTGCTGTTGTTGTTGTTGTTGCTTAATATTTCCATGCATTTTCTGAGATGATTTAAGAGGTGGCTGCTGAAGTCATTTGCGGTAACTGAGCAAGAGGAGTCACGGCCAGAAACTCAAGGTCACAACTGTTGTTTAGGATGCATCAATGAAGTGTCCTTGGGCTTTATTTTTTTTTCCATCCCTGGCTCAAAACTGTTTAGAAAGACGAGCAAAGGTTGGAGAAAATTCAGGATCTGCATGTCAATCTAACCTTATCCAGGCTTTTCTCTCCCAGTGATCTGCACATCCTGTCCCAAGGGAATGCTCAGCTCCACGTTCTCCCTGTCACAGACACCGTAAGATATCGGAGAATCTTTTTTAGTCATCAGAGGTATGAAATATAATTACCGTTGCTAGACGTTGCAAGGGATTTAAATGATCAGTCCTGATGAAATCTCTGCAGGGGGAGCTGAGCCTTATCTCCTTCCAGCCTGTGACAGCCCATGGAGCCTTGTTCCTGTTCAGCGGAAGGAATTCACCTGTCACCTCATTGCCTCAGTTCTCCTCCTCCTGTCACACAGTGCAGGGCAATATCCTCTCACTGAAATGCTCGTTAGACAGTGAAAATCCACCACCCCTGTTCAGGCACATCTCTCCTGTTTGATCTACACCCAAAGCAGACGCCAGGGGAACCTCAGGTGCTGCTCTGCTTTCTGCGCTGGGCTGTGGGACCAGAATCACCATTAAACCTCTTGGCTGAAGCTCTGAGCACCAACACCAGAATTCTGGTGGTTTCACCTTATTTTTAAAGCAGAAGGAGGGCGGATGCCTGCTCCAAGCCAGGTGAGATTTAGCCTGCACTTATGAACAACAAGGGGTTCCTCTGTGTTAGAGACAGCCCACAGCTGATTCCTTTTGCTCACCTTAGACATTTCCATGGGAATGGCTCAGCATGGAACCGCCAGGAATGCAGCCAGATCCATCAGGGACTCCCTGAGCCACCCCCTCAGCTGGGCCTGGGCAGATCAAGGCTGGTCTGGAGCAGGTGGAAAAGGGAGACACAAACCTTCTCCTCTTGGCTGAATCCATCCCTCACCTGGCAGGAGGTGGAGAGCTTTGTGTTCAAAGCAGTGCTGTGGAGGGACAGGTTTCTGTTCTGCAGGGCTCAGAGATG
Source organism: Illadopsis cleaveri (assembly GCA_013399915.1). Lineage (NCBI taxonomy): Eukaryota > Metazoa > Chordata > Aves > Passeriformes > Timaliidae > Illadopsis > Illadopsis cleaveri. The sequence goes on along the minus strand of VXBB01003361.1, from coordinate 208,923 downwards.
TCTCTATGAGTGTGGCAGTGGCTGTGGAGGAAGCTGTGGATGCCAAATGTTGCTGGAATGTGACTTTTCCACGGGAGCAGCTTCTCCTGCGCGGGGCCAGAGCATGAGGGCTCCAAAAGGTCTGTTTGGAGGTGACTCTGCCAGGTTTTGTGTTTGTGTGGAGCCCTCTGGCATCCCTTAGATGTGCAGACACATTCTTGAAGCGTGGGAGGCAGTGTGAGGGGAGATGGGAAGTTCACAGGGTCCTCCAAAGGAAGAGCCACATCCTGGCCCAGGGCCACACAAAAACAGGTCCTCAAAGGCACTTGGGACTTGCTGGTTTCTAAACCCCTGAGCTGGGCCCTGTTCCCTTCTCCCCTGGCACCAGTGCTGCAGCCACCTCTCAGCACAACACAGACTCTCCCAGGGGGCACCTCAGGCCATCCTGTGGCTTCTGCAATGTCCTCAGCTGCTGTGTGGGACAGCCAGCCCTGCCTGTGCTGCTCAGCTCCTGTTCCCAGCAGAGCTCAGGACAGCCAGGCTTGATGTCTCCTGCCTGTCACTCTCTGTGGACCTACAACTTCCTTGTGAGGGGAACAGGAGGGACAGACACACAGCTGTGACACTGACAAGTGACACAAGGATGTGAGGCAAGGGCTGGAGCTGGGCCAGGGCAGGCTCAGGCTGCAGAGCAGGGAAAGGTTCTTCCCCCAGAGGGTGCTGGGCACTGCCCAGGCTCCCCAGGGAATGGGCACAGCCCCGAGGCTGCCAGAGCTCCAGGAGCCTTTGGACAGCACTGCCAGGGATGCCCAGGGTGGGATTGTTGGGGGGTCTGGGCAGGGACAGGGGCTGGGCTGGGTGATCCCTTCAAGCTCAGGATATTCTGCGATTCTGTGACCTGCTACAGCAAAATGTCCCCAAATGCTGTGGGCTTTGTCCCTCACCTGAGCTCAGCTGGGGGGTGATGCTGGGATGGGCATTCAGGTGCAGAAAAATATCCCTGTGTGGGAGCTCACTGTACTGGAATGGGGAAATACCTGGAAAAAGAGTGCCCAGCCTGGTGTCTTGGCTGTATCCCACACTCCTGTCTCCTAGCACCTCATTGGGATGGTCAGGAATTCCATGAACAGCACTGACTGTGTCACACCTGCAGCTGTAACCCTGCTGGGGTGGGAGCACAGCCCGTTTGGCCATCAGGCTGATCAATGCTCCTTCTCACCCTTGGTGAAATAAGAAAGTTTTTTCCCCTGCTCTTCACGGGACTCCCAGGAGAAACGCATCATCTACAGGCAAACAAAACCAAAATTAGATGCCAATTTTGTAAAAGATTGGGAAGAGCAAGGCTCTAAGAGCTTCAAATCTCCTTAAGGTGCACCCAGCCCCTGCCTAAACACAAAGCCTGGACTTCACAGGAGTGCGTTTGAGCTGGGTCTTGCCTCGGTTCCCTTCAGCTAAAAGCTGCCTGCACACACCTTGTTGGTGCTGAGCAGGAGAAGGTGGGGTGGATTTTGGGGAGCTGCTGGTGCTGAGGAGCCCAGGGAAGCAGTGCTGGGCTGCCTCACCCACCACTGGTTTCCGTTTCCCTGCTCTGGCTGTGACTGGAAGTTGCACTGCTGAAAAACAACATGGTAAAGGCCCATCCTCACCCCCATTAACTCCACTGAGACAAGCGTGGTTGCAGCAGAAATGAGCCTGGCACAAGGGTTTGACTTTATTTTTAGCCTGACTGGAAGGAGAAAGAATAGAAATTTTGTCGTTGAGCAATTTCCGGCCTGGTTTTTGCAAACTCCAGAAGATTCTGGTGCTCAGGTAAACAGGCAAAGTGCTCAGAGCTTTGCACCTCTTCATCACTTCCCATCCCCTGTACCAAACTCTAGCCACAGCAAACAGAGATGGAAGGCTGAGGGTTTGGGATGGAGGTGGCTGGAATGAGAAGAACCATTTTCCTGCCGTCCCTCCATCCCTGATGGGGATGCAGGGGCAGCCTGGGCTGGGGAGGGTGTTGGCACTCAGGGAGGGGCAGGTGTGAAGTGCCAGCTGTAAAAACCTGCTGTGGGCACAGAAAATCGGAGCCCTCACGGTTAGCACGGGGTTGTGGCTTGACAGTAAAGCTGACACGCTGAGAAATCATCTTCCCAGTTACGTCAGAGCCAGGAAAATCTCTCACTGAGAGAAATGTCCTTTCCATTACAAGATGCACCCACTGATCACTTGACTCAGAACTCCCCTCGTGCAAGTGGCTGTGCAAATATCCCTGAGGGAAAGTTTAGTTTGGGAGCAGGGCTGTCCTGAGGCTGTGGGTGGTGAAATGTCACTGGGAGGTTGTTTGGAGTTTTGGAGAGAGCCAGGAGGCTGCTCTGGGCCTTTGCAGTCTGGGAGTTTGCAGTTTGTGCCTCAGTGAACATCCCCCAGGCACTGCTGCTTGTGCTCTGATGGTCCAGGTGGCACCACTGATGCCTCAGGATTTCAGCTTTTATATTTTTCATCTATTTGTAATGCTGCAATTCTTTAGTGTGTAACTCTAAACTCCACACACAGTGTGAGCTGCTGCTTCCCCATTTTGGGCAGACACAACAATTCCTCTCCAGGCCTGGCAATCAAGGACACCTCACTGCCTCAGGCCTGAGAGATGGAAACAAAAGTGAGTTGGGGGGGAGCAAACTTGGGGTAAATGACTTCATTAGCTGAAGCTGTAATTGGAAGATGAACCCCCAAAATGCCAATGGCCCAAACTGATAAAAGTGTGAAAACCCGTGACCCATTGTCCATTTCTGGGTGTAGCTCCTGGGGGGCTTCATCTGCCCAAAATGTACCTGAAGGCCCTTCCATAAATCCACCTGCTTTTTATTCCCTTAATCTTGTCTGGCCTGTGTTTTTAGGTAGCCCCACAAAGGCATCACCATGGAGCAGGATGCAAGGAAATAAAACCCATCCTAACAAATCACAAAGCTTAATTATTTCTGTCTCACTGTTTCTGCTCACTGGGTGCTCTGTCTCTCTAGAGTGTAAGGAAATACATCTTCCAGTTTTCTTCTGAGGGAAAGAGAGCCCCTCAAACAGCACTGGATAGCTCCCACTTGGCTGTGCCCAAGCTGCAGAACAGGAAGGTGAGGGGAAATTTGTTTAAAATGCACTTTTCCACAGAGAATAACACAAAGTGAATTTTTTGGGGGGCACACCAGCCTCCTCTCCATGCCTAGTAACAACATGGAATAATCCTGAACTGCACAAACTCTGCCTGCCCTGTCCCAGGGGGAAACACTCATTTCCTGTGGTGGGATCTATGGATTCTGGGACCTCCTGTGGGTTGGAAGTGCTTTACAAATATTAGCACAAAGAACTGTTCCAGAGCATTTTCCTGATGTGCTTTGGCCATTTCTTCAGGGAGAAAAGGCTCTTGCTCACTCAGCCATCCACACCACACAAAGAACGAACTCTAGACAGGTTTGCAGGTGAGTTATCAACCCCACAGGGAGAATTAAACCTGATTTCAGCACTTTGCCCATCTGCCCTGGCTGGTCCTGGCAGGCAGTGGGTGCAGAACTCTCCCAGCAGTGGAAGTGCTCCACTGCTCAGGTCTCACTCTGGTTTTTCACAGGTGCATTCCTTCCAAAGGTGTTTTCACCCTCAGAGAGCGACAGAAGTTAAACTCCCACAAACCCACCTTTGAAATGGGGACAGGGATGGCACTGCAGTGTCCCCAAAGTGTCCCCTGGAGCTGTGCAGGCACAGGGAGCCCTCCAGGACTGGCTCTCTGCTCTGGAATCACCCCTTTGGCATCTCACCTCCCTTTCTGCAGCTGTTTCCTCAGAGGTTTCTCCACTTTTCCCTGCAGGCTGCTGCTCCAGCAGAGCTGTTTTCCCCCGGGGTGTCCCAGCAGCTCCTCACTCCATGGGGATGAGGGGAGCAGGAGATCCAGCGAGGCTCAGCGGGGTCGGGAGCTCTTTGCACGGAGGGTTTTGCTCTGTGGTGAGGAGGGAGCAGCTGTGGCAGCGTTCACACGGCAGCAGCTGCTGGAGCACAAGCTCCCAGAGCCACTGCAGGGAACGGGCACCAGCTCTGCCCTCCCTTCTCACCCACAGAAACGAGTGGGAGAGCCAGTTCTTTCACTTTTAGGCATCTGGCTTTGTCATCTTGAACAAAACCCAGGTGTGAAGCAGATTTTCCCAGGGTGAGACTCACTTGAGTCAGCATTTCAGGTGTTCTGTGCCCACTGGCTGGGCTTTGCACCCCAAATTCTGGCTTCCTTTTACACTTTTCCTGTTTGAAATGCACTGCAAATCACACTGGTTCGATTGTTTAAGCAGAAAAGTTTTTTTTTTCCCACCAGGGAACGCGACAGCTGAGCTGGATTTATTCTTTTTAACAAAAGAGTTTTTGATGTGGGTGTGTGCCCACCTCTCTGGGAAGATATTGTTAGACTTGGCAAGACTAAAGAGATTCCAGTTCTAGTAAGATAAGGATGTTTTAGTCATGCAGAACAAGGATTTACTCTCCGGGCATTACATGCCAATTAGCTGAGGTTATTCTCCTTTATGACATGACTTAGTTAATTGCCATTAAAAACAAATATGAAATCGAAAGGTAAATTGCCCACAGGTCATTCAGAGAAACACTTTGCCATGAATGGTTGGCAAGGAGCACTGGGGGTTTCCTTCCCTTGGCACATCCCTGCATGGGAACATGCCTGAGAGTGAGAATTCAGGGATATTTCACTTGAACAGCTCCCTCCTGTCTGCACACATGTGGATGGGATGGGCCCATGCATTTCCTGGCATTTGAGGAATGAAAGGAAACACCTCCAGCACTGCCCGAGATTCTCCTCTCTCATTCCCAGGCATCCCCAGCATTTTTCCTGGCAGAAATCCAACCTGGCTTGTGGCTCATCAGTTCCCAGGTGTGCTGGGGATAAGGATCAGCCCTTGGTGTGAGATCAGCCTCTGACAGGAGCACATGCAGGGGTTGGAGGGCTCCTGTGGCTGCAGGAGGGGTTGGGAACATCCTGGGAGAACCACGAGGGACTTTTGGGACTGACACAGGGCTGAGCTGAATCCCTTCACCTCCCTCCAGCCTGCAGCAAGCACCATTACAAAGTGGGGAGTAAGAACCCCATGTGTTAATTTGTGTCCAGGTTAATTAGTTCAGAGAGAGGATGGAACTGGAGAGCTTTGCTTTGACAAGGAGAATCTCCTGGTTGTTTCTGGGGGTGATCCCCAGGTTGTCCTGCCCATCCAGAGGGGTTTCTCTCAGGAGCTGGTGCTGCCTTCTCATGATGTGCCTTGGCACATCCCTCCTGAATCTGAATTTGTTTTAATTGGCAAAGTTCGTTAGGCAGCCCCCACAGCCACCTTTACAGGTGTGAATATCTGAGTTTATGAACTCTGAGTGCTTCCAGACATCAATTTTTCAGCTCCCCACCCCCTGTTTCTATGGCTCGCTTGGGTTTAACTAATTTAGTGGAGGTTTAACTAAATTTACTTAAATTAAGCGACATGAGACTGATTGAATTCAAAGAGTGAGCATCACACTGGGTGTTGTGAGCACTTTGCAGCTGACAAATCAGTGCTCCTTGCCCAGGGGCTCTGTCACAATGGGACACGAAATAAAGGTGTTTGACTGCAGTCAGGAGGCAGCAGAAATCAGAAGGTTTATTTACAATAAAGATGTTTGACTCCAGTCAGGAGGCAGCAGAAATCAGAAGGTTTATTTACAATTCATTCAGCCCTTTTATAACACGCTGTGCTAAAGGCACGTTATTGGTCCATAGCACTGACACCTCTGCCATTGGCTCAGGAACAGAAACAGCAAACAGCACCTGTTGTTATGGGAAAGGAATATTGGTCACACAAGGTTGTTTTGGGAAAAAGGAAACTGTGGAAAAGTTTCCCTTGGGAAGAGCTCAGCAATTCTCAGGCTCAGAAAATATCCAGTCCACAGAGCTCTGCTCTCATCCTGCTCCCTCCCTCTGTGGGTGAAAGAGGAGAAGCCTCAGGATGTGTGTCCTTCCTTGTGTCATCATCAAATCTGGAGAACTGTGCTGCTTTTTGCTGCCACAGCCTTTTCTCTTACTCTGGGAATGCAAAAAATGATGGAAAATTATGGAAACTTCGACATCCTGGCAAGGAGACAGGAAAGGTTTTTGCATTAGGGGTTATTTCACTCTTTATTCAGAGCCCAAGACCACAGTGGTGGCCCTTGGCTGATGGTGATGGTGCTAATTAGAACTGGACAAGGTATTTTTATCAACAGCTTATCCATGGAAATTTCAAAATGAGGACAGCCAAAACAATCTGTCAAATTCTGCATTGATTTTTAAGTTTTTTTTAAGCCCAGAGTGCTGCATTTCTTAGTATGAACTGTTTCAATGTTACATTTCGAAATGAGGCTCCCGTGTTAAATTTAGATACCTTTTGATTAAAAAAGGAGGAAAAAAAAAAAAAGAAGAAAAAAGAGCCTAATCTACATGAGAAGATTTAATTTGACACCACGACCTTCCCCTGCCAATTTTTTACTCTGTGTTCAGGAAGAAAAGAAGTTTTTAATGGGTTTGACCTTAATTTTATGACGGATGGGGAATAGGAATTTATTCAATGAGTGACAAATGCAGTTGTTTCCTCAATGCCACCATCTAATGCTGCAAAATAAAGATGCCAGTCCAGAGGTTTCTTGTGGATTTTTATAATTCTGGCTAAACCAGAGGGGCAGGGAAAGGAGAGGACCCTGGCACAGTCCTGGCAGGGACAGGAATGACCCCACGCTCCTGCTGCCATCGGGGACAGGAGGGTGAGGCCTTAAGTTTGAGCTTTCATGTCTTCAGATTCTGCCCAGGGGTGCAGCTCTGAGCTCACAGTCAGTGTCACTCAGCTCTGCACACAGCAGGGACACAAAACAAATCCTTTTCCTGCTGCACACCAAGGACAACTTTCAGCCCAACAGCACAAACAAGGGTGGCTGAAGGGAGGAACAAGAAGGATGGGACCTCACAGCCTGGAGCTGGAATTGGACAATTCAACCCCAATGTGCAAATGGACCAAAACTGATAAAAGTGAGAGATCTCGTGACCATTCAGCCATTTTGTGACCATTTTGTGACCATTTTAGGCCCACCCTGGGTGTAGCCCTGGTCAATCCCTGTCCTGCCCAAGGTGTACCCTAAAGGCCTTTCAATAAATATCTTTATCCTCTGGCTCTGTCCAGTCTCTGTTCCAGCTCAGCCTTCCCAAGGCACCAAGGGCAGGAGCTGATTTTGGAGCAGGGGGAGTGGATCCAGTCTGGAAGAGGAGAGGAAGGTGCTGGAGCCTGGATCCAGTGCCCAGCCTTGCAGGGCAGGGAGCAGAGCCATGGTCAGGTGCCCAAAAGGGCTTTGCCAGGGAGGAAAACAGGGAAGAGCAAATGGATCCTCTGTTCCTTGGCCTGAGAAACCTCAGAGCCAGCCTGCAGGAGAATTCATCCTGCCCAATTCTGGGAGCAGCACATCCCTGTTCTTGCCCCCAGGACATTTTTTGTTGCCCTAGGTTTTCTTGCTTGCAAATCTTTGGACTTAGCAGTCCTGCTTTCTCACGCAGCTCAACAAAACACACTGTATATTTTTAAATAGTTTACATATTTCTAGATAGTTTACATATTTGTTCTCTGAGAGGAGAATTGTGATTGATGGTGATGTTCAGCATCCAGGTGAAAGAGGGGGCGACCCTTGTAGCCAATCTCTTAACCTTTGTACAGATGTATAAATATTGGAGTCAGAATTTGAATAAAGAAGTAGAAGTTTCCTTGGCTTCTGCTGTGCCTGCCTCGTCCTTTGTGTGTCTGAAACAGCAACAATTTTTCATGCCCAGCTCACGTCTCTCTGTTGGAGTTTAACCCTGTTATCCTCAGCCTCACCCCGGGGAGAGGTGATGAGCAAGGCCTGGGTGCCACAGGACAGGTTTTCACTGGGTGTTAATTGGGAACAACAGCAAAACTCACCCAGTGAGGAAGCAGAGCAGGGGAATCACACAGAGGAGTGATGGGCTGATGTGCCAGAGGAGTGAGAGCTGAAGTCATCTCCTGCGCTGGATGCACAGTGTAGGGGTGAGCCAGGATTGCACAGCTTGGCTTGATTTGCTCCTTCCCAAAGGGCAGGAGCCCCTCTGACCTGGGTTCCCTCCCTGCTGCTGGGCTGGCCCCTGGCTGCAGCCTGTGGGGAAAGGCCCAGCCCCTGCATCCCACTGACCCAAACAGGGGCTGATTTTCATGCCTTGGCAGCTGCTTTTGCTATCTCAGTCCCTCTGCAGGTGCCTGAGGAAGGGCTGATCCCCAGAATCCCCCAAAAATTCCTCCCTTGAACGTTGTTTCCCTTTCCCTTTCACCCCTTTCTCTTCACTTCCCCTACAGACCCATGGAGCTTCACTTCCAGCCTCTCCACCTCCCATCCCTCCCCACTCCTGAACCCACCTTCCTTTGCTGGCCCCATTTCTATCAATATTAATGGCTTGGGGGTCCTTTTTCTCAGGCCTGGCACTTTGCTTTTACCAACAAAATTTATCTTCATCAGAAATATTGACATCAGGAGATTCATCCAGGCATGTCTTGTGGTTGTTTTTCCCTTTTTGGTCAGTGGCAGGCTTAAGCAAAACTCAGTTCAGTGCTTAGAAAAGCAGTGTTGAGATCAATGGCAAAGCTGTATTTTCACTTCTTTTTTATAACTAAAATGTTACTGCAGCCAATTTATGAGCTGAGCATCAGGAGCAGGAGTTTTAGCAGCTCCTGTTTTTCTCTGGCCACCTGAGTTGTTCCAGAGGTTTGTGCTGGTGTTAAATTGGGGAAGAAATGAAATAAAGCATTGCACCAACTCTGAGGGACGTGCCCCACGCTGAGCTGGGAGGTTGGCTGGAGCATCACAAATGCCTGGGGAGAGGGAGGGAGGGAAGAAGGGCTCCACGATTTATAGGATCCAGAGAGGGATAGTTAAAGGGCCCCAGGATTTATAGGATCCAGAGAGGGAGGGAAAAAGGACTCCATGATTTATAGGATCCAGAGAGGGATAGTTAAAGGGTCCCAGGATTTATAGGATCCAGAGAGGGAGGGAAAAAGGACTCCAGGATTTACAGGATCCAGAGAGGAAAGAATATAAAAAATTCCAGGATTTATATGGTCTAGAGAGGGAGGGATATAAAAGGCTCCAGGATTTACATGATCAATCCAGGGAGGAAGTAGATAAACGGCTCCAGGATTTATATGATGGAGAGAGGGAGTAAATAAAAGGTTCCAGGATTGATAGGATCCAGAGAGGGAGGGATATAAAAAAGTTCCAGGATTTATAAGATCCAGAGAGGCAAGGATATAAAAGGCTCCAGGATTTATAGGATCCAGAGAGGGAGGGATATAAAAAAGTTCCAGGATTTATAAGATCCAGAGGAAAAGATAGAGATAAAAGGCTCCAGGATTTATAGGATCCAGAGAGGGAAGGATATGAAAGGTTTCAGGATTTACATGGTCCAGAGTACTTCACTGTGGCTCTCCCTGCAGTTTTTGTCCTTTTGTCCCTCCAGGAGGGTCCCTGTCACCTGCTGGAGGTGTGACTAACACAGCACTGAGCAACAGCCTTGCCATTAGCATTCCCCACATTCCACAGCCCAGCTGGACAGTCACTGCCTGAAAATGCCTGACCCGGGGATGGTTTTACTCAGCCTTTTCCTGGCAGGTTCCTCTTCCTAGCGACTCCTCCTGGGTCAGACAAACACTGCTGGAACCTCCAGCCTGTCCTGCTCACTCAGGAAGTCATTTCACGTGTAAAAAGATGACTTAATTTTAGCTTTCCTTAGTCTGCAGAACATCCAGCTCCATCAGCCTCCTGAGCCCTGAGCTGATGGGTGGCTGCTTGCATCTCCTGCTGAAGCTCTTCCTCTGCAGTGACTGACTGTGGGGGCACCACGTTTCCCACATTTCCATCACATGTTGGACCAGTCCAGCAAAACTCAGCCCAGTCCTGGCTGGACTAAACCCCTCCTTGGCTGCAAACTCTTCCAGCTGTGCTGTTCTTCCTCCCCCAGGAGCCCCTGTTCCACACAGCAAGGGTGGCTGTGGCTCAGCTTCACCTCCTCCCACTGTCTGTGGCATTTCTGTGTCTGCCAGGTTCCTGCTCTGCCCAGGTTCCCCTTTCTGTGCCAGCTGCCTGGCAGATGAATTCAGGAAAGGAGCAGTTCCCCTTCAGGGGTTTTGCAACCCTGCTCCTCCTGGCTGTCCCTTCCTGCAGACAGGGACAAGGTGCAGCTGCTGTGACAGCCACGAGCGTGGCTGGCCCCCAGCCTTGTCTGGGAGCCTTTATCCACATTGCAGCTCTCACCCAAAAACCCTTCCTGGCCTTGGGCTGCAGGGAGCTCCTGTGGCAGGAGGTACAAGTGCTGGGACAAGTGGGGGCTGCAGGGGGTTAAAGGCAGTGAAACTCCCCGAGGTGACTATGGCATGTCAGGGGGAGCCATGGCTGAGCAGTGTCTGCAGGGCCCAGCCCAAAGAGAGGGGACTGAGATGGAGAACAAGGGGAGCAAACCATCCCTGCTGTGTCCTGCCCATGCCTGTGACAGGGCAGTGCCACTGTCACCTCTCCCTTGTGTGCTGCCTGAGCAGGCCTGTGACATTTCTGCCCATGGCAATCCGTGGGCCTGGTCCAGTATAAGTTATTGTACAGATCTGGTGTCTGTTAAACACAGATTTACTCAGTTAGAGATGATTTCCTAGCATGGCTGTGGCTGTCTGGATTTGCCACACATCCCAACCTCAGGATGCTTCTGAATCACTTGGCCTGGCACTTGCAAGGCAAGGGGATGTCACCAGGCTGGGAATGAGTCACAGCAGAGGCTGGCACCTCTCCAGCCTCCTCCTTCCATCCATCCCCACGATGGAAAGTGAGAGCCACTGGCAGCTGTGTCAGACAGGAGCAACTCATCCTCTTCTCACCCCAGGGTGTGCTGTGAGGTGGATTCCAGGCTGGGATCCCTGGCTCTGAGGCAGAAGGGGCTGGGGGCTGTCCTGCATCACCCATGCCTCCTCCCAGATGTCAGGGCACGGGCCCAGGGCATGCACAGCCCCGGGCAAAGCCCACGGCCTGCCTTCCTCCTTCAGCTGGGGTTAAAGGTTAAGGAGCAGCTGGGCTGTTTTGTAATCTCATTACAGTAATGAGCCCTTCACAAGACTGATCACTCCAATCCTGCTGTGCTTCCTCCATTCCTGAGGTCCTGCAGGAACAGCTCTGTTGTGTCTGGATGCTCTGTCTGGAATGCACAAAATTAGACTTTGACTGCTCAGAGCCATTACAGCAGCTGGATCCCCATTAAAGCCTTCCCACCCCAGCTCCAAAGGAGAAGGATTAATGGGAGAGCAGATAAAAACAGGCCTGGATCTGCACCAGAGGCTCCCAGCTGTCCAAATTCCTCGTGCCAGGAGCACAGCTGTGTTCCCCAGGACTGCTTTTCCTGGGACACCTGAGAGCTCTCTGATCAATCTTCACCCCTATGTTCTTCTGCCACCAACTGCTAACTCAAAAGGCCAGACACCACAATTATTTGGGATGAAAAGGAGGGAAAATGTGACTTTTTTTTTGAGAAGTGCTGATTCTTTAAATTTCCTGCTAGCTCCCTGCTGGTGTTTCCCTCAAGCTTGACCTGATACTTCACAGTGGGCAGCTGAGGAGCCTGGGCTTTGCTGCTCAGGGCATGTCTGAGGTGTGGGAATACACCCTTGGGAAAGGAGCAGCTCCTGGGCAGTGCAGAGAGCAGCAGGAACGTGGCCATGGGGCCTGGAAATCCCAACTGCCCGGGTGGTGAGCACACTGCTGAGGGAAGCTGGTGTCACATGATGCCTTGGGAAGGCTGGCCTGGAACAAAGACTGGACAGAGCTGGAGAATAAAGTAGAGATTTATTGAAAGGCCTTTAGGATACACCTTGGGCAGGACAAGAGCCTGACCAGGGCTACACCCAAGGTGGGCCCAAAATGGTCATAAAATGGTCACAAAATGGCTCAATGGTCACGAGGTCTCCCACTTTTATCAGTTTTGGTCCATTTGCATCTTGGGGTTTAATTGTCCCATTCCAGCTCCAGGCTGTGAGGTCCCATCCTGCTTGTTCCTCCCTTCAGCCACCCTTGTTTGTGCTGTTGGGCCTGAAAGTTGTCCTTGGTGTGCAGCAGGAAAAGGATTTGTTTTGTGTCTCTCTGCTCTGTGAAGAGAGCTCACCAGCACCTCATTTAAAAGCAGGAAAGTTAAAACTCACACACACCCAGCGACAGAGCGGAGGGAAATGGTTTGGAGGGTTCAGGGATGAGGTGGGGCTGACAGCTCGGGCTTGCTGGAAGATCTGCAGGAGTCACAGGCTGGGAGATGTCCCTGAGCTCCCCTGTTTCCCACAGTTTATTCACTTTTTGGGCCAAAGCACCTCTGTGGTACTTGTGCAGTTTGGGCAGGAGGGGCTGGCTGTGGCTCAGGGGGGGTCACACTCAGCCAGCTCTTCCCATCTGCACAGAAATCTGGGTGGAAAGGGTTATTCCAGAGGGAGGGGCTGTGTGCTGGCCCAGCACCCTGTCAGTGAGCCCTGTGCTTTGGAACACACCAATTTTGCATCCTCTCAGTGCCTTCATATCTCTGCATCACCTTCAATAACGGGCCTTGACTCCATGTGGCAACAGAGGGTGTCACCCTAAAAAGCACAATTTCCTCACTGCAGAAGGACAAACCACATCATTTCTGCCTTACATCCTGTGAAAATAATGCAAATAGCACACTAGAAAGCCACCTAATTTCAAATATATCATTTTCCTTCCCCTGCTTTTCCTGTTTGAAAAGCTCCAAATATTTGTCTCTGCATATCGTTTTTATCGCTCAGTGCTTAGGGCAGGCTTATCTGCTTCCCACCCCGCTTCCCTAAACAAGTCTGTTTGCTTCCTTGTGGGCGAGAAGCTCAGATTTTCCATGAGCTTTCTCCTGCAGACTCAGCCCTGGGGATGTAAATCCCAGCTTGGTCTGTGAGGAACACGGGAATTACACCACGGGACGTGGTTGTCCCTGTGGCAAGGTGAAGGGCAAGGTAGCTTTTGGATTACAACATTGGCAGCTCTGGGGCTGATGCAGCTTCTCTGGGCACCCTTTGGGTCTCTCTCCTCCCTGGACCCCTCTCTCCTTCATTCTATGGGTTCTGAGAAAGGGAATCCGATTGCTCTCAGCCCAAAGTCAAATATTCCTCCTCCCTTCCTACATTTCTCTGCTGGGGAAGAGCCACGGAGCTCCCTCTGACGTGGGGATTCCCAGCACTGCTGATCTCATGCCCAAATTCCTGCCAGAAGGAGCTGTTTACAGAAGGGACCTGCAGGAAGGATCTGGGAAGGTTTGCATTGGCATCTCTTGCCATTTGTGAGGCATTCAGAGAACAAAATCCGAGTGGAGCTTGGCTTCCTTTTCACTCCAGGACTGAAACAGGAACATCTGTCAATGCCAAAGGAACAGATACGAGACACATGTTTGGTTGTTTAGTGCCGCTTTTCATTTAATTACAGAAAAGTCCCCTGAGGATGGTGAGAAATGTGATTTTTCACTCTTATGCTAAAGCAGAACTGAACTCGAGCCCTTATCCAGCGCAGGGGGGAACATCCACAGGGAATGGAGTCCCTGAGCCAGGGGTTCTGTGCCTGCTCCGTCCTGGGGTGGGTGTGGGACCCTTCTGTGCTTTCGTTTACTGCAAACAGAGTCCTCCTTGTTAAAGAAAACCCCCTGGTAGCATGCAGGTATGAACAGGAGAAGTGAATTTATTTGAGATTTTCCAGCAGGATGGAAGCAACAGTTGCAGGATTTATGGAATCACAGAATCATGGAATGGTTTGGGTTGGAAAGGATCTTACAGCTCATCCCATTCCACCTCCACCATGGGCAGGGACACCTCCCACTGTCCCAGGCTGCTCCAAGCCCTGTCCAACCTGGCCTTGGGCACTGCCAGGGATCCAGGGGCAGCCACAGCTGCTCTGGGCATCCTGTGCCAGGGCCTGCCCACCCTGCCAGGGAACAATTCCTGCCCAATCTCCCATCCAAACTTCCTCTGGTTCAGTCTGGACCCATTCCCCCTTGTCTTATCACAGCAGTTCTGATGAGTAACGAACACTGAACAAAGAAAACAACATTAAATCAACACTTAATCCATGGGATTTTCAAAGCTGAATAACATTTCAGGACAGGATAGAATTATTTCAGTTCTTGGATCTGCCATTGGAAATCTTTCCCACTTTAAAAGCCCAGTGTGGGTCTTTAGTGATGCAGGAAAATTAAGGATGCATATTTTACTTGCTCATTTGTTGAAGTCCATCATCATTTTAGGATATTTTAAATCTATGCAATTGAGCTGAACAGCTTTATGAAAATAAAATGTGCCTTTGGCACTGAATTTAAAACGAAATGTGTCTCACAGAGTATCAGATGGGAGACCACAGGTAGAAATTTTCTGCTCCCATGACTGACATTGTTTTTTTGGTTATTACATGTGTGAAAAAAGCTTGGTTTTGGTGATGTAATTAAAGAAACCACAAAACCTCTCAGTTTGGGATTGGAAAGCTGCATTTAGTGATGTTCTGAGACATCCTTACCCCAAAGTGGGATTGAGTGGGGCAGTGCTGCAGAGTTCTGCTGGAATCCCTGAGCTGGCAGGACCTTGTGTAGTCAGGAATAGATGGAAATCCTGATGAGGCCATCAGTACTGCTGAAATTTCTTTCAGAGCCTGATACTCTTCAAGAGAAATTGTTATCACGTCCAAATGAGCTTTATTTGGGGTGTTCTAGACACAGGGAAGGACACAAGGAATTTTCCACACTCCTTGGAAATATATTCATCAAGAGTTTCTTTAGCCCATCTCCCTCTCTGAGTTTCAGAACAGAACTTCAAGTCCCTGCAGGTATAATAAAGACTAAATCCTTTGCTTCAGACCTGATAGAGGTTTCATTATCCACAGCTTTATATAATTTCAGCTGGAAGTGATTCAAGCTGTTGCCTCATGAATAATTGCAGCAATGCCAGAGAAAGGAAAATGCTCATTTCATTCAGTTAATGCCGGGGATGAGCACACACAAACTTACTTTGAGAAATTCTTGCTTGTACAAGGCAGCTTTAAAATTTCCCACCACTCATGGCAATTAAAAGTGCCACCAGAAAGAATTTTCCTCATGGTAGATCCTGATTTAGGTTGTGGATGTGAGCAGAACTTTGGGTCCTTGAGCTGAATGCCCGTTTCTGTCTTGGTGCCTTTGATTCTTTTTCATGGGCGAATCATTAGTGGAGTTTCACTGAGATCAACACTGAAATTTATTTCTCACTTTTAATTTTTGTTCACAGCTGCTCTGGATCCGATTTCAGCTGTGCAGTTGTTGTCAGCTGACCCTGAAGGAAAAGCCCCACATGTTTTGTCCCAGTGCCATCGATTTGGAGACTTGTATGGGAATTTAACTGGCTCCAAAATGTTGGGAACATCCAGCTCCTCTAAGGCTGAGGGACAAAGCAGTGAGCAAAGATATGTTCATCTGCCCAACCACCTGGATTAATTTAACAGAACAATGTTTGTGTCCAGACCTGCTCTGGATCTCAGTTCCTGGTTTGATTCTGCACAGAAAAGTGGGGGTTTTTTTTGATTAATATTGTCTTTAACATCAGGTGGCTCCATGAGCTGCTGAAACTCTATTTCATGAATCCTCCCTTTGGTTGGATTGTGTTTCCCTCTTTTCCTGCACCTTGCTAGGATGCAAGTAAAACCCCACTTCTGCATCAGAAGAAAACAGGTGGTGAATTTATGCCCTTTTCATTGTAAATGTGGCATTTTTGAGACAGTTTTTGGCCTGACGTGCTCTGCATCTGAGAAGCTCCGAGTGCAGCTCCTGGGCAAGCACCAGGGCAGTGCTGCTGCTTCAGGGGTGTTTTGCCACTTCCCTCCTTGCCAGTTCTTATCCAAAATGGACAGAGAGGCCAGAAAAATATTTTATTTAGTAGGGGAGTTCTTAGAAAGGAGATTTTGTGCTGAAAAAGGAATGTGAGTTCAGCCAGTGATCTGATTTTTTTTTCCTCTGGTCTTATTTTTGATATTCTTACTCTTAAATGCTGAAGAATATTGCTAAACTCCAGAGAATGGGAGGACAAATCAAATTTTTTATTACAGCAAAAGGGAGCAAATCATTTTGTTCAGCTGTGCCCTGATCAGCTGTCCTGCTTGGAGTGGGGTGAGGTTTACACTCAACCAGTGCCAGCTGTTTTCCTCCTCTTCAGGAGGTTTGATTTGGCCCAGACTGGGAAAGTGAAAGTGCTGGGAGCTGAAAATCAAAAGTCTGCTCACCTGGGAAGTGATGAGTACAGGCTTGAAGAGAGCTCCTGGGAAGGTGACTCAAGCAGCATCGAGTTCCCTGCTCTGGAGGAGATGGGAGAGGTGCCAACAACTCTAAAATCAGTTGTGCTATTCCTGAGGGATGATTAATCCCTATGTGGGACGCTGTTTGCACAGGAAGGGAGAGGCTGTGGAACCTTTTGACTGCAGATGTTGTGCCCTTGGATGAGGAAATGTTTCATTTCAAGGTTTCTGTGTGTAATTGCCCTGGAATTGTTTGTACTGTTGAGGAAACAGGAGGGCCCCCGGGGCAAGGTGTGCTTGGGGCTCCCCACACCTCAGGATTTAGAGAGGAGGCATGGAAATAATTCCTAAAGGATGAGGAAATCCCTGTTTGTGAAGTCACGGAGGTTGGTTCTCCAAAGAAACAGAGTCATGGAATCACTGAGGTTGGAAAAGACCTCCAAGGTCATCGAGTCCAATCCCCACCTTGTCACCAGCCCAGAGCACTCAGTGCCACATCCAGGCCTCCCCTGGACACCTCCAGGGATGGGCACTCCAAACCTCCCTGGGCAGCCCCTGTCAAGGCCTGAGCACCCTTTCCATGGAGAGTGGTGGTCAGAATTTCCTCCTGAAATCAGAAATTCCTCCTGATGTCCACTCTGAGTCTCCCTGACCCAGCTTGAGGCCGTTCACTCTCACCCTGTCAACTCAGCACCTGGCAGTGCAAGCTGGACATTTTGGAGCTGGATGAGACCCTTGAATAAAAACCCACTGATTTTTCTGGCATTTAAACTGGAAATGGAATCAGATTTCTTAATTATTACAACACTGGGCCACCTGCTTCCATCCAGCTCCAACAGAAACACTTGAGGGAAACCCAGTCTGGAACTGGTGGGGAACGCTGGGCATCATGCAGCCGAGGTAAGAACAACCTCTGCTGATCACTTGGGAACGTTTGTGAGCCATGAAAGGCCATTTGCTGCCCAGGAAGGGTTTTCTCCTTGTGTCACAGGCAATCACAGCTTCTTGGGGTTGTTTTCTCACAAACTGAACGCCCCAGGCAGAAGATTCGACTCAACCCTCGAGTCAGGCGGCACTGAGCAAGAGCTCAGCTCTTTGCAAACCTCGTTCTGTGCCTTTTTCCTCTCAGCAGACATGGAGTGACACTGGGCTGTCACATCCCCGTGCACCCAGGGGCTGTGCCTGGGGGACACTCCATTTCTGCATTTCAGTGGGAGCGTCTGGCTCTGGTGTCCTACAGCAAAAGCTCACAGGCACAGCGACGTTATTTTGTGACCCAGCTTTGTTCTGGGAAGATTTCTCACTAGAAATTGGCATCCAGAAGAAGCAGCAGGGAGGGAACCCTCTCTTTGTTCCCTTTAAATCACAGCCAGCATCCTCCTGCTTTCCTTCTACGCACTGTCCATTCCCAGGCAGGTTTGCGTCGTTCATTTAACAGAGTTACAAACTCCTCTGGAAGTGCTGCTGGAGAGCTGCTTTAGCCTCTCCTGCCAAAGAAAACCTTTGTGTTTGTTTCCTACCCTCCTGAGGGAGAGCAGTGCTTTTATGTGTTCTCATATATCCATGTGTGGNCATGAGCCAAATTTGTAACCTCAGGAGATTCTGTCCAGTGAAACTCTTCTGTTGAAGCCCCTGTCTGTGCTGACTCTGTCTCCTGGCCCTGCTGGGCTGGCACACCCCACTTCTGCATTTCAGCACGTCCCAGAATTTGGCTCCTGCTGCTGCAGGACTTCCTTGCTGTGTTCTGTCAGGGTGTGACACCCAGGGCTCTGCCAGGCTCCTGCGTCCCCCTGATGGAAACATCTCAGGGATGAGCTCTTATCTCCAGGCACTATAAATACACTGCTCCATCTCCTCGATGAGATAAGAGAAGACTAAATAGCAGAAAACCCCCAAAATTCCCAGCTTTTCCCTGAGGTCCTGCTACCTCCGGCATTCTTTCCACAGAAACATCTCATTGAATAAAACACCCTCGGCCAGGAGTAATGGAATGAGCATCGTGTCCTCTGCAAGCCAAAGGCAATTAGGGTTGGAAAATGCAACATGAGACAAGGGAGTTATTTATGGTCCTGTGGAGGCTGCAATCCAGGGAGCAGCTCTGGCTTACAGGCTTCAAAAGGACCCAAAAAAGGGAAGAAAAATAAACTTGGTGGTGACACTGGGTGGTCCCTGCAGGTGGGGAGGCTGCTGGAGATGTTTTCTGGTAAAGATCAAAGTAAACATTAATTTTGCTGTTCCAAAAGTGGGAGGAAAAGCTCCCGACTTTACAGCCAGTGTCAGTAATTTGCTGTGCTTGGAATCAATCCAGCTGTCACTATTTGCAAGTCTTGGCTTGGTTTGCCTCGTTTTTTTTAACCCAAAATTTCTCCCTGTGGTCCATTTACAGCCGTGAGTTGTGATGTTGCTTTATGCCAGTCAAGCAGAAAGGCAAAACAAGGAATTTCATGGGTGACTTTCCCTTATGCCCATTCACCTTTCCAAAGTTTTCCTTATTCCCTGATTATATTTCCTTATTCCCTGATTATATTTCCTTATTCCCTGATTACACGCTCTAGGCCCAAGTTACTCCATCCTGTCCAGTGAGGGGACAGCAGGGCAGGGGACGCTTGTCCTTGGCAGGACTCAGGTCACGTCCTGAGTGCCTCAATCTTTGCTGTCATGGACAGAGGAGAAAAAGATAAGACCTTTTTTTGGCCTTTTTGTTGACCTAAAAGATATGCTGGGGGAAACCACCTTGTAAATTCTGGAGGGTTTTTCTGAGTCTTTAATTGATTTCTTTGCTTGCTGCTACATTTCCCAATTCTCCCTCATTCTCTCATTTCATATTTCATATGTTCAAGGCTCTCAGCTGCGAATTTTCTCCTCTGACAAATCGTCTGAGTCATTCTTTTGGCTTCTTGTCAGAGGCAAAAGTATGTGCAAAGCTCACAAATATTTCCTGCACGATGCAATGCCTTTGCCTTCGAGGGTTGTAGTGCTCATTCCTCGTCCTTTCACTGTGGTACCAAAATAAAAACATGTTTTGAGGGGATCAAAATACTTCTAATTCTAGATTTCCTTCCTCTATGACGTGAATGGTGCTTCTGTGCAGTGGTTTGAAAATGTTTATTAAAAGAAAACCATTAATTAGGGTTCAGGTTCTGCTGTTGAACTGGAGGTTGGATAAAACCTTTTCACTTAAAACTATAATTCCATGGGTGATAGACTGAATGGAGTATTTTTAATTAGAATTGGGTATTTTTAATGGGAATTGGGTATTTTTAATGGGAGCTTCATGTTTTCAGGCATTGGACAGGAAATACATTTTCTTAGAAATTACAAAAGTTTTTGTTTCACCTTTTAACCCAGGAAAGAAAACAACACCTTGGGTGTCTTTATTCAGTGAATTTCGGTATTTCTGGGTTTCATCTCACTTTAAAGTAAAGAAAGCCCAACCCAAATGTCAGAAATTGCCCTGGGGTGCAAGTTCTGTTTTCGGCTGTGGTAGACCAGGACTTTAAAGCCACAAATCTCTCCGTGTTCCCATCATCAAACTTGCTTAGGGAAAAACCTTAAACTTCATGAGAGATCAGCTTTTCTTTCCCTCCCTGCTTAAAGAGCTTTTTGTGTTCAAAGGTTAAAGGTTCCAAAGACTTTTACCTGAGGAGCAAATACAGAAAAATTTGGTTAATTTGAGTTCTTTTTCTCTTTAATTTGAGGGGCTTTTTTTCTCCTGTATTTTTTGGAATTGAGTTTGGAAGAGGATCAGCAAACTTTTGGGAGCTCCAGGTGGAGACTGTACAGGAATTTTAGAGGTGGGGAATGACCCTGAACTCAGAGATTTTCACTCTCTATCCATGAACAGCACATTTTCCCAAGCCTCAACATCTGAGATGTCAGGTCTGGACTAAAACCACCCCAGAACCAGCTCTGAGCATGGCAGGGACATTCAGAGGTGACTTCCTGGGAGAAAAAAAAGCAGTTCTGGAGCTGTGGCTACAGAATCCACCAGGATCCAGCTGGTTGTGCCTCCAGGGATGAGAAATCCAGGATCCAGCCTGGCCCCTGCTCTGCTCAGGTGGGTGGCTCCAGGTGCTCCAAGCCATAAAGGGATCCCCAAATCTGCCCCCACACAGATCTCCAGAGGCTTTAGCTGATAAGAAACCTCAGGGTTTGGGCTTTTCAGCAGCTCAGTGACCCGAGGAGTGTCACAGGTGGCTGCTGCCTTTGAAAAGTCTGATGCAATTGTTCACCACGTTTGGAGCTCCACGAAGTTGCTCATCTCGAAGAACCAAAAGAAAATCCCCAACAAACCCCAAAACAAACATGAAAATCACGGTTTGCTCAGGGACACTGATCTGGAAGGAGAAGCCTGAACTCAGATTCAACTTTTGGTTTTGCTTTGTGTTTGTTTGGTGGAGCCGAAGCAGTTTCACTCTCCAGCTCCCAGGTTCTGCCCCAGTCCTTCTTTTCCACCCATCTCCATGTTTCTGTGCTGGGCTCAGCCTGGNGAAAACAGAGTGTTCCTCTGCCCCCAGCTCCGTCCTTTTTCCTACTCCCAAAACTCGCCCTCTGAGTTTGGCCACCTCTTTGTTTCGGTTAAGTGCTGTTAAGTACCCGACATTTGGTCTCCTTGGTAACTTATGGGGAAAAAATTCTTTAGAGAGAAAAAAAAAAAAAAAAAGACAAACCTAACCCCCAACACTCTCCTCCTCCTCCTTTGCTTGTCTTGACCCCAAATTTCACCACCAGCTCCTGAATTTTGCTTTAGGGAAGGAGCAGTGTTCAGAATGACACACTGGGGTCCTCAGGGAGAGGTTCTGGTGACATCTGAAGTATTCAATCCTTGGAATAACTGGAGGGAATCTGTCTGTCTGTCTGTCTGCCTGGACAGACACAGCCCCAGAGTTTTCATGTCCTTGGGTTTTTGGAGTGTTCCCAACACACTTTGTTTATTTAGTGGCTGAGTTAAAACTCAGACATCCTAGGGATGAATGCCTGGAGGTGTTTCATCCTTTAAAAAAACACATTTGAGGACAAAACTGAGAGGAAGGAGCTGCTCAAGAGAAGACCTTATATAACAGGAGAAGGCTTCAAGGAGATATTTTTGTGGCTTTAAAGGGGATTTTTGAGAAAGAAGGGGACAGACTTTTGAGCAGGGCCAGCTGTGAGAGGACAAGGAGCGATGGGTTTCAGGTTTTAAATTAAAACTGGAAAAATTTAGATAAGATCTAAGGAGTTTTTTTACAATGAGGGTGGGCAGGCCCTGGCACAGGGTGCCCAGAGCAGCTGTGGCTGCCCCTGGATCCCTGGCAGTGCCCAAGGCCAGGTTGGACAGGGCTTGGAGCAGCCTGGGACAGTGGGAGGTGTCCCTGCCATGGCAGGGATGGGATGAGATGACTTAAAAGATCCCTTCCAACCCAAACCATCCCATGTTCTATGACCCTCTGTGAATGAACTCTTGGGGAGTTTAGGCTAAATCCAGGAGGAAAACAGGAATTCTCCCCACATCCTCACCTCTCACAGCACCAGCAGTGCCCTGCTGAGCCAGTCCATCACCTGGCAGCTTTTGCACGTCATTTTTACCCTGGAGGCTCAGCAATGCCCTCTTTAGAGCAATATCCACTGGATGGACCTTCTCCATTGGTCTATTTTGCATCTCCCCCAGCATCAGGGCAGATGTTGGTGTGCAGGGGTTTTTGGGATGGCCCAGGGCCACCAGCTGAGCTGTCACACCCCCTCAGCCCTCCTGAAGTCATCCAGGCTTTACTCCCTGCATTCCACAGTCTGGCCTGATGCAAATCTTGCCCAAAATAGAGTTTCAGCCCAACATCCCAAACTCCCAAAAGCACAACAACCTCAACACTGTGCTGAAGACGTGCAGGATTTATGGCTTTGTCAGGTAATGTTCAGGGAGTTTCTGTTTTAAGGGAGGTTGGCCAAATAAAAGAAGATCAACAAAAAAATTCTTAGTACACTTAATGCTGAAGCTTCCTATGAATAAATAAATCACTTGGAAAATCCAGAGCACAGTCTGGACAAAAGTCCCAGGGGACAGGAGATGAGTCTGTCCTGCCATAAGCTCAGCCCTAAGTCAGGCTGTCTGCAGTGATTTTCCCTCTCCTGTTCCTGATGGGGCTGGGAGAAGGCAATTTCTCCTGCTGGCCATGGTGAATCAGCAGCAGACTGGCTGCTCTCCTGAGAGAGTGTATCACACAATCATGGAATGGTTTGGCTTGGAAGAGACCTTAAAATGACCTCATTCCAACCCCTCTTTATGAGCAAAACCAGCCAAACACGGATTTTCCTGCTTGCTTTGGCAGGCTGCAGGGTCTGGGGTGCTAACTCAGCTTCCCCCCTGGAGTGCACACGTGGCCAGACCTTCCCTGGCCTCCAGAGCCTCACTGGGGTTGACCTTTTGCCACATGACAACATTTCTTGTCCCATCAGCTTTGTGTAATTAATGGGTTTGAGGGTGTAACCCAGTCATGCCTTGAGATCATCCCCAGCTGAGTGCAGCCAGGAATAAACACCCCTTGTGTGTAATGAAAACCACCGTGCTTCCCGGGGATGGGGGCATGGACAAACAGCAGCAACACCTGGGGCTTGAATTTCCCAGGTGAGGGGAAAAGCGGAGTGTCATGGAATGTCCCACTAAACCCATGGGGACACCAGTGGATGGTTTGAGGTCTGGGAGGGGATTTGGGTTTCTCTGCTACATGTGTGGGCACTGGCAGCCCTCTGGGCGAGGCTGGGTGACCTGCAGGAACTGGGAATACTCATAGGAATGACATTTAGGGGACTTCAGCTGGCTTTTCTGAGCAGGCCCTGGTGTTCACCCACTGGCACTCATCTCTCCTACTTGTTACAANGAGAGTTGTTTGCCAAGATTGTTTTGAGAAGAAACTTTCTTGAGAATTTTTTCCTTGGGAAAAAGTTAGCAGCTGCCAGCAGGCTGAAATCTCTCAGACCCAGAAATATCAGGCCCACAGTTCCCACCAGTGACTTTCTCCTTGCAGGCCCTGCCTTGACACAGCAACGTGTCCTGGTGCCTCCTGGCTCTGTGCTGCTCCCAGCTCACCCCCTGGCCAGCCCTGGATAACCAGAGGAGGATGTGGATCCCTAAAAGCAAAGCAAGCCGCTTTGCTGGACAATAAATACTTCCTAAAATTCCCTCCCATCGCAAGCAGAGCCACCCCTGGGATGGATATTTATTACCAAGAAACTGCAAGTGGGATTTATGGACTGAGTAACCACTCACCAGCAGTGGTTTCGAAGGAACCTCTGGGGAAATGCTGGGGAAGCCCTGGCCCAGGGAAGGCTCTCCCTCCCTGCAGGCTCTGGAGCTGCCTGGCCCCACAGGTGCCTCCACCTGCAGGCTCCCAAGTGCTGCTGCTCCCTGGTGTAGCCCTGGTTCCATGCCTGAGGTGTTTTGGTTTTCTGAAATTCTTTTCCCAGAGAATTTTCTATAAACATGAAACATGTTTTTGTAAGTGTACTATGTTTTCATTATTTTCTCTAGGAGGGACTTCTTCGTGATGTCCCTCTGCTCTGACCAACGTGAGTGAAGAGGTTTTGCCTTTGTGTCACCAATCAAATTGGTCTGTGTGAAACAGTATAAAAGGGAAACACATCCCAAAAATAAAGGAGTCATTTTCAGCCTTCTGAAGTCGAAGTGTGTCGTTGTGGTGTACAACAGTGTCACCCTGGCAGTGCCAGCTGGCACCTGATGGCATCTTCCTGATGGGTCTCTGCAGTAAGACCATAAATTAGAGACTTTCACCCTGCATGGATGATAATAAGTCCAAGAACAAAGACAGATAACAGTAATCAAGGGCTGGATCAATAGCTTTAATCCTAGAGCACAGACAGCCCCTATTAATTCAAAGTAAAACCCTCCAGACTGAGAATTTAGTGGTTAGAAACAAATTGGTTTTGAAAACTCGTTTGTTTTCTTTTTTCCCCCTTCCCGTCTCTAATTCAGGAGATGCAGCAGGGGGTGGATTTCTTACTCCAAGGAGGAACATTGCCAACCTTGTCTCCAGTTTCCCTCTGGAGACAGCCAACACAACAGGCAGGAGTGTGGGGAGAGGCAGGACAGCTTTCCTGAGCACAGAGCATTCCCCCAGCAGAGCCTTTTCCAGGGATAAATGACAATTCCAGGATATTTGGCCTAGGGGCCGTGCACGCTGCAGAGCCAGCTGGTGCCTGGGAGCTGGGCTGGAGATTTCTCTGTCCCAGGGAAATATTCCATATCCCTGTGGCTGGCTGTGAGGGAGCCCAAGGGACAGCCCAGGCTCTGTGCTGACCCCAGAGTGCAGGGGAGNCTTCAGGAAGTTATAGAGAGTGATAAGGTCACCTCTGAGTCTCCTCTGAGTTTCTCAGGCTCTCTGTTCTTATTTTTGATCCTGTTGTTTTCTCAGTAGCCTTGATGAATTCCTGAGAGCTCTAACAACAAAACTGCAGGTGGTTTGATAAAATTACTCACCACCAGTTTGGCTGGTGCATCAGCATGGCCTGTGTTATACACACACATTGCTACACCAGAGCAGACTGGGCTGGCTGTTCCTGGGCTCCTCCTGCTCCTGTGTCCCGCTCTGGGGATGCTGTTGGTGGCCAGAGGAGGTGGATGGGCAGCAGGGTGACAGCAGTGTCCACCTGACTCAGGCTCTGGAGGAGGGGGAATTCCACAGAGGCTCTGGGAACCCGCGGGCTCTCACCATGCCCTGACCAACAACCCACGGCAGGGGATGGCTGGCAGGTCAGGGGACAAGGGGGGACCCTGGAAGACCTCTCTGGTTCCCTTTTCTTTCCCCACCACAAGTTTCTTGTGTGACTCCAGCCAGTCATTTAATGTCTCCCAGGTTCCCCATTTGCAAGAGCGGACTTTCCCAATCTCCCAGGAATGTTACAGGGATAAATACACCAACGAGCCTTGAACACTCCTTTGATGTCACCTGGGATTCAGTCAGGACCTCCCCCGAGCAGACAGACAGACAGGAAAGGTTCTGATGATTTTCTGGGAACACATCAGTTATTTCTAAGCAAACCAGGAGTATTTTGTGTGGCTGCATCAAAGCACACGGGGATGTTTGGGAGTTGCTCTCGATAACTAATTCCATTTGTCATGGACAAGACATTGAGGCTCAGCCAAGTTAGAGGCTGCTGCTTTAGGTCCTTGGACAGCTCAAGGGAAGGCTGGAAAGGCAGAGAAAGGAGGAGTAAAGTGCAATATGTCCTCAGTGTAAGCAGTAAATATTCCTGGTGGGGTCACTTGTGTCACTTTTGCCATCCCTGGATGTGATCAGGGCACTGTTCCCAAGGAGGGTGCAGAGGTCTCCTGGCAGCTTCTCCTTCACCTCAGCCAAACCAGAGGCAGAGTGGAGGCAGAGCAGCAATGGAGGGACTGTGAGGCTGCTGTGGCTTGGGACGAGCTCCTGCAGTGGGGCAGAGGGATCCTGGATCCTCAGGGAAACAGGAAAGGCCAAGGCCGTGTTTGAGTGTCTCAGGGGGGGTTTGTCACTGTTGTACTTTCCTGAAAAGGAAAGTGCAGACAGAGATGTACTGAGCTGGGGAAATCTTACCAGAGCAAGGACACACCCCAGGGGCTGACAGCTGCTCTGGTCGAGAAGGTGTTAATGAGATCTAATTGACCCCATTAATGAGAGCTAATTGAGCCCATTGGCCTTGCTCTGCCTCTGCCGGTGCAGTGGAGAAGAATAGGAAGGGCAGAGTGTGTTGGGTGTTGCAGCCCAGGAGGTGTTTTGGGGTGGAGGGTGGCTCTGGGTGTGCTGATCCCTGAAGGTACAGAGGGAAACTGAGGCAGAGCCCCTCTGCTCTGGAGCCACGCTGGGAGGGCTGGTGGTGTTCATCTGGAGAAGACAAGGCTCCAGGGAGAGCTCAGAGCTCCTGCCAGGGCCTAAAGGGACTCCAGGAGAGCTGGAGAGGGACTGGGGACAAGGACTGGAGGGACAGGACACAGGGAATGGCTCCCACTGCCAGAGGGCAGGGCTGGATGGGAGATTGGGCAGGAATTGTTCCCTGGCAGGGTGGACAGGCCCTGGCACAGGGTGCCCAGAGCAGCGGTGGCTGCCCCTGGATCCCTGGCAGTGCCCAAGGCCAGGCTGGACACTGGGGCTTGGAGCAGCCTGGGACAGCGGGAGATGTCCCTGCCATGGCAGGGGGTGGGATGGGATGGGATTTAAGAGCCCATTCAACCTAATTTGTTAGGATTAACAAACCACTGTATGTTAATGTCCAGTTTGGGGTGGTTGTGAGGGAAGCTGAGGGACTCTGACTCCTTATGGTCACCTGGTTTTAATTTTTTTTAACTGCTCAATCAAGTCTGGTTCCTTCAAATACCACAAGGAGTATTTGAGCCACACAGCAGTTCAGGCTCATGACTGTGATATTTTCTGTCTCCTGAGCCTCTGAATGGACTGAAGGCTTTGCTGCTGCAGCCAAAGACTTTTCCTGGTCCATTTCCAGTTAAATATCACTGGGGTGAGGAGTTGTGGCTGTATTCCTTGAGTCAGCTGCTGGCATTGCTGGAGTTCCCTGTAAATCCCTGCTGTGGGAAGCTGTGCTGGGAGCAGCCTCCTGCCACTCTCCTCCCTATTCCTTGGAGCTGGGTGGGCTCCTGGCTCTCCCTGCCTTTGTGGATGGCAGAAAAGGGAAAGCAAGTAAGGAATATTTATTTTTGCTGCAAAGCCAGCTGCGAGAGCCACCAAAGGGGCACAGGGTGACAATGTCCTGGCTGCTCTTTTCTGTTTTTCTCACAGAGCAGAGATGAATGATAGAACAATGGAAGGATGGCAGGGTAAGAGGAAATATCTTGTTCAGTGTCATTCATCAGTCTGGAACTGGCTGATGCTGTCCTTACTCATCCTGAAGTCTGAGGGTGTTCCAGTGTCCCCTCTGACCCAGGGCTGCTCCCTGCCTCAGGCAGTGCAGGGAGCCAAGTCTGGGGGTTTTTGGCATCCCTGGGGCTCCCTGGGGCTCCAGGATGGCTCTGGTAGCCAAGAAGACAAACAGGTTTGCCCTGTGGGAGGGAAAGAAGGTTCCTTGCAGCCCCACTGAGGTTTCTTTCCTGTGGCACAGGCTGCTGAGTGATGAAGAGCTGGGAACACAGGTGCTGACAGACAGCTGTCATGTCCCAGAGCTCCAGCCAAGAGGGAGAACACGTCCCAGACAGATCCCAGGCCTCCTGTGCTGCAGGTGAGGGCTGCAGCCCCAGGCTCTAGGGCTCTTCCCATCCTCAAGTTTGAACAGATGAGGGTGTTCTCATGCAGTGGGCAAAGAATTTAGGGAATCTGTTACAGGAGGCTGGAGGAATAAATAATGCCAGCTTGGTTAGAAAGTGATTAGGCTGTTAATTGTCAGTTTAATAGCAGGGGAATGGGTGTGGATGCATGTTGGAACTTTGGAATTATTGCTGTGGCAGATGTGAGCATGGAGGCAGCAGGACACCAGGGAAATGAAGCAAACAGTCCTCAGACCCTCCTTCTTATTATTATTATGTTCTCCATATTATTATTATGTCCTTAAACACCTTCTCCCACCACTGTTGTTCAGGTCCTGGCCTCGATGTTCCCTGATATTCCCCGACGTTCCTTGATGTTGGCCTGATAATTTGGGATTTTCCCTATGTCTTCAAGGGTCTCCAGGCTCTGATTTCCTGGGGCAATGCTCAGGCTGGCTGATCATTTTATGGGAGGCCAGAATATTATGAGCCCCTCGCAGGTGCATCACCTCTGAGGAATTCCTGCAGCCTCAGAAATGGATTATTAAAACAGTGAGACAGCACAGTCAGAGGTATTTGGAAAAGCAAAAGATTTTAATTAAAAGAGGAAGATAACAAATGACACAAAACAAAAGTGAAACAAAGGAGGTCCCTTGCACAAAAATGAAATAAGGTGCAGGGAGGTCCCTTGCACCTGCCAAGACACCCCCAAAATGCGCTGGTGAATGAAAAGTGGCAAACTGTAAATGTAGAATCTTGCATTACTCGAGAGCAACAAGGATTTACATGTGAGAGTAACACAGCTGATGCCCAAGACATGTCTTGACGCTGAGCAAAGCCTCTGCTGTTTTGAGATCCCCCCAAGCACCCACCAAAAGCCTGTAATTATGTCCATTGGCCACGTGCCAGTCCTTTGTGCACTCCTTTAAGCAGGCAACCATCAAGGTGGGANAATGACCTCCCTGCTCCTGCTGGAGCAGGATTCTTGGTGTCCTGCCCAACAGAAATAGCAGCAGCTCTTGAGGTACAGCTCAAACTGCCCAGCAGTTCCCTTTGTGTTGGGATGGAGCCAGTTATGTTCAGAAGACCACCTCAGTTTGTGGTTCTTTGCCTTATAAGTGAAACAAAGAACGAAATCCAAATCCTTTCCTAACATGGGAACACCTGTTAGGGCGAGGTGTGTGTTGGAGTTTTGGGATGGGACTACTGCCACACGTTCCTTGGACCTTTATTGAGGTATCAGTTTTAGAACAGGGTTTTGGGCAATGGAAGGACAGCAGGTTAGGTCTGCCAGCAGCAGCCAAAGGTTTCTTTGGTACAGAGCATCTTAAAAGTTTTCCAGCCAATAACATATTGTTAAAGCTTACAGATAACTGTTCTAATAATCACTGAATGCACATGTGCACCTGCTTCAAGCAATGCTTGCTTGCACGCTCTCTATTAACAATAATCAATATTCCACTATTAACCTTAAAACTTTCTACTATCTTGCTAAGCATATTTTTCTGCAGCCCTAAGATCTGTCCTAGCCAAACCTAAGACTCAGATTATTGTTTCATGTCCTTGCTTGCTGTACTATTGTAACTTTTCCTACTTTCAAGCTGTGCAGTTACAGCTAATTCTAAATTCTTCAGCTCTTTCTGTTCCTGAAGCCTGCTGTCACAGATTTCTTGAAGCCTTCTTACCTTTAATATTTCCACAGGGGTGCATTGTTCCAGCTGGCAGCGTGGCTTGTGTCAGTCCCAGCAGGACTGGGGAGCAGGGACACGCCAGGACAGCCTGGCAAAGGGTACCCTGTGCCTGTCTGGTGTCCCCAGGGACCCTTGTGCCAGATCTCAGCTCTGTGAGATCCTTCTCTCAGGGGTGTTGAAAACAAGCCTTGGTTTGGAGCAGAAAATCATGGCCCAGGAAAGATTTTTTTCCATTAAATCTGCAATCTCCTCACACCAACCTGTGACTTTCCCAGGTGGTGTCTTTGGAGGTGAATCTTGAGCTGAGTGTGCTCCCCACTGCCAGGGCTGCACTTGTAGTAGATTAAAATATGTTTGAAGGATTTTTTGGCTCCGAGTGGCACAGAAAGTTGCTTGCTCCCAAAATGGGAGAAGCCACTGGAGGTGGAATATTCCCAGATGCTGGGTAGTGATTCCTGAGGCTGCTAAGGGCTCTCAGAGAGGACTGGGTACGTTTAGTGAAGCTTGAGCTGAAGTTGTTGATCTTCTGCTGATTTCCAAGCTGTGTAAAAATTACCCTGAATGAATGAGCCTTGATTAGCTTCCCCCAACTCTGACATTAGACAGGCCCTAAAGTGAAATGAAGGTAAAATAATCTGATTTTTATCATCTACTGCAAAGGAAAGGTGTCCTGCGTGGGGGCAGAGGGAACCTGGGGATGCAGTTCCTTCTGCAGGGATAGCAGAGGGAGAACTGAGTGCAGACTATCTTGAGGAATTATCCTACCAGAGGATGGGCATAAGCCCATTAATTATGAAATCAAGGCACTGAGCTTTAGCACTTAGAGCTTTGCTTTCATGCCTGGAGCAGGCTTACCTAGAAACAGAGGCCAGACAAAGTTAAAAAGATAAAAGTGGATATATTTGATGAAGGACCTTCAGGTACATTAAGGGTAGGTGAAGCCTCCCGAGGGGCTACACCCAAAATGGATGATGGTCGTGAGTTTTTCAGCCAGATGTAAATTTGGTCCCTTTACATATCACGTTTTAACCCTTCAGTTACAGCTTCAGGTAATGAAGTCATATTGCCCCAGTTTGCCCCCCCCAATTCACTTTTGTTTATATGTTTTGGGGTCTGGGGTAGAGTGTCCTTGGTTCTCAGGCTTAGAAGGATTTTTTGGCCTGATCAAAATGTGAAGGGAGCTTACTAACAGTCTGTGTGGAGTTCACAGTTATACACTAATGCAGTACAGGAGCTGAAAAATATAAAAGCTAAAATCTTAAGGCATCAGCTTGTACCTGCCTAAAGGGGAAAAGGAGAAGTGGCACAGCTCAGAACTGCCTGGGGTGGCCCAGGGGCCCTCCTGGTGTCTCCTTCCTTTGGGTGAGCAGAGATCTGCCCTGCTTAGGGAAATGGAGGAGAAGGGAGTGCAGGTGCCTTGGCCATGCTCAACCTGGGTCTCCTGCTGGGATTTCCAGGATGAGCAGGGCAGGAGTTGGTGTGGCAGGACTCTTCCTCATGCCTTGGGAGATCCACCCAGTGATGCTGTCAGCCCTCTCTGAGAAGGAAGGGCTGGAATGCTGTCAGACTTCTCTGGAAATTCCCTCTTTCAAGTGTGACAGCAACTCTTCTTTACCCAACAGTTTTCCTAAAAATAGCGAGGCTTTGCTCAGTCACATCTTGGGAACCTGCCAGAGGCACAAACGAAGTCAGAGGTCCTTGAAACACTGTGCTGTCATTGCTACAATTCCAGCCCAAAGACTTGACGCTGTGGAACCCCACTGAGGCAGGAAAATCACCCCAGAGTAAGCTGTGCTTGTCAAACAAATGATTTGTGGTTGCACACATGGCTTTGGATGGGTGTGTAAATGTCTTCTGGAAACTGGGGTTGTGACTTAGAAGCTGGGGTAAGGAATAACAGAGCCTGCTTAATGAATAAATATTGGACTGTGGTTTATGACCATAGAGGTCAGTAATCACAGAATTATTAATGTTGGAAAAGGTCTCCAAGATCATCGAGTCCAGCCTGTGACTGGTCCCCACTTTGTCCCCAGCCCAGAGCACTGAGTGCCACCTCCCGGCCTTCCTTGGACACCTCCAGGGATGGGCACTCCAAACCTCCCTGGGCAGCCCCTGCCAATGTTTAATCACCCTTCCCATGGGGAAATTCCTGCTGCTGTCCACCCTGAGCCTCCCCTGGCCCAGCCTGAGGCCGTTCCCTCTCCTCCTGTCCCTGTTCCCTGGGAGCAGAGCCCGACCCCCCGGCTGTCCCCTCCTGTCAGGGAGGTGTGCAGAGCCACAAGGTCCCCCCTGAGCCTCCTTTTCTCCAGGCTGAGCCCCTTTCCAGCTCCCTCAGCCTCTCCTGGGGCTCCAGCCCCTTCCCCAGCTCTGTTCCCTGCCCTGGACACGCTCCCACCCATCAATGCCCTTCTTGCCATGAGGGCCCAGAGCAGGACAGAGCAGCTGAGGTGTCCCAGCAGTGCCCAGGAAGGGGACAAGGACTCTCCTAGTCTTTCTGGCCACTCTACTCTTGATACAAGGCAGGATAGGATTGACCAAGTGTGACTCTGATGGCTCCAAAGCTTTTAACTAATGTGACAATTGGCTGCAGCCAATGGGTGAAGAAAAGATCCTTTTCTGTCCTCCTTAGCCCATCTCCTCTGTTAAAGAGTTATAAAGGTAAAAATTCTGAGGGGAAACCAATGAGATGCCACTGTGTGTGAGGTAGTGAGAGCTCCAGGGATAGTGTGGCTCCAGATTTGCACACAGATACTGGAGTTTTGCCCATGCTGTTACACCTTTCCTACTTTCTCACCAGACAATCTGGCAGCAGGCAAGAACAGCCTCACTTCTGGAACAAAAAGCTGTTTCATATCTCTTGTTTTTGCTCTAGAGATTCCCCTGATTTCCATACAGATGCCCCACTTCCTTTTCTTCACCCAGTGAAGTCATCTTGCTGAAGGGCTGGGCCACAAGCAGGGCCTGTTTGCAAGGATTTCACAGCTGGGAGAAGGGCAGAAGTTTGGTTTGTGTGATTCCCCACCTGGCCGTGCCCTGGCACAGGTTTGCCTGTGATGGGTCCCATCCCCTGCAGGCAGGAATGTGCCTCCACATCCTGTCTGCAGGGATCAACCCAGAGCTGGGGAGGTGATGGTGTGCCTGTGGAGCCTGGGCCAGCAGCAGGGAATGCTGAGCCCCCTCCCCTCTGCCAGTGATCTAACACTGAATTAATGAGTTTATTCTCATAANTCCCGAGGCATCAGAGGCAGGAGGGGAGGGATTTTGTGCCAGCTGTTGGAAGGGGACAGCCCTGAGGGCTGGAGCAGGACCCAGCCTCAGGCTCTGCTGCTGGGAAATGCTGCAAACTTCTTCCCACCCCAACAGGGTCTGGCTCAGCCCAGAAATGAGGGGCAGGGCGTGATTCCTACTGCTGGGACCTCTGGAATTAACTGGGGAAGGGAGATGGTCCCTGACAGAGTCAACCCATCACTGTTGGGCTCTGGAAGAAGCCAAGCCAACACACAAATTCCAGACTGCAGCTTGGAGCCACCCCTGGTCCCTCAGCTGGCACCCACCAGCCAAATCTGTTACTGTTGAAAACAGAATTAATTTTCCCCTTTGTTATTTTTTTTGTTTCTGTTTACAGAAATAGCAATTTATGGTCTTGGTCCAAGGCAGCCTATTGTGAGAATCAGCAATTTGGTTAATCCCCATAAGGGCCTACTTTCTGAATCGTGAATCCTGTTCTGTTCCAGTGTTCTGAAATTCTAAAGAAATCCCAAAACACAGCAAGGTTGTACTAAATAATCTCCTTATTGTTGAGTAAAAAGCAGTTAAACGGGTTTTTTATTCAAGACAGGGTATTTATCTTTGGGGATTTTTGTTTGTTTGTTTTTGTTTAGTATTTGCTTTTTCTGTTTCCTTTTTTTTTTGAGAGGCCACTCTTAGAAATGAGACTTGGGCACCCTTAGAAATGTAGGTTAGATTCACTTGTGTCTAGAGCCTAAAAAAGGAACCTGTGGGATGGAAAATGACTCAATCAGATGAGACTGGAACAAAATTCTCTAAAGCCCTTTAAAGGCTCATGGAAATGTCTGAACCTTGTCCTCACATGAATAGGGTTTAATTTCACTGCTCTGGGAATGCCAGGATTAATAATTTTCTGTGTGTATTCTGAATGTAATTAATAGTTTATATAAAACCCCCCAACCCTACACATTTATAAGACACGATAAACTTTGACATGGGGAAATGTCTGCCCTTCCCAGCTGTGAATAGAGCAGTTGGTGGGTGCTTATTAGAATAAAAAAACACGCAGGAATAAATATGAATCCAATTAATTTTATTTTTTTTTGCTGTAAGACATAAAGAACAGTTTAAAGAACTGTCTATAAACTTAATTTCCCAAAGAAATAGCATCAAGTATAATAGATCTAAACTTTATACCATGAATATTACAGTTTCTCTTCCATAAAATTAAGACATCTCTATGTACAGTACCAATAAATATGCAGCAAACATTTTCAGTGCCTTTTTTTTTTGACGTTTTAATATAAAACTCTACAATCAATGGCAGCACGTAAGGAGATCTGTGCAGGAATGAGAGCAGCTGGAAGCTGTTTTAGTTCATAATTCAGCAAAAAACCCCCTAACACTGCTGACTGATGTTGCTTAATAAACTGGGTTATGATCTCCCAGGCAATGCTTTTCATGTTGTTCCAAGGGATTTTACAATCAGGAATTTGGAAGCATCACTGCAAAGTTCAGAGAGAGAACTGTAGCCAGTGCTGGCAGCAGGACTCACAAAGGAATGGAAGTGGAGCTCTCATTTCCTTTGGGAACCTGCCTGGGATGCTGAGGGGGAAGGAAAACACATCCCTGTCCCATCAGCTGGGGTTTTTATAGTGTTGGACCTTCCTGGGAGGGAAAACCACTTCCAGTTCGTCCCAGCTCATGCTGCATCCTCCATGGGGGCAAAAGAGAAATCCCCAAAGCTGGGTGTGTTCCCTGGGATCTTGTCCCCAGCTGGGAAAAAGGGACAAAGCTGAGCTGGATCAATCCAGCCGTGGTTGGGCATCACAGCCATGAGGGGAGGGCTGGCAGTGTCCAGCTCCTGTGGCAGTGTGCTGCTCTGGAGGATGGATCTCCTGGAATGACTTTCTAGGATGAGAGTGGAGTCACCCTCCCCTCAGGATTCGTGTCCACCACGTGTGTATTTAACATTAAACCCTGCAGGAATCCTCCCCACAACGATTTATCCACCCAGCCCAAAGTGAGAGCAGTGGGGTTCTGCCTTCCACCACGTGCTTGGGTCACTTTTACCCAGAAAAACACCACAAAATTCCCTCTCCAGCCTGGGAGACAAGCACCTCTTATCCCCACCTTCCCTAGGACATGCAGCCTTCCAGGGATGTGCCTCTCTCCCCCTCCACTCCCGAGAGGGAGCCTGGATTTATTGACACCAGACACCTTTTATATGATTAAAGGAAGCCAAAATGCAGCACAATGCTCAGTGCTTTAGACCAGAAATAAAAAAAATAAATCTCAAGTTATTACCCTAACTGTGCAAAGCACGGAGTAAAATGGCAGTGAAATTGAATTCTGCTCTGCTCAAGTTAAAATAGAAAATAATAATAATAATAAAATTCTGTTTTGCTTTTGCTAAATGTGAGGTAGATATTGGATTGAAAGGAACAAAACCCCAACATAACAGCAAATAGCATCTCTTTGGTGTCACGGGGGAAAGCAGCCCGATTCCCACTGTCTAATCAACTCCTGGCTGAGCTACAGAGACTGCTAAAAAAACCTCTCAGGGATTTGCAAGTGGATGGAAAGCAGGGAAAAAAAATGGGATAATCCATCAGAGCATCCCAGGGCAAACCTTCCTGGAGCCAGAGCACAGAGCCCTTCCCCAGAAACCTCTTGTGAAGGAATTTAGATGTGACACCCCGAGTTCAAGCCGGGAAAACAAAACAAATGTTGAGAGTAAGAAATAACATGGCAAATGGGAGAATGTCTCTCGGTTCTGTTGGTGGAAAGGAAGGAATTTGCATTCTTGGCAGCAGAGGAATGGAAGATAACAGCAGCCAGGGTGAGGAATAACTATCCAGGGGCTGCTGCTGTTCTGCTGGGAGGGTAAGGACAGCAAAGCTGGAGCTGGAACTGGGTTAGGGGTGCTCAGGGCTCTGCTGCCTTCACTTTGACTCTCATTTGGCCAAAATTTCCTGCTTGGGTTGTGCCTGTCAGCCAGGAGCTGAGCAGTTGGGAGCACGGAATTCCCAAAATGCCGAGGTGTTTTTGTGTGTGGTTTTTGTCTCATGAAGGGCAAGCGTCCCTAGATTCCCAGGGGAAAGTCTGGACCCGACTTCACTCTGCTGAGGGGCCTTTAACTGCATAAAATAATGATTATTCACACATTTACACACAACCAAACTGGGTTCTTACACATCAGCACTGCCTGGCTGCTTTAACTGGTCACTCTTAATTATGGTTAGTGTTTTGGGAAGGGGACTGGGATCAAAAGTGGTCACATTCGTTAAGCTGCATTTTTATTATCACAAAACTTGGAAAAATATAAAGAAGCTAAGTCAGTTCTTGTGGTAAAGATACATCTCAGTGCTGAGGCACAAGACAAAACACAATCCCTTCTAGAAAATCCCTTACATTAGCAAAATGCTATTACTGGTGTGTAACACCCACATCTGGGCAAAGATCCTTGACATTTTCAGATTCTTCTAAAGAACGAATTCTCTCCTCATTTCTCACCTGAAATGATGGCCCACTCACAAGATAAATAAAACAAAGGACAGGGTGGTCAGAGGGGTGAACGTTGTGCCATAGATGGGTGAAAAAACCAGATTCCTTTAAAACTCTGGAATGTTGTGTTGAAATTTTCAAGTGAATTCCTAAATCTGTTGGGCTTGCCTGGGGACTCTCTTTGTAGAGAGGTTTGCTCATCCACATCCCCTGCCCTGCCACATCCAAAATCATCTCAGCAGCATCTTTTTGGGTGATGTTTGACACCCTTGGACACTGATCCTGCCAACACCCCTGTGCTGGACACTCCCTGCTGTCACTCCCTGGTTTGGAAGATTGCTCCAAACCATGGTGGAGCTGAGAATAAAAACAATTAAAACTTTTTATTCCACTTTTAATTCAAGGCATGCAGATTTTACTCCTCCCATCCACCAAAGAGGAGCTGGGTTTGACCATGATCCCCTTCAGCCACGTGCTCGGGGCTGTGTTCAGCACAAATAAATGTTGGCAGGATTGGAGCTGTTTCCTTTACACTTTGGTTAAAATTTACTGAATTTACTTCTGCGTATACATGGAGAGAAAGTTAATGCTTATTTATCGATATTTGGTTTTTAAGGGGAAAGGAAGTGGTAGGTAATGAACTCTTTGATGAATTTGGGTTGTGCTTAGTGTTAATTTTTTGGGGATGAAAGAGGTTAGGGAAGAAGACAACTCCTGAGGTCTAGAATGTTTTGAGCAGTTGTTAAAAAAGAATAATAATTTCATACTTCTTCTTTCAGTGGTTTTGTTCTGAAATGTGCTTTCGAGTTCTTTTTCCTAAGAAACGGAAGGGTCAAGACCTAAAATCATATGTTTTTCCTTATTTAGCCCAAGCTTCCTATTTCACCCTTTTTTTCCAGATTCCCCTTTTTTTTTCCTAATAATAGTTTCAGTTTCGGAGCTCCCCAAAACAAAGCACATCTTCCGCTTGACCACAGACTTAAAGGTCATTGCCTTCCATGACCAGACCTCATCAGCTTGTCATTTAATTGAAAATGCTGATGCCTGGGCATTTTCACATCTCCAGAAATGCTTTGCATTTTCCAACTCAACATACACAGATTTCTGCAAATTTCTGCTCGTGTTCTTATTCAAAAACCATCTGAGAATCCACAGTTTAGGTTCAGTCTGTTGGAGATATTTCCCTTTAAGCTTGACTTTTGTCTCACTAAAATGGCTTCACTCTGACTTCATGCCTTTGACTTCTGTGGAGGAATATCTAATATAAAACAGGGCCAGAATCAGCCTCTGAACACTTACTTTATGTGCTGGTCACTGTTACAGTAACATTATTAGCACTAAAAAAGGGGGGAAAAAGGGAATAAAGAGAATTTCCATGAGGATACATGTGGGGATCAATATGCCTGCACCACTTTAAAACAAGTAATGCCACACATATTGTTTTATGTCCTATAAAATGTGTGCTAAATGTGCTTGAAGCTGCTGTGGGTAATGGGGTGCAAAAGCTCTAACTGGACTAAAATAAATATTTCTGTGGATTATGGATCAGGAGGATCACACCTGGAATGGAGCTGCACCACCAGGCAGCGTTTTGCTGGTGAAGTTCATCTTTAGTGTGCAGTGGGCACAAATTCTGTGCTAGAAAAGGCTCATTATTGCCAATTGGCTTCCTGGAACTGCTATGGAATATTCACACACACACAAAATTATATATATATATATATATATATGTGTGTGTGTGTGTATCCCACAGGAGGCTCTTTGAGTGCCAAATGTTGGGTTCCCACTCCTCTCCCCCAGCCCTCACAATTCCCATCGTTCAGCACACCAGCATTGAGTGATGATGCCTTGGGATCCAGTTTCCCTGGAATTCTGCTGTCCCAGCCTGTCAGGATTGCCTTGTGCCCTCAAAACCATCAGCTCATTCATAGAAAAGAGAAGCTGAATTACTGTAATTATCCCAGAACAGAGAGAATTTCCCCTCCAATTTCCTCCAAGGATAAACCAAATTCACCCTATTTTGCCCTTTGCAGAAGCTTTCCTGCCTAATTGTTGGGAATCACCTGCCTTGGAAAGATGATTTCAAATTTTCCTTTATGAGACTGACCATGTTGTTTCATGTGCTGGTCACCTGAAGTGCTCTACATATTCCAAAAGCTGCAGATTTTGTGTTTCCATGAGTTCAGATCCTGTTTTGGGCACACAACCAAGTGATCGAAGACTCAAGGTGAGGTGTTGAGGGAAACGCTTCACAAAATCTGAGATATGGAAAGTCTCAGGGTTTCACAGGGAATAATTTTGTCCAGAAGTGCCAAGAATGGGGATTTCACCAGATTTTACCCTGGTGGGGGGAGTCTCTGAGCAGGAATAAGAGCCCTGAAAAGGAGCTGGATCACCAGAACAGGGCTGAGGTCGTGTGTGCTGAGCACTGAATGGATAATTGGGGAATAACTGCTCCAGATCCAGCTTAAAAAACTAGGCTGAGCAGGTGGAGAGAAAATAGGAATAAGGACTCAAAGATGGAAGTGATCTGGATCACAAAGACATAAGAGGATCCCCTGACTCAGGGTGTTTCCATCTGCCTGCAGGATAATTCAATTTACTTTCTCCAATCCAAACCTACATTGAGATGTCAGTTTTCTTTGTGCACTGGAGAAATTGAGTATTAAAAAAATGAGATTTGGATAAAAGAAGTGTCCTTGCACCTAATGGGCAGGGCCAGGAAGGCAGGAATGAGCAAGGGATCAAGAGGACAGCCGAGATGTGGATGTGGGGAAGGCCAAGGATGAGTCAGAGAAAGGATGGGAAGCCAAACTGGGATGAGGTTTTGATGCAGGGGATTCATCAAGGACCCCAAAGAGGCAGAGTTGTGCCGTGGGCAGACACTCAGTGATGAGACTCAAGGGAAATCTGGAAGCAAGAAGACACCCACAGAGGAAAAAAGGGCAGGGCAGGGTGGCAAAGTCCTGCCTGTTGTGATGTGTAAAACAGGGAAGGAATGGGACTGTGGGATCCAGGAACTGCAGGGTAAGGGAGGAACAGGCAAAAAGCTGCTGTTTTGAGATGACTCACCACCAAATACCTGCCAGTTTCCATGTCTGCATGAGGGTCCTCACACCAAGACATGAAGACACAGAGATCCTGGTGCTGCCTGGACCTTCCCCCCTCCTGCTCTGCTCCTCTCCTCCCTTCCCCATCTCCTTGGCCTCTCTCCCTGCTCCAGCTGCTCCTCTGACTCCTCCTTGTCAGCTCAAGCTGATCTCCCCAGGGCAATGAAGGATCTCCTGGTGGGAAGGGGTTTGCCACGGACAAAGCTCCAGGATCACACGTGGGGTTGTCTCCAGCACAAAGCCTCTGCCCAGCTCAGCTCTCCAGAGCCAAGCCCTCAGCCCCAGGACTGTGATTCCCCACCTCAGCCTCTCCCCAACACTGCTGGGGGGATCTGGGGCTCCACCATGGTTTTGTGTGCAAACACCAGCTTAGGCAACAAAGCCTTGCTGT
Source organism: Illadopsis cleaveri (assembly GCA_013399915.1). Taxonomy (NCBI): domain Eukaryota; kingdom Metazoa; phylum Chordata; class Aves; order Passeriformes; family Timaliidae; genus Illadopsis; species Illadopsis cleaveri. The sequence continues at coordinate 169,455 of VXBB01003361.1, read as the reverse complement.
TATTTCTGGGCAGGAGGTGGGAAAATGGAGGGAATCCAAGAGAGGGGAGCCTGGTGCTTGGCTGTGAGACCTCAGGGCTCTTCAGGGGGTGAAGCCCAAACTCATGAGGGCCCTGAGCCTCTGCTGGAGATGTGTTTGCTGCAGGAGGGGAGGGAAAAATGGGAATCTCCCTGAGAGACAGAAAGGTCTATGGAAGTGAGTAAGTGCAAGGTGGGGAGTTACACACCCCTGAGCTCCACCAGGGTGCTGTCTCTGGACCTTTTCACCTCGTGTGGGGACAACTGGTGGCCAACCTTCAGCCAGGGCAAGGCTGGGGAGTCCCTTGGAGTCAGGGGCCACCATCAGTAGTGGTTGGAGCCCAAGCAGTGATTTCTTTGGCTACACTTGCTTTGCATTAAATAGAACGGAAAACAAAATATTGCAGAGGTTTTCTCCCAAAATTTTGGTGGCTGATTTAGAAGTGTGCAAAATTTTTCTCTGTGTGTCTCTCTCTACCTTGGTTCTTTTTTTTTTTT
>VXBB01003361.1:131142-148498 GCA_013399915.1 Illadopsis cleaveri | reverse complement strand
AATGAGAAAACAATCTACTTCATTTATGTTACAATCATGAGAACTCCAGTACAAGAATGTAAAAACATCAGAAGGCTGAAAAATCAGGGTGACAGGACTTCTTGCTGTCCCTCTGCTCTGACCAACGTGAGTGAAGAGGTTTGTCTTTGTGTCACCAATCAAATTGGTCTGTGTGAAATAGTATAAAAGGGAGACACATCCCAAAAATAAAGGAGTCATTTTGAGCCTTCTGAAATTCGGAGTCTGTGTCATTGTGGTGTAAAACAGTGTCAGTTGGGGACCCTGGGGAAGCACCGTGGTCTCACCTTCCCTGTGGGGGGATCTGGATCAGGGCACTCAGGGCACGGGCAGGGACGGTCCCGCTGGGCTGCCAGCCGTGTCACAGCGTGTCACATCGTGCCACCCCTCACACGTCTCCTGCTGCTCCCCGTTTGTCCCCAGCTCCTCTCTCAGCCCAGCCTGTTGTGCAAATCCTCCTGCTCTTGTCAGACATGCCCCAGCCTGTGATCCTTGAGTAGTTTCTACTGATAAGGGAAATTCGCAGGGGTTACCAACCCCTGCCACAGATCAATGAGTTTTAGAGTGGGCAGATGTTCCACTAGGGAGTTACTGTGGGGCTCGGAGATGTTTTTGAAGAGCTGGAAAATATGAAAGGAATTAGAGATCCCAAGAAAACAGCTTGGCACTGGGGCATGTCACTGCTGTGCTGCTGAGTTCTCTCTGCTGCCTGGAGTGCTTTTTGTTCTCCCTGCGTGTTTGTGCCTGATGTGTCTGAGGGCATTTTGTCTGAGGACAAGCTGGATCACATCTAGAGTGAGCACAGAGAAGTGCACAGGGATGGTCTGACAGCTTTTCCTGTCTTTAGTGTGGAAAATGCTCCTTGTATTGAATCTTTATTCATTCCTTGTGTACATCAGGCACTGCCTGTGCTCAGTTTTTAGGCTCATCATGACAAGAAAGATGTTGAAGCATGTCCAGGGCAGGGAACAGAGCTGGGGACGGGGCTGGAGCCCCAGGAGAGGCTGAGGGAGCTGGGAAAGGGGCTCAGCCTGGAGAAAAGGAGGCTCGGGGGGACCTTGTGGCTCTGCACAACTCCCTGCCAGGAGGGGACAGCCGGGGGGGTCAGGCCCCTCGGTAACAAATGACAGAAGAGGACACAGCCCTGAGTTGTGCCAAGGGAGGGTCAGGTTGGATATAAAGAAGAATTTCTTCACTGAAAAGATTGTCAAGCCCTGGCACAGACTCCCCAGGGCACTGGTGGTGTCACCATCTCTGGAGGGGTTTAAAAGCCACGTGGATGTGGCACCAGGAGAGGTGGTCTAATGGTGGCCTTGGCAGTGCTGGGGGGAATGGTTGGATTTGGTGACCTTGGGGGTCCTCTCCAAGCTAAACAATTTTATAGTTGGCTGATTCTGTGTCAGTGTTTTAAGTTTTGTAGCTTGCACTGAGCGTGAGGAAAAAGTGCTTGAGCATTCAAAGCCCATTTCACACATTTTCTAAGGGTTTTCAAAGTGATTTTTGTTCACTGTGTGGGGAATGCTTAATGTTTTATTTGCACCACCATTTCTGCTGGATCCTAGAGACTGCCCACAGGGGGACAAAGCACAGAGCATCCCTCAGCTGGGAGGAGAGGGGAAATCAGGATGTGAGTTTGCTCACCTTGATCTCATCATTTCCTTCCCGCTTGGCATTTGGTTGGATCATCTGGAGTCTCCCACCAGAGGCTTCACGTGTCAGAGGTGCTGGAGGGAGAGCAGAGGGATGGCAGGGAATGCCTTGGGAAGGCTGAGCAGAAACAGAGACTGGACAGAGCCAGAGAATAAAGTAGAGATGTATTGAAAGGCCTTTAGGGTACACCTTGGGCAGGACAGGCCTGACCAGGGCTACACCCAAGGTGGGCCCAAAATGGTCACAAAATGGTCCCAAAATGGACAGTCATGAGGTCTCACACTTTTATAAGTTTTGGTCCATTTGCATATTGGGGTTTAATTGTCCAATTCCATCTCCAGGCTGTGAGGTCCCATCCTTCTTGTTCCTCCCTTCAGCCACCCTTGTTTGTGCTTTTGGGCTGAAAGTTGTCCTTGGTGTGCAGCAGGAAAAGGATTTGTTTTGTGTCCCTGCTGTGTGCAGAGCTGAGTGACACTGACTGTGAGCTCAGAGCTGCACCCCTGGGCAGCACAGAACCTGAAATACATGGAAGCTCAAACTTTAGCCATCAGGCTCCCCTTGGCATGATCAGCTCCTGGGCTGTCAGCTGTGCTGTGGAAGGCTTTTCTGGTGGGCGTGGGCAGGGGGCTGTGTCCAGAGGGGCTTTCCAGGGTCACTCCTCGCCCTGGCACAACTCCTGACCCCCAGGGAGCACAAGCAGGGCAAACCCAGCTGCTGTGTGGCAAAATCCCCCGGTCAGACTGGGTTTGTCAGCGGGCAGGAGATGGGGCCCAGCTCCTGGGGCAGCCCTGGCCGTGGGGTGACACAAGACGGGAAGGAGTGGGAGGCCGTGGGATGGGTCCCCACCTCCGCCGTGTGTCCCTCCTGTGACCTCCCACCTGCTCCCACTCTTCCCTGTCTCCCACGCACACGCGTGAGGCGCCGGGCTGGGCCGGGCCGGGCCCTGCCGAGGTGTCGGGAGCTGAAGGAATGTCGTGGCCCAAAGGGATGCTGCTCCCGCCTGTCCTTGGCTCCAGCCCGCGGCTGCGGGGGAGGCGGGGGCTGTGGAACGGCAGCTGAGCCACTCCAGGGACTCCGGGAGAGCCTTGCAGGGTAAATCCCCGGCCTGCCCCGTCTCGTGTGTGCTGTGGGAAGAGAGGATGACATGGACAGCCTGGAATTCCGGTGTTTAGAGTGGCTGCACAGGACGTCACTTCTGCTGCAGCTTTGTAGGAAGTTTTGTAGCGTCAGGCACAGCTTGGCTGGACATTTCCCCACCCGTTGCAGCTCGCCCCAGGAAGCTGGCTCTGTAAAGTGCTCCCTTGTGCTCCAGGGCTTTGCTGTTGGCAGTCCCCAGCCAACGCTGCAGTGAGGAGGAGCCTTGCCTCTGCCCCAGCCTCCCTGCTCCATCAGCAGCAAACACAGCTGGCTGCTGCTGCCTGGACGTCCAGGGGTTACTGAGGATCCATGGAACAGCCTCAGGGAGACGTGGCTCTACGTGACAAACACAAACAGAGGCAGAAAATCTGGTTATTCAGTGCAGTGAGTGGTGATTCTGTAGAAAGGATTATATGGCGTGGAAGAATGACTTTGTCACTGCCTTTCACACGTCACAGCTGGGCACAGCTGGGCTTTCCCTTTCCCTTCTCCTTCTTTGGGAGTGATGCAGCCCAGAGCTGTCCCAAGGGAGCAATGGAACCACAGGAACTTGCAGCTCACTGGCTCCAGACTGTGAATTTCCCGAGCGGAGCAGTGGTGACGTAGTCTGAGCTCATGGCCACAGCCTGCAGTGAAAAACACTAAAACCACTAAAACCCTCTAAAACACTTCAACTCTTGAGCTCAGTCTGCCAGAGCTTTGTTTTCCTTTTGACACAGGCCTTCAAGTTTTAGGCTGCCGCTGCCACATGAAGTGAGTGCTGTAAAAACCCAGGGGGTGGGGATTGTGTTCTTTCCATGAAGGGATGGCCCATGTTCCCCCAGGCAAAGCCTGCTGCTCACAAAGGCACCAAGTCTGCCAAAACACCCCCAGGCATGGCTGGAGTGCCAAGTGGCACAGCCGTGTGGCAGCTGGGCACAGGAGCCAGAGCTGAGCACTGCCAGGGTGCCATTCTCCTGCTCCTGCACCCTCAAAACCACAGGGCATCCAGCCAGGGTGCCATTCCTGTGCTCCTCAAAACCACAGGACATCAAACCCTGTGCCATTCCTGTGCTCCTGCTCCCCAAACCACAGGGTATTGAGCCAAGGTGCCATTCTCCTGTTCCTGCTCCCCAAACCACAGGGTATTGAGCCAGGGTGCNCCAGCCAGGGTGTCATTTGCATGTTCCTGCTCCCCAAACCACAGGACATCACACCCTGTGCCATTCCTGTGCTCCTGCACCCTCAAACCCACAGCGTATTGAGCCAGGGTGCCATTCTCATGTTCCTGCATCCTCAAAGGCACAGGGAATCCAGCCAGGGTGCTATTCCTGTGCTCCTGCTTCCCAAACAACAGGGCATCAAACCCTGTGCTATTCCTGTGTTCCTGCTTCCCAAACAACAGGGCATTGAGCCAGGGCACCACCCTCATATTCCTGCTCCCCAAACCACAGGACATCCAGCCATGGTGCCATTGTCCTGTTCCTGCAGCCTCAAAGCCACAGGACATCAAACCCCGTGCCATTCCCGTGTTCCTGCTCCCCAAACTGCAGGACATCCAGCCGAGGTGCCATCCCCATGTTCCTGCTGCCCAAACCACAGGGCATCCAGCCAGGGTGCCATTCCCCACAGGGCATCACCAAATCCTGCAGGAACCTTTCACAGGAGGCAAAAGTTCAGAAGCAAAAAGTTCAGATTGTTCCTAAAATGCTCAATGAGAAAGGACTGTCTGAGTGATGAAATGGGGATTTATGGATTTCCTCAAGTTTATCATGGAAGGTTTGTGTCAGATCCGAACCTTTCCCATTGTATTTCTGATTTAGCTGCAACCTTTGTCCAAAGTGTTGGAAAACCCACTCACAAAGGAAAAGGCCCACACGTCAGGCTTGGCTCAGTGGCACAGGAAGCAGAGAGGTGCCTGTGGAGGCAGAGGGGAAGGACTGCTAAAGCAGAACCCTCTGACGAAGGGCATGGACTGTGGAATCCAGGCCTTAATCCTTGTGCTCTGGGGAACACTGAATTGTCTGTGGTGAAACAGAGGGCTCACACTTCATCAGTCACCCTCCTCACACGTGGCCCCATTCCAGGTCCAGGCCCTGGCAAAGGGCAGAGGCAGGAAAGAAATAAGGACAAATTTTCCCCAGGACCTCACTGTCCTGTGCATGTTTTCACATCTGGGAATAATTAATGACTTCCCATGTGCCAACAATTTCCTGGCATGGATCTGACCCTGGTTTTCCCTTGAAATGAACAATGGCATGGATTTATCCCTTGTTCAGCCAGCCCCTGCCACACTTCTGCTATCACATAATTTGCCCTTTTGTCCAATTCTCTAATAGCTTTATGGCTTGCTTTGGCAGAGGCTTCATGGATCGTTTCCCATCAGCTAAATAAACAAAGCCAGGGCCAGTGGCCTCCACTGGGATTAATTTCAGAGCTCTCCTTCCCAAGAGCTCATCCAGGAGAAGGATCTGACCTCTTGTGAGTCTTGTGATGTGTTGATCTGTCTTACAGAACTTGTTAGTGAGCCTGGTGATCCCAAGAAAGCCCTTGTTTGGGTAGGGAGAATGTAATTAATAATTCAGTTAATTGCAATTAATCGAATGTAATTAATAACTGTACAGGAAGAAACACAGTGCCCCCCTGCCCTCTCTGGTTCTGGGCAGGATGCCCAGCCCTGAGCAGAGCAGGATTTTACAGCTGATGTTCCAGCTGTGAACATCCACAGCTTGGTTCACACTGAGTGAACATCAGAGGAACTGAAATCTCACCATCAGCCTTCCCTGCCTGTTTGTGGCCACCATCACCTGAACCAATCAAATTCATAGAATCAAAGAATTCCAGACTCGTTTTGTTTGGGGGACCTTAAATATCATCAAGCTCCGCCCCCTGCCATGGCCAGGGACACCTCCCACCATCTCAGACTGCTCCAAGCCCCATCCAGCTCTTCCTGAGATGGGACATCCACAGCCCCTCCGGGCAATCCATTCCAGTGCCTCATCACCCCCAGAGTAGAGAATTTCTTCCTAAAAATGATGGATTCAAGAAATGAAATTATTGCCAGGCTTGATTGAATTAATGCTTTATAAAGCCTGTAACACTCCCCTCCTCCAGTATTCCCCCTCCCTATCAAAGCTGTAGAATTCCTTTCTGTAATTCTTTGAGGATGCTGCAAATTTTCTTGGCTTCAATCCATACTGGGTATGTTTATAGAAGAGGAGTTCTTTGTGGGGACAAAATAAGCAGGATTTGTGTGTCTTGGGAAAGTTCTTGGGCATGAGATTGCTGGGAGCTGAGGGAATGTTTTGGGGAAGCATTTTGTAGGTTTTCCCAGTGTACCCACACCTGTACTGGGGCTGGGAGGATTTGGGAGCTGTGGAAAAGCCCCTGTTGGAGGTGTCCAGCTGCAGGTAGCAAACAAAAGGCAGTGCTGGGACATTCCTGGGAATTACTCTGCTGTGACTCCCTGATATTGGCAGCTTGCCGTGGCTCCAGTGGGAGGACATGGATGGAATCTCTGCCAGGCCTGGAGGCTGGAGCTGCAGAGTGATGTGGGGACAGCCTGTGCCCAGCAGAGGATGGGATGGCAGCGCTTGGCCTGCTGCCCACTTGATCAGGGTTTTAAGTGACAATCACAGAATTTCCTGAGCTGGAAGAGACCCACCAGGATCATCCAGTCCTGTCTGTGCATCCCTGCACAGACCCCCCAACAATCCCACCCTGGGCATCCCTGGCAGCGCTGTCCAAAGGCTCCTGGAGCTCTGGCAGCCTCGGGGCCGTGCCCATTCCCTGGGGAGCCTGGGCAGTGCCCAGCACCCTCTGGGGGAAGAACCTTTCCCTGCTCTGCAGCCGGAGCCTGCCCTGGCCCAGCTCCAGCCCTTCCCTGGCTCCTGTCCCTGTCCCAGAGCAGAGCTGGGAGCTGCCCCTCGGGAGGAGCTGCAGCCCCCAGGGAGAGCTCTGCCCTCAGCCTCTTCTCCAGGCTGAACAAGCTTCTCCTCCAGGCCCTTCTCTGTGTCATAATTACACATTTCCTGCTCGCAGCCTTTCAGCCCACTCCATGCCCTTTGCAGAAACCTGATCCCTCGGGATTCCCAGGTGGGATGGGGCAGAGCATCCCCGGTGGGACGTGGCCGCCGGCCCGTGCCCCGGCGTGGGAGACTCCTCGCCTGTATCGCCCTTCCCCTCCCTCCAACACGCCCTCTCTGTTGGCTGCAGTTCTGAAGAAGCTGCTTGCCCACACAAAACTCGTACTGAAATGAGGGATTAAGAAATAAATGCACTTAGCAGAGGCTGGAGAGTCAGCGTGCTGAATGTTCTGTCCATCAGGAGCTGGGCCTCTAACCGTTGTTCTCAGAGATGTGATGTGCATTGAGAATTTTAGTGTTCCGGGTGGAAATGCCACAGGAAAGTACTCCAAAACTAGGCTGGAATTTCTAAATCTCTGAAGCAAATCTATATATCAGAAACAAAGCAGGCTGGGAAAGGCATATGGTTTGTCCATGAAATTTTTCTCAGGCTGATCTTATTGTTTCAGCCTCTCTCTCTCAGCGGCTCTGGATGAAACTGTGTCATTTTGGGTATTTTCATTATTTCAGGGGGATTTTACTTCTGTTGACACTGAGATTACAAACCCACCACAGGTACTTTTTTGTGGAATGTGGAGTACAGATAAACAACTGCAGTTTGTTATTCTGACCCTGAAAAGAAGCAGGCACTAATCCCAGCCAGGGCAGGGCCCCTACAGTTCACCTTAAAATGGGATAATGGCTTATTGTTAATTTGTCTTCCTCCTGTAAAAAGTATCATTTGTTAATGAAAGCAAATCTTTCATGGAAGCCCAAAAATTGCTTTGCAGAGATGGGAAACACCGGATTGTTGGGCAGACAACAAAGCACAATAAATTTCTTTGTGCTTCAAGACTTTTTGTCTCTCCTTCTTCTTCCTGGATAACCTCTGGGACTGTTACCAGGCTTAGAGGAGATGCTCAGCTCTGGGAGGACAGAGACCCCTCAGGGCCAGCCCTTTGCCAGGTGTGTCCATATGTATTTGCAAGGTTGTCAATATATATTTAGATTATGAAGGATTACGTTTCTCTTTAGCCAAACCAGCTTTAAATTGAGCCTCTGTGTCCTGGTGTGTGACTTGAGAGCAGTTGTCAGGCAGCATTAAGGCTCTTTTCATCCATCCATCCATCCATCCATCCATCCATCCATCCATCCATCCATCCATCCATCCATCCCTCCATCCATCCATCCATCCATCCATCCATCCATCCATCCATCCATCCACAAAGTGCTGACCTGGAGTTTTGTCCCTGGCAGTTTCAATGTGTGTGTCAGTTAAAGTGTGATTATGTCCACTGGGATTTGGGAGGGTGGCTCAGCCCGGAACACAGCCCGTGCAATTAAAGAAGGGACACTGTCGGCGTTCTTTGAGGTCTCCTGAGCCTCTGTGGTGACTGAGTGGGCTAATTCTGCTCACGGTGAGCACAGAAAACCACAGCCTGCTGGGCTGTGAAAGCCACAGCCTGCTGGGATCAGAGGTGAGGGCATGGAAATTACAGAGGGGAAGGGGAAATTATGGTCGTCTTGTACAAACTGTGCCGTCGTGGCTTTGAATGCAGAAGTGACACAAGTGTGAGTGAAGAGGGGCAGACTCCAGCCTTCACTTCCCTCAAGATTTGTGGTTTTTAATACTGAACAGGTTCAGGGATGATTCAAACACCTGTAGAAGCTGCACAGAAGTGCAGACCCCTCTCAGTTTTACAGAAGAATCTCATTAGCTCTAGACAGCATTTATCTTGTCTGTGTGGCTTCTCCCTGTGAAGTGCTGGGTCAAAATTATCTCAGCTCCTGGGAAATTATAGCCCAGAGCAGCTGTGGCTGCCCCTGGATCCCTGGAAGTGTCCAAGGCCAGGCTGGATGGGGCTCTGAGCAAACCTGGGATAGTGGAATGTGTCCCTGCCCATGGCAGGGGAATGGAACTGGATTGTCTTTAAGGCCCCTTCCAACCCAAAAAAGTTTATGCTTCTATGAAATGCAGCTATTATAGGAACAATCCCTGAAATCTGCTTTTCTTGGGCAGATCAGGCCTACTCTTCCTGAGCTGATGCCCAAAAAAAGTTGAAGACATCTGTAGCTTCCCCAAAGGAAAAGCCAGTGCATTCCTGAGATGCACCACTGGGACAGGAGGAAAGCTGGAAATCTCCTCCTGGTTATTTGAGGTGACATTTGAGAGGCAGGAAGTCTCCTAGCAGGACAGTTTTGTCTCCTAGCAGGACAGTTTTGTCTCCTAGCAGGACTAAATGTGATTGCATTCACGTCTTCCAAAGGAATTGCTTTGGAATCCATCATTTGACTTTGATTTTGATTTTGGGCTCATAATTGGAGCTGTTTGAAGAACAGGGATTGGTTGGAAGAGTTGATCAAGTGAACATATGAAAATGTGCCCTCATCTCACACTGCCTAACTACTGACCTGGGACAACAGAGAGCTGCACTTGCAGGGGGTTCACCCCCCCAGGTACTGCCCAGGGAGAAAATAACTGCACCAAGCATCAGTGCAGAGCACAAAAATGAGTAGCAATAAGATGGGACCTCTCCAGGGAAGAGCCTGACCCCCAGGTCACTGTGTAGAGGGGAGCATGACCCAGCTGCTGCCATGAGCTGTTCACTGAGGTTCCCATCCCTGGAGGAGCGTGGTCAAGGTGGGCAGGAGACAGGAACACATCTGGCTTTGTGGGCAGATGTGGCAGCAGGATGAGGGAGCAGCACGGGAAGAGCAGATGTGGGGAAGAAATGATGGCCAAATGTCATGGTGAGCCTGTGCAGAAGGACCTGCTGGGGGTTAGTAACTGGTTTTGCACTGAGAGGGGCTGAGGTGGGGAAATGGGGCTGTCACATCCAAGGAAAGTGCTTGCAGCAGCCAGAATGCAGCTGGATGGAGCCTGCTCTGATAGCACGGTGTTTTTGGGAACAGTCAAGTGGAATTAGGATGGAGTGGCAGCTCTGAGGGCACAGGGGATGGTGCTGAGAGGAGCTGGCGGGTGTGGCTGTGAGGCAATCCTGCCAGGCATTACTGCCCTGTCAGGTCCATGGGGGCCGTGACGTCCTCAGTGGGGGAGGAAGGAGACTTGTTGGGACAGCCCAGCCTGGGATGCAGGATCTGGGTAGGAGTCTGTGCAGGTTCCTCTTCCTGGCTGCCTTCTGAGGTCAGGAGTTTGCTGCTTCTTAATTAGGCCTTTCTCACATGCCGAGGAAGTTAATTAGTCAATTCCTGAAACTTTTCAGCTCCCTCCTCTCCTCCCGTGGGATCTCCTGGCATGGTCCCAGCGGCGGGGTGAGTGCATTACGCACTGGCTCTGTGGGTGAGCCTTCCCTCAGCCCATGACCACAGTGCAGGACACGACAGGAGTGGCGATCGCTGCTGCCTCCTGAGCGCTCCGGGCTGTGCCAGTGTGGACGTGCCAATGAGGAAACAACAGACCTCATCTCCTCCAGCGTGTCCATGAGCTTGGAAAAGTGATGTAACAGCCCTCACATCCCAGCCCTGCTGTTTGGGCAAAGCCTGTGAGTCAGGGACCTCTGGGGAAGAGCAGAAATGTTTTGCACCGATCAGCGAAGCTGAGATTTCCGGTGGGGGAAATAATGGAGCGTTGCTAGAGTACAGCAGTGGCTCGTGGAAGGATCTCTTGACACAGAATGTGACTCTGTCTCCATCCAAATGAGTTTTGACTACCTGATAAGGCTGATTGCTGCCAATTAAAGCTCATGACTTTTGTGTAGCTGAACTCTGGGCCATAATAGGCAGGAGAAGTTATAGGTTAACCTATAGAGAAATCAAGCAGGAAAACTTTTTTTTTTTATTTTATTTTATTTTTTTTTTAAACTGGGACCAAAGAATTAATGGAAAAGCAAAATTCTCTAAAAGCCTCATATTTTTTTCCCATGTGCAGCTTCTCTGGTATGGTGCAATAGAAGGGCAGTGGTTGATGTGAGAGGTGTTACATGAGGAAAACGCTGAGAAACAGATGCTCAGCTTAATGGCACAGTCTGTGCTTTATCACAAAATTATACCTAATCCTATACCTAATTATACCTGCAGATTGTATCTGCAAGTGCTTATAATTTCCCAGGTTAAACATCAGCTTGTTTTTGCACTGCCATCTAAACTAATTGTTACTTACACACAGCTGTCAGGACATAATGCTTGGAAAAATGTTCTGCCCCCAGAATGTTCTATCAGCTGATCTGGTGGGATTTGAACCCTATAAATTAACACACTGCCATTGACAATGGGAGGAATTTTCATCTATTTGAATCTTTTAGAGTAGAGAATGCAGGAATGTCATGGATAACTGGAGGTCTCTTGTGGAAAAAGGCTGTTCCCTTGTACTCTCTCCCACTCAATTATTTAAGGCAAATCACTTCTGGTTTTACATTAAGCAGTAGAAATCTGGTCTTGGTAATCTAAAAACAGAAGGAAGGTGAGAATGTAGGCTGGGAGAGATAATAATTCTATTAGATCAAATATCCTGGGGAAATAACACGACAGAAGTACCTGATGTTTCTTATCTCATTTCCCTTTGCCACACACGACTGTCCTGTAGCTCACACACCAACACTTCCAATTCTGGCCATTTCATGGCAGTGATGTGGCCTTACAGAGCCACTCCAGCCCCAAAGCCACTGTCCTGCTCCTTCAGGCACACAGTGACTTCCCAGTGACAATCAATTCCCGGTTACACCCAGCTCCACCCATGGGAAGGGGACAGGGAAGTTTGAAGGGAAGTGCTGGAATGCTGCCATGGTAAATGAAACAAAATGCAGAGGGGTTTTAGCCTCTTTTCCTCATCCTTTTCTGTCTTGAGGTCTCTCTACTACCAAGGTGAAGAAGTGAGGACCAGGACATTCAGAAACACCCGGGGGAATATGAGCAATGCAGATTAGGGGATCAATTTGGAGTACTGGGAAAGGCTCTGTGGTGTAAGAGTCACAAAGCAATGAGAGAAGGGACACAAATCACACCCTGTCCCCCTCCCTTCTGCTGTCATAGGTGGATCGAGCAAGAGGAACAATGATTTCTAAATCTACAGAATAATTTTGTCCTGTGTTCTTATCTCTTTGTCAGCTACAAGATGGTATCAGCTGTAGCTGAAGGACTAATGCCTGTTTCTTTGTAATTAATATTGATTAAACTCTCCTCTCCTGTTGGAAAGATGAGTTATTGTGGAAAGCTTTAACACCTGTCTGTGTTGTGTAATAAAACTCTTGCATTTGCAGAAATGCCATGCAGGCTGCTGTGCCATTCCCAGAAATTCTTCCTGTTATCTGAAATTGTGAAGAATAGCAAGTGGGGGAAACATCCTAAATAATCATTTCCTTGAATAAGCAATGGTGTCGAGAAAATGAAACTGTATAGAACCACAGGGGGATCCTGACAGTGACTTCTACAGCTTTCAGCAAAACACTCTTGATAAATAAAGACAAATGAATCATCTGTGTGTGTTCATTTGGAGCAGACACTGGATGAAGGATGCCCCTGTGCTTCCTTTATCCTGTTCCACTGAGCCTTCAGCAGAGCAGCCTTCCCCACCTGATGGGAGGAAAAGAAGGAGCTCAAATCATGAAGCTGTTAGACCTCCCTGCCTAATTTAGAGACTCCTCTGTTTTGTTTTTCCATCGATTTGTTGGGACACCATTTCCCTCATCTTCTGAACTTCCTCTCCCCACTTGTTCTCTGGGTCATTGCAGTAATGCGTTTTTACAATGATGAATATTCTTCCAAATTCCCAATAGGATGTCTCACCACTGAGCCCTCTGGATTTGGAGGGTGCTACCTCAAGTCTTGGGAATTCATGCAGAAAATCTCCTTCACTGAATGATGTAGGACTGGTGTCTGGAATGAGTAATGGAAGGGCATTTGGGGTCATGTGGGGTCTTGTATCACTGTAAGGAGAGAAATGTTGTGTTTAATGGAAATTATGGACCTTGGAAGAGAAAAACTAGGGAATCAGACAGGAAGGCTTCTCTTTTATCTAGATCTGGATTATTTTTTTACTTTTCCCCATGCCCTTCTCAAACTGGGCTTGATCCAGGAGGCTGCAGCACCTCTGCTCTGCCCCCGCTCTGCCTGTCCCCACCCTGCAGAACCCTCCCTGTGCGTGCCAAGCCATCCCTGCCACCCCTCAGCCACCCCAGCAGGCAGCAAACACCAGCTGGGTGAAGAGTTCTTGTTGTGGGGCTGCTGGCCTGGCAGGGAATTCTCCCAGCTCCTGGAAACCACCAGCACTCCTTGCACAATCCCTGGCACGCAGGGCCCGCGGTGACGTGCCAGGAGCCACCTCTGGCTCAGGTGTCAGGGGACAGCTACACTGGGAGCCCCCACACCCTGGGGTGACCCTGGGGCCCCAGCCAGGCCAGTGCTGGCTCTTGGGGTGTCCAGCTCTCCTGTGTGCTGGGCTGTGGTCACTTGGGGGGTCACTGTCTTGGGGAAAGGCTTTCAAATGTGGCTGAAGAGCTCTGTGTGTGTCAGGGCTTTGCAGGGCTGGGTGTCAAGGGATTTTTATTGAAAGTCCATGCAAGAGACAGTAATGAGTAACACAGAGAGCTGTCACAGCATGCCGAATGGTTTGGGTTGTGAGGGACATTGAATCTTATCCCATCCCACCCCTGCCATGGGCAGGGACACCTCCCACTGTCCCAGGCTGCTCCAAGCCCCAGTGTCCACCCTGGCCTTGGGCACTGCCAGGGATCCAGGGGCAGCCACAGCTGCTCGGGGCACCCTGTGCCAGGGCCTGCCCACCTCCACAGGAAAAAGTTTCTTCTGCATATTGAACCTAAATTCCCCCTCTTTCAGTTTGGAAATAGGATTGTCTCAGGTTCCTCTGTAGCAGCATGTCCAACTGAAGGAAATCCAGGAAAATCCAGTGAGGATTACTCAAGGTGTGGAGAATGCAGGCAGCATAAGGCACTAACACATGAAGTGCGTGGCTAAAAGATGATTACAGGGCATCTTTGAGACCTGCTACATAAAATGTCTTTGAGAGGAGGAAAAGAACAGAGAACTGATCAACACCTCAAAAATGTGCCTGAAAAAAGACTTTAAATCGTGTATTCTGCACTGGCCAGTTGCTCTTCTTCTCTGGGCTTTGAATTTACAATAGGAAATACAGGCTGGGATTCTGGGCTTCTTATTTCACATAACCATTAAGGTTGGAATGGACTTCCAAGGTCATTGAGCCCAACCTTTGTGAAGCACTTGATGATTTAATCAGAAATTGTAATTGCTAATATTACTACTCTTAATATTACTATTGGTATTGTTATTGTTGTTACTGTTATTATTATTAAATAAAGTTCTTCATTGGCAGACATTTCTTAAATGCTAATCATATTTTCACTTGCAATATCAGTGTTGTTTAGATCAGCCTCTGCTCTTCAGGATTGCTGATCTAGTACAAAAATACCTTTAAAATCTTCCCAGATTGCATAGCATGGAAGTTCTGCTGTTAAAAATAATAGCTGGGAAGAATAGAACCAGCAGAACTTAATGTGCAAGGAGAGTGAGATGCAAAAACCTCAATCCCAAGGTGCATCTACCCCTTGGCACTTCACACTGAGCCATGCCAGAGCTAAACAGAATCTTTCTGATAAAAACATTTTTCCTCTGGGGAGAAAATCAGCTTGAATCAAGTGAAAACTTGGAGGAATGATGCTGTCAAGAGCTAACATGAATAGTTTTCTTTTCAATTATATTTGATTGTCCTGTTTCAACTTAGTTTGACTTAATTTCAAAATAATCCCTCTTTTCTCTGTTTTGGTAAAAATTAAAAAACCCCATCATGACTCTACTGAAGTTAAATATTAGACAAATCAAGGAATTATATTCAGGGAATAATTTTCAGCTTTTCATTCTGTACTGAAAGAAAACAAAGGGAAACATCTGAAGAGGGCCCAGAGAAAGGAAATTTCAAGTATCATCTCTATTTAGCAGTGGCGAGATCAAACCTGTGGCTGTCACACCATGAGATGGTTCCAGTGAGAAAAGAGCAATTCTTTAGTAATTCAAACAGCATTTTCACAGATTATGGACAAGCACATATCCAGAGCTGTCTGTGTCCTGATTTCCCCAGTCAGAAACAATTGTTGCAATAATTTCCAGAGTCTTCATTTAGAAAAAGGATGTGCTGAAAAACAGAAGCAGGACTTTGAGCTGTTCCACGATAGAATGGTGCAATCAGCAGAGTGTTTGTGTGATGAACCCAATGGCACAGCCATGTCCACATTGCTGTGATGTTACTCCAAGGACCTCAGTCTGTATTTGTCAGTTCCTATTATTGTCTCGTATTCCAAATGTTGTTTGAGGTTACCAGAAGGAGCTGGACTGGACACTAGTGAACACCCAAACCTCTGATCCTCATCACTTCTCAGCTGGCCTTCCTCACTTTTCCTGGAGGAGCCTGGGAGTGACTAATTGCAGGAATACCAAAATTTGGATCTAAGGTCAGGCTTAGGCTGGGCACACGTCAGATTTCACCCAGCTGGGTCGATGGATTGTTTTACCTTTTGATAATTCCCCGTCCCATGTCACTGACAAGCTACAAGAGCACAGAGGCTCCTCCAACAGGAGCTGCAGCCAGAGGAGCTGGGCACAAGTGTTGGAACCCTGGGCACTGAGAATTTCAGACTTTCTGTGCCCACAGGCACTGACCCCCAAGCAAACACTGCATTGACCTGAGGCCTTGGAAAAGGCTCCCAAAATTGAGTGACAGCACTGGGATTGTGGGAGTGGAGTTTGAATAGAAGTGTGTGATATCACAGGGTGGAAAACTTAGAGTTTAAGGGTTTAGAATATAGCAATATATATAAAGCAAGATGGAGGATTTAGGGTGGCCGAGTCCTTCTTTTCCACCTTCTTCTTCATGGATCTGGGTGGTGTTTTGTATTTGGNGGAAAGGCTGGGAGAGCCGGGAGTGTTCACCTGGAGAGGAGAAGCTTTGGGGTGAGCTCAGTGTGGCCTTGCAGGGCCTGGAGGGACCAACAGGAAAGATGGAGAGAGAAGATTTACAAGGGTGTGGAGGGACAGGACACAGGGAATGGCTTCCCACTGCCAGAGGGCAGGGCTGGATGGGAGATTGGGCAGGAATTGTTCCCTGGCAGGGTGGGCAGGCCCTGGCACAGGGTGCCCAGAGCAGCTGTGGCTGCCCCTGGATCCCTGGCAGTGCCCAAGGCCAGGCTGGATGGGGTTTGGAGCACCATGGGAGTGGAACTTGATGTTCTTTTAGGTCCTTTCCAATCCAAGCCATTCTGTGACTCTGTGACTAAGAGAACAAACTGTTCTCTGCTCCTGTGGGGGAAGCCCAGGATTTTCAAGATCACCACGAGCAGCGTTGTGTTGCAGCAAGTCCCATCTGGTCACTCCAGTTTTGGAGACCATTTGAGGCTTTTTTTGGCTGCTTCATGGCAACATCACATCTCCCCACCAGCTCTCCTTCCCCCACTGTCCTGCACTGTGTGAGAGGTGGGCAACCACGAAACAGAAGCTTTCGTGCATCACAAACCTTCCTGTGGTCCCTTTGAACACTTTACAGGAAGGACACTTTGTGACAGCCACCCACTGCACATTTCCTGAGGGGAATGTTCTTGGGGACAAAGCTGATGGGCACAGCCTGCAGGGACTCCATGTGTCCCCTGGTGAGGATGTGGTCCATGATTAACACAGATCAGAGGATTAAGTTGGAAAACATTTAAGAAAAATATTCTATTTTAATTTTTGTTTTGGTTGAAAGACAAGATTCACTTTTCTCCCTTTGCTGGTTGAGCAGAGCAGCCCTGCTTAATTCAGGAAGCTCCTCAGCCATGATGGAAAAATTCCCAAGGATGAAAATTCCAGAAATAGGACAAAGCTTGATATTCTTGTGCACTATTATTCACATTTCCAGTGAAAAATACCTGCTTCTGTCTCTGGATGTGATTTACATAAAGATGCAGATGGGAAAAAAAAAAAGAAAAAGAAAAAAAAAAGAAGTAAAATCCTGGAATCCCACGCATGTGACCGCATGAGCTGAAAATCCCATTGCTTGCCTCAACACACCCTCTGCAAAGTGTTTCCTCTCCTCCTCTGCATCTGGGGGTGGCCTTCTCAGCCACCCCCACGCAGAGAAACTACTCTGCAGCTCCTTGACGAGTGAGGCACCGAGGAATGGCGTGGGTGGGATAGCTCCAGGGAAACCCGGGGCTGCCAGAGGGAAAAAGGGATTGAAAATAAACTTTTTTTTTTTCCTTCCTCCAAGTACTTGTGTGCTCGAAAGGAACGCAGTGAGAGACACCGGAATTGTGGCAGGGTGACACTGGCCCAGGGAGGGAAAACACTAAAATCGAGGGAATAGAAATTCCAACTCATGCTCTGTGTGCAGCTGGCAGTGCTGTTGGGTTTGTGGCAGTGCTGGTGAAATTGGGACTGCTTGTTCCCAGTCCAGGGAAATCAGTGGAAGGAGTTCTACAGCTTTTGGTAAAGAGTTGGGTCAGGCCTCGCTGCACCAAATTGATAACAAAACCAGGTGTTCTCTTGTT
>VXBB01003361.1:101318-122336 GCA_013399915.1 Illadopsis cleaveri | reverse complement strand
CTCCTAAAACATTCAGTATTTGGGAAGGAGCACCAAAGAACTGAGGGGCTTTTTGGAGTGTTTTAGCAGGGTGTCAGGGGTTTCTCAGACACCTGTGCACGGCTTGTCTTTTGTTTTCTGTAACGTTTGTTATTTTGTTACTTTTCATTTATTAAACCTTTTGCTTTACAAAACACCCCTGAAGAGCAGTCTGGCTGAAATTATTTTAAGCCAATCTGCAAGGGCTGGACCCTCAGAGACTGATACATTTACACCTGGCTCACAACACTCTGGCCAGGTGTTAACCTGTGTCAGGCGATTAATTCAAAACAACCCAGAGGAGTGATTCTCCCTTTCACGTTGCTGAATAATTATCCTGTGCCTATTGCACCCCAGGAGGTTGAAAGGGTGAAATTTTAATGTGATCTCTTTTGATACAGCACGTCCAGAAGAGCTGAGGCATCTCCTGTCAGGTCAGGGGATCTCCTGGTGACACGGGATGGGGCATGGGACAGGCCTTGCCCTTTTACCTGCTGCAGACTTCTGGTTTTGACTCCAGACCAGCAGGTTTTGTTTTCCCCTGCAGTGTTTAAACCACCTTTGCTTCGCTTTTAAAAGGCTCAGCCTTCAGCTGGCAGTGCTGCTGCCCGAGTGCACCCTTGACAATCACATCCTAATGAATCTGCTTCCATAAATCTCAACCTTCCTTCAGGAAAACGTATCTCTGACTGGAAATTTTAAAAAAACCCCAATAATTTGGAATTGTACATAGCATGTACCTCATGGGGCAGATAATTAGTAAAGTTATTTTCTAATATCGCTATCTTTCAAAAGAGGGAAGTGACTTTGTCTAATCTTCATGGAATTTAACATAAGAGGACTGGTAGAATGACTCAGGTCTGTTATGCTTTATTCTGCATAGTTGCTGTAGTTTTCTTTTCAGTTTCATTTAATTTTTTTGAACGAAAATCAGCTTAAGAATTTTTTTTCCCCTTGTCCTGTTATATGCTTTGAGTGAATTCATGTAACACCTAAACAAAACACACGCTGAAGTTCCTTGTTGCTTAGTGAGTTTTAGGCCCTTTTAATTGAGGTTAGTGAGTTTTACACCCTTTAAATTGAGGTTAGTGAGTTTTACACCCTTTAGATTGAAATTAGTGAGTTTTACACCCTTTAAATTGAAGTTATTTGGACCTTAAAACACCCCCAATGTGTTTTGTAGTGAAAGATCAACACAGGGTGCCCAGAGAAGCTGTGGCTGCCCCATCCCTGGAAATGTCCCAGGCCAGGTTGGAGCAATCTGGGATAGAGGGAGGTATCCTTGCCCATGGAATGCAGTGGAATTAGATGACCTTCAAGGTCTTTTCCAACCCAAACCATTCAGTGATTCCATGATCAAAGCTGGAGGGAAGGACCAAGTGACTCATTAAAAATCCTGGCACCAAACAAAGATATCTTACTCAACTGTTGATACAACGCCGTGACCTTGGGTTGTTGCAGCACCTGAACTCCTGCACTGTGACTGTTCCTGCTTCAAACCACTCCAGAATTTGAGTGGCTGTGTATTTTCAGCCAGTCTTGGTGGCTATTAAACACCTGCTGGGAGCGAGGTTGGTGTTGAAGTGTTCCTCTGAGTCAGAGCACAGGCACCAGCCCTTTCCAGCACTGAATTCCAAAAGTTGGAACTGCCATTTAGCTAAGCTGTTTACATCATTAAATCTCCATTCAGACATTTTACCCTCGTGGGAGAAAACCAAAGCCCTGCCAAAAGCCAGGAGATCCTGCAAACATCTCTGCAGCTCTGAAATGAATCAGAGAGCCACAGGGAATGGCAGAATCCATCAGGCTGGAAAAGACCTTTGAGATCATCAACTCCAACCTGAGCATGTGGTGACAGGACAGGGGAATGGCTTTAAGCTGGCAGAGGGGGAATTTAGGGTAGAGATTAGGAAAAAATTCTTCCCCATGAGGGTGAGCAGGCCCTGGCACAGCGTGCCCAGAGAAGCTGTGGCTGCCCCTGGATCCCTGAAACTCTCAAGGGATTGAAGTTACTGAGTTTTACACTCTTTAAATTGAAGTTGTTTGGACCTTAAAACACCCCTATAGGTTGGGCAGGGCTTGGAGCAACCTGGGATAGGTACTCTCACGGAGTACCTTGTGGAAGGTACTCTTATTTTTTTGTCTTTATTTTTGCATGGAAGTGGAAGGAAAAGGAAATCAAGCGTAAGTTAAAGGGAGAGAAAGGAAAGAAAAGAAAGTGTGGAGAATTGGGGAAAATACCCCACCTGTTTGAACAGCTAAATGAGCTCTAAGAAGCTCTGACTCCAAGGATGTCAGGGAATGTGGCTCCAAAGCCAGGTTGGACAGGGCTTGGAGCAACTTGGGATAGTGGGAGGTGTCCCTGCCATGGACTGGGGGGAATGAGATGAGGTTTAAGGTCCCTTCCAACCCCGACCAGTCTGGGATTCTGGGATTCTCTCACAGCTTTATGGGAGAAGGGCAGACCCCCCTGCAGCCCTCAGCACAAGGAGTTGTCCAAAGGCTCTGTGGTCCAGCACCAGGAATTCCTTTCCCATAAGGAATATTTGTGTTTCTTGGCCTGCAGGACCAGCCTGTGCCTGTCTCTGCCCTAAAAGCTGCCCTGTGATTCGTCTGAAGATGGTTAAAGACACTCTCAGCACTGTGCTCTGAACCAGGTGTGTTTATTCAGGAAAACACCTGGGTCCCCAATATTTAAACTGCAACAATTAACACAATTTCATTTTATGTGGGAGAATTGTTTTGCAGTTTGGTAGGTGTCACTGCTAAAGCCCCCAGTGAACGCTCACAGCACAGTCGGGTTTAGACATGAAAAAACTTTAAATATTAAGGCTCTGCAGATACTGCTCATAATTCTGCCTGCCACAGGCTCTCCCACCACTGTTGAGGTTGAGGAACTTGGTTGAAGCCCCTGGAGTTACATTCATATAAAGTGTTTTAAAATTGCATAAAATTAGCATTTTTCACCATAAAACTTCCTTTTCCTCTACAGCATAAGATGTAGAAATAGCCAGTTTCAAATTGTCATTGATGTGAATATTGGAATCAAAGGATCCCAGACTGGTTGGGGTTGGGAGGGACTTTAAACCTCATCTCATTCCCTCATTCCAAGGGCAGGGACACTTTCTGCCATCCCAGGTTGCTCCAAGCCCTGTCCAACCACATTCCCTGACATCCCTGGAGCCAGAGCTTCTTAGAGCTCATTTAGCTGTTGAAACAGGTGGGGTAGTTTTTGCAATTCTCCACACTTTGCCTTCCTTCCTTTTTTCCCTTTACCTTATGTTTGTTTTCCTTTTCTCTCTGCTTTCATACAAAAACAGAGACACAAAAATGGAAGCAAAGAGAGGAAGGAGCAGAATGACAAAACCCCCAAGGAAATTAAAAATATACAAACTGAAGGAATGAAAGAAACTGTCAAATATTTACTACACAGTTTTGTATGAGAAAAGTAGCTTCAAAAGTGACTTTCAGTTCTGAATTGGTGCTTAATTCCAAAATGTGGCTCTCCCTCTGTGGGCTCTGAACAAGCCCAAGGAATAAGTGGAATAAAAATGACCTAAACTGGCAAATCTTATTCTTGTGTGGCCATAAATCTCCCAACTTGCTCAGTTGTCATTGTGTTCTACCTCACAAGTGTGTTCTGCTTGGAGGCCTCAGTCCATAAATTACCCCTGGAAAGTGGCCATAAATTATCAATCCACACATTAAATAATCTTTTCTTTATCTGGGACTGAATGAGGCTGTTGAGTGTGAGGTGGCTGGATGGAGTAAAGACTCACTCAGCAGCTGAGCCTGGCTTTTCTAGGCAGCTATTTTGGGTGCTCTGACTCACCTGGAGCTTCCTGTTTCACATTGGCTCTAGGAAGGAATTAAGGAGCCTAAATTTAGAAACTGTTGACATGGAGGGAAATGGAATGTCAGGATTGCAGGATATGGCAGCTGGGGAAAAACTGATGTGCAGCATCCCTGACTTGCCCCAGAGCACGAGGCTGCTGCAATCCCAGGGAATGCTGAGCACGGAGAAGGCTCTGCCCCCGTGGAAGTGTCTGACAGCCTTCCCTCTCCTTAGAAACACCTGAATTTCTCCTTGAGCCTGAATTTCAGACAGTGCCATGCTGTCCTTGGTGCTCTACCCTTCTCCATCCCAAACCTTCAAGCTCCTGGGGTCAGCAGTGAAAAAAAAAACTGGGAATTTAAACCGTGGGGGCTGGGGGGAATTCCAGGTCTGACTGCAAGATGTTCCCTTCCAAAATGTTTTTCCAAGACCCTGTATCCTCACATTCCTTGAAACTGAGGCAGTTATGACCATTAAAAGCTGAGGCTGGAGGAGATTTTGAGGTCACTACGTGCAGCTCCTGCTGCCTCAAGTGTTGCTCATCAGAATTTGCATTTGTTTTAGTCATTCCCCTCCAGAAGCTGCCTTTACTTTGAGGTTTTATCTTGCTGTTCACACCAGACACAAGTTGTACCACTTCCACTTTTTAAAGACGCATTTTAAGGTCCCAAATATAAAAGCTTCTTATTTATTTTGCTTTTTAGGTTGGTTGTTTGCATTGAGTGGTCCCTTTCTCGTGTTATCTTCAGGATAAGGTGCTTGAAAACAGCCGAGCTGCATTGAATTTTTCCATCTAGTAACATTATGAGTAATAATAATAATAATTATTATTATTTAAGAGCATGAGCAATTAGCCCAGGACTTTGCAGAGTGCTGCCTGTGTTCCCAAGGGATCTGTGTGGCTCAGAGCAGTGCAGAGTCAGGCAGAAGGTCAGGGCCCTGTTGATCCAGGTGGGATATTTAAATAGGGGCTGTTTTTGTGCATTTTTGGGGGTGCCAACAGCCCCTGGTTGTCCCCTGGCACAGGAAGGGATTTCTCTCTAAGTGACTGCCATGTTTTCTCCCCGTGCTGAACAAAAATCAAAACAAACCCAGAAGTGAATGTGAAAGTCCCTCCATGAATAATGAATCTGTGTCAGATAAGCCATGGCCTAATTTTCATAGCTGAGCTTTGAGGAGTTTGGGTTGGGGCCAATTTCACGGGAGGTGTCATCGAGCCTTGTGAAATCTGACTGCACTCGTGGCTTCAAAGCCCTCACGGCTCAGGCACAGCTCAGACCCAGCTCTGTGATCTCTGATATTAAACCTGATCAGATTTTGGGTGCTGCCCTTGGGTGAGCTGGGATGGAAAAGTGTTACATCAGCTTGACTGCTATTGAAGTCCCTCTTAAGAATTTCTACAGCAATTAACAACAGGCAGAATTAAGCCAATAATAGGCATTTTTTTTCCCCCTATCAACCAAGATTATGGATAAATCCTACAGATGCCCCATGGCCAAACAGATATCAGATTAAGAGTTCAGCTTTATCAGGGATTGGGGAGGGCCCAAACCCCTTGACAGAGCAGAGCTGTGGGATTGTTGCTGCTCCCTGTGTCTGGTGGAGTTGGCAATCACACTCAGACACAGAAACCCCCACATTTACCCCATCTGAGGACCAGGGGAGGAATTTGCCCAATTTCTCCATGACTTTGATGCCTTAGGGATTTTAGCTGTTATATATTTCATATATTTCTAATCCTGCAGTTCTTTAGTGTGTAACTCCAAACTCCACACACAGTGTGAGCTGCTGCTTCCCCATTTTGGGCAGACACAACAATTCCTCTCCAGGCCTGGCAATCAAGGACACCTCACTGCCTCAGGCCTGAGAGATGGAAACAAAAGTGAGTTGGGGGGGAGTAAACTTGGGGAAAATTACTTCATTAGCTGGAGCTGTAATTGGAAGCTGAACCCCCAAAATGCAAATGGACCAAACTGATAAAAGTGTGCAAACCCGTGACCATTGTCCATTTTGGGTGGTTTTGTCTGTCCTAAATGTACCTGAAGCCCTTCCATAAAAACACCTGCTTTTTATTCCCTTAATCTTGTCTGGCCTGTGTTTTTAGGTAGCCCCAAAGGGCATCACCTTCAGTGCATTTAGGATCCCTCCTGCTCCTGGGCTGGGCCCTGTGGTGAGGAGCCAGAGCAAGGAGTGGTTCCTCAGAAGATGCTCCTCCAGCCAATCCCTCCTGCTGCAAGTGGGGCTGTTCCCCACAGGGAATTGCTCCTGATGCTGCTGGAGAGACACGTCCTTGTGGGAAGGACCAGCCTGGATTGTTTTCTAAATACAGGTTTGTTGTCAAAATGACCTGCTTCAAAAAACTGAGGGTTAAAAAAAAAATTAAAGAAGGAAAAGGGATGAAAGACTTGGAGTCAGCCTGGCTCAGGGCCTTGCTTCACTGAAAGCTATTTAACATTTTTGTAACTGATGGGGATATTGTCCACTATTCATGGGCTTTCTTTCTGGCTATAATTTATTCTGATTTCTCAGAGGCACTGGGGTAGAGGCCACATTTCTTTATCCAGAGGTATTAAAGTGCCTGGGGCTCAGCAGCTTAGCACTGCTTTGTCAGGATTTTCTCCATCTGCCAAAATAATAGAATAAAATCACCCTCTGCAGGGAGAGCTGCTTTGTTTCTAAAAGTTTGCCCTTTCTCTTTCAATTCCAGGCCTCCAGGGAGAGGAGGAGTGGTGGGATGTGTGAGGAGATGCATATTTTCATTCACTGACTGCTTCTCTATTCAGGAGCTGTGATCCCTCACTGCCAGGCTTGCTTTAACTTCTCTGGAAACTGCCTGTGTGTATCAAAGGGGAGGCAAATAAAAGTTAAAAACCCTGTTCAGAGACATGAGGGATTTATAGGGCTCAGAGGGGTAAGGAGATCCCAGAGGAGGTTCTGAAGTCATAGGCAGGGTCAGCTGACTCTTATGAAATAAATTTCCCTTTGCTAAGGGAAAAAGAAAGAAAACTAAATCTATGGGTTTTGGTTTTTTCTTTTTGATTTAGCTTTCTTTTCTTTTTTTTTTTTTTGTTTCCTTGAGTCATTAACAGCAAAAGGAATTTTTGTTTGCATCAATGTTCATCAAAACAGAAAGTGGGTATCTCTAGCAGTGAATCATATCAGTTGTTCCTGACCTTTGGAAAGTGTCTGCTGTAATTTGAAGTCACCTGGTGGACAAGAAAAAAAACCTCATTGATATGCACTATCAGTTTCTGGTGATGTAAAACAAGAGACAAATTACTGCTCTGAGAAATACTTGGAATGTGCTCACACAGACTGAGCTGCATCAGTCACCAGCATCCACTGAGCCTGGATGATAAACCACTGGGTTTCTGGAGCCAGAAACTCCATCTGTGGCTGAATGTTTGCTGTGGAGAGTTTGCCAAGCTCCAGTCATAGAAAAATGTCAGTTGTGCAAGGGGGAAAACTCCAGTACTGCTGCCAACAGACCTTCCTGGGATCCCAGAGATGAAGGGAAAAGGGGAAGGGCTGAACTGGCAACATCTGGGTCCCTTCCCTCCCCACACTGTAAGAAGGAAATTGCAAGGAAATGTTTGGGTTACTGCAATTCATGGAATAAGAGGGCCTGGGATTCTTCTTTTATCCTGCATTCTCCAAACATTCCAGGGAGCCAAAGGAGCTCAAATACCACCCATCCTCTGACCTGCTCAAACACCTCAGCTCTCAGCTGAAACTGTTTTTGGGAAAGCCTGGAGCAGAGTGTGGACTTTGGGGAAGTCTGGAGTCCTGGTTTTCCAGGAGATGCTGGTGCTGGAGGAGGATTCCCAGCCTGGTGTGGTCTGTGTCACACAGGGACTGCCACACTGGCAGGGCAGCACTCCAGGAAAATTCATCCTAATGAACTTTGCTATTTGCCAGCTTGGCAACGCCATTGCTGCTCTAATATTTAATGTGGAAAAGGTCTGAGAACCCTAGGGGAGAACAGAGGCTGAGCACTCTGCCTAGACAAAGTCCCAAAGAGCTTTATATTTAAATAGAAAAGATGGATAAATAGTGACAAGGAAGACACTTGAAGGAAATGGCATAAAGTCCATAGCAGAATGCAGCCCAGAAATATCCTGTAAATCCCATATCTCCTATGTCCTGCCCCAGAGTTTAGCTGCCAGCCCAAGAGTCAATAATTTAATCATTTTTGCTGTTGTACCATGAATTACTCCAGAGTTGTCATTGTGTGCCTGTGGTAAGGAAAAGCTTTGGCTACAAGCCTTGACTGTTGGGTTTTTGGAAAGACCAGGTTAAAACACTACTCCATAAAATAGAGTTAAACAGATTTCCCCATGTCCTGAGCACAGGAGCTGTCCCAGCAGTTCATGACCCTAAAAATCTCCTTATTGTGCATTCTTGCCATGATCTGGCTGGGTTTTAGTCTGTGTTTGCACAGGTTGTTTGGAGGAACCCTTGGTGGGTCTGTGGGTTATGTGCTGGCGAGTCCAACAATCCCACCTGGAGCCAGGGCAGCTGTCAGCTGTGGCTCTTGCAGTGTCTTTTTTCTGGGACACTCACGGAGTTCCTTGTTCACCCTAGGGATGAGATGAGGCGAGGTGGGAAGTTTAAACCAAGTGGTGCCTAGTAAAAGCAGGCTGCTGGTGTTCAGAGAAAGGGTCTGGGCAGCACTGGGGGGTCAGGGAGCTGCTCACATCCCATCGCTGTACCTCAGCACCCCCAGAACGTTTTCATTGGGAAGGGAAACGTCATTCAGGAATTCAGGATGGTTCAGTGTCACTGATATCCGGTCCTGCACGTTCAGGTGTGTCAAGTGGAGCTGGAGCAAGGTCTTAAAAGTCTTGTCCTGGCACGTTTCCGACGTGCAGAGCGTGGACAACGTCTGGCTGTCCACCGTGTCGTTCACCAGGAGCTCGATCTTGAGGTCGATGGGGCTCTTGGAGCACTTGGGAAAGTGAAAGTTCAAGTGGCAGAAGATCAGGTAGAGGCCCTGTTCCCTGATCACCAGCTCCTGGCTCTCGCACTGGATGGAATCACAGACCCCCTTCTCCACCAGGCTCAGCCTGGAGCTGTTCACTGTGCTGGACACTGGAAGGGAAGCAAAGGGCTGTTAGCTCTGGGCTGCACGGGCCTCCCTTCAGCCCTGGGGACACTTCCTGCAGTGCTTCCTGCTAAAAGGAGACACCTGCTCAGTGGTTTCCTGCAGGAAACTCCAGGAAAACTCCTGGAAAGGCAGCTGGGAGCTCACACATGGAGGTGGAGCACTGAAAATTCCAATGATTTACTCAGCCCATGGGAAACCCAGGACAGAGAAACACATGAATGTTCATCTCCGTTATTTCTCCACTTGGCATTTGAAGGGAATTCATGGAGATGAACATTCATGTGCTTTCCATATTCACAGAGATTGTACAATTCACGGAGATGAACATTCATGTGCTTTCCATATTCACAGAGACTGTACAATTCACAGAGATGAACATTCATGTGCTTTCCATATTCACAGAGATTGTACAATTCATGGAGATGAACATTCATGTGCTTTCCATATTCACGGAGATTGTACAATTCATGGAGATTTACATTCCTCTGTGAGTGTGCAGAAGGTAAATATTTATTTCCTTTTATTTTTACCAAGTTAAAAAAGAAGTTTCTAGGATCAGATAGGGGTTTGCCAACCACATTCCAGGAGAGCTAAGGAATTTTTTTTTTCCTATAAAATGCCCATTTGGACAAAAAAGCTATTTGCCACTAAACCCAGTGTGAATGACATGAGCAGCTTTTCAGACAGCACTGAAATTTCCCTTTCCCAACCCTTTCCCCCCACCCTGGATTCTCCACTGACCTCTCATGTAGGCAACAGCTCCCTTGTCTGGGACACGCTGTAGGATCCTCAAATAGTCTTCAAGGGTGTTCCCTGAAGAAAACAACAGATTAACTCATTGCTCCTGAATATTTTCTTTTTTTTTTTTTTTTTTTTTTTTTTTTTTTTTTTTTTTTTTTTTTTTTTTGGCACTGTAAAATGCAGCCAGCACTTGGTACCCCACATCTAGCATGGTTCTTACTCCTTGGCTGAGAATATCTGATCTGCCCAGGGAATTCAGGGCAGTGTCACTCAACTGGTAAATCTATAACAACCTAAAGCTCTGGCAGATTGCAGCTCTCAGCCGTGAAAAACTTAATTTCTTACCCTGCTTCTTAAAAATAGGAGCGATGGTTTTAAATTAAAAGAGGGTGAAATTGGAATAGATACAAGGAGGAATTATAGGGAGGGTGGGCAGGCCCTGGCAGAGGGTGCCCAGAGCAGCTGTGGCTGCCCCTGGATCCCTGGCAGTGCCCAAGGCCAGGCTGGACATTGGGGCTTGGAGCAGCCTGGGACAGTGGGAGGTGTCCCTGCCATGGCAGGGGGTTGGAATCAGATGAGCTTAAGGTTCCTTCCAACCCAAACCAGTCTGGAATTCTGTGATTCTCTGAAACAGAGATTATGTGCAGGTAAACTTAATTTAACTAAGTATTTTTGTGGTGCAATTACATAAAGCTTTTAATCATTTAAGTGGAACATAGTTCTGAAAATGGCTCCTCGAGAGCTTTTGGAACATTGCTCTGTTCCCTCACGGTTAAAATGTGGATTTCACCAGGACTTCAGGTTGCTCATATAATCCTAGAGTGGGTTGGAAGGGACCTTAAAGCTCACCTTGTTCCACCCCCTGCCACAGGCNCCGCCACAGCCACGAGGAGACAACTCCATCCTACGGGGCTCGGGAAACTCTCGATCCCACGGGACTTAGGAAATACTCCATCCCACGGGACTCGGGANCACTGCCAGGGATCCAGGGGCAGCCACAGCTGCTCTGGGCACCAGGGGCCCCAAAGCTGCTGCTGGAGGGGCCGAGCCGGCCCCGCTGCTGCCCCGCTCCCCCCGCACATCCCCAGGGCACGGCCCGGCCGCCCCAGCCCCGCGGGTCCGGGCCCAGGGCAGCAGCCGTGCCCCGGGAATGCCCCAAATCCAAAGCGCCGGGACGGAGAGGGGCCGGGGCTGCCCCGCCACAGCCCCGAGGAGACAACTCCATCCTACGGGGCTCGGGAAACTCTCGATCCCACGGGACTTAGGAAATACTCCATCCCACGGGACTCGGGAACTGCTCCATCCCACGCGACGGTAGGAGGGCTCGATCCCACGGGGCTGGGGAAATTCTCCATCCCACGGGATGTTAAGACTGCTCCATCCCTCGGGACTCGGGAACTGGACCATCCCACGGGATGCGGGGATTGCGGAAACTCTCCATCCTACGAGACGCGGAGACTGCTCCATCCCAGGGCCGCGGGACCTGTTCCCTCCCACGGGGCGCGGGAACTGCTCCATCCCACGCGACGCTGGGACGGCTCCATCCCACGGGATGCGGGGATTGCGGAAACTCTCCATCCTACGAGACGCGGAGACTGCTCCATCCCAGGGCCGCGGGACCTGTTCCCTCCCACGGGGCGCGGGAACTGCTCCATCCCACGCGACGCTGGGACGGCTCCATCCCACGGGATGCGGGGATTGCGGAAACTCTCCATCCTACGAGACGCGGAGACTGCTCCATCCCAGGGCCGCGGGACCTGTTCCCTCCCACGGGGCGCGGGAACTGCTCCATCCCACGCGACGCTGGGACGGCTCCATCCCACGGGATGCGGGGATTGCGGAAACTCTCCATCCTACGAGACGCGGAGACTGCTCCATCCCAGGGCCGCGGGACCT
This sequence comes from Illadopsis cleaveri, assembly GCA_013399915.1. Lineage (NCBI taxonomy): Eukaryota > Metazoa > Chordata > Aves > Passeriformes > Timaliidae > Illadopsis > Illadopsis cleaveri. The sequence goes on along the minus strand of VXBB01003361.1, from coordinate 110,739 downwards.
GTTCCCTCCCACGGGGCGCGGGAACTGCTCCATCCCACGCGACGCTGGGACGGCTCCATCCCACGGGATGCGGGGATTGCGGAAACTCTCCATCCTACGAGACGCGGAGACTGCTCCATCCCAGGGCCGCGGGACCTGTTCCCTCCCACGGGGCGCGGGAACTGCTCCATCCCACGCGACGCTGGGACGGCTCCATCCCACGGGATGCGGGGATTGCGGAAACTCTCCATCCTACGAGACGCGGAGACTGCTCCATCCCAGGGCCGCGGGACCTGTTCCCTCCCACGGGGCGCGGGAACTGCTCCATCCCACGCGACGCTGGGACGGCTCCATCCCACGGGATGCGGGGATTGCGGAAACTCTCCATCCTACGAGACGCGGAGACTGCTCCATCCCAGGGCCGCGGGACCTGTTCCCTCCCACGGGGCGCGGGAACTGCTCCATCCCACGCGACGCTGGGACGGCTCCATCCCACGGGATGCGGGGATTGCGGAAACTCTCCATCCTACGAGACGCGGAGACTGCTCCATCCCAGGGCCGCGGGACCTGTTCCCTCCCACGGGGCGCGGGAACTGCTCCATCCCACGCGACGCTGGGACGGCTCCATCCCACGGGATGCGGGGATTGCGGAAACTCTCCATCCTACGAGACGCGGAGACTGCTCCATCCCAGGGCCGCGGGACCTGTTCCCTCCCACGGGGCGCGGGAACTGCTCCATCCCACGCGACGCTGGGACGGCTCCATCCCACGGGATGCGGGGATTGCGGAAACTCTCCATCCTACGAGACGCGGAGACTGCTCCATCCCAGGGCCGCGGGACCTGTTCCCTCCCACGGGGCGCGGGAACTGCTCCATCCCACGCGACGCTGGGACGGCTCCATCCCACGGGATGCGGGGATTGCGGAAACTCTCCATCCTACGAGACGCGGAGACTGCTCCATCCCAGGGCCGCGGGACCTGTTCCCTCCCACGGGGCGCGGGAACTGCTCCATCCCACGCGACGCTGGGACGGCTCCATCCCACGGGATGCGGGGATTGCGGAAACTCTCCATCCTACGAGACGCGGAGACTGCTCCATCCCAGGGCCGCGGGACCTGTTCCCTCCCACGGGGCGCGGGAACTGCTCCATCCCACGCGACGCTGGGACGGCTCCATCCCACGGGATGCGGGGATTGCGGAAACTCTCCATCCTACGAGACGCGGAGACTGCTCCATCCCAGGGCCGCGGGACCTGTTCCCTCCCACGGGGCGCGGGAACTGCTCCATCCCACGCGACGCTGGGACGGCTCCATCCCACGGGATGCGGGGATTGCGGAAACTCTCCATCCTACGAGACGCGGAGACTGCTCCATCCCAGGGCCGCGGGACCTGTTCCCTCCCACGGGGCGCGGGAACTGCTCCATCCCACGCGACGGTAGGAGGGCTCGATCCCACGGGGCTGGGGAAATTCTCCATCCCACGGGATGTTAAGACTGCTCCATCCCTCGGGACTCGGGAACTGGACCATCCCACGGGATGCGGGGATTGTTCCCTCCCATTGCCTCGGGGACTGCTCCATCCACGGCCGCAGGAATTGCTCCATCCACGGCCGCGGGGACGGCTCCATCCCACGGGATGCGGGGATTGTTCCCTCCCATTGCCTCGGGGACTGCTCCATCCACGGCCGCAGGAATTGCTCCATCCACGGCCGCGGGGACGGCTCCATCCCACGGGATGCGGGGATTGTTCCCTCCCATTGCCTCGGGGACTGCTCCATCCACGGCCGCAGGAATTGCTCCATCCACGGCCGCGGGGACGGCTCCATCCCACGGCCGTGCCCGGCACTGCAGGCGGCCGCAGCGCGCCGGGGACCCGAGTGCCATCCCCGCATCCCGGCACCGCATCCCGGTGTCCCATCCCCGCATCCCGGCACCGCATCCCGGGGTCCCATCCCCGCCTCCCGGCACCGCATCCCGGTGTCCCATCCCCGCATCCCGGCACCGCATCCCGGTGTCCCATCCCCGCATCCCGGCACCGCATCCCGGGGTCCCATCCCCGCATCCCGGCACCGCATCCCGGTGTCCCATCCCCGCATCCCGGCACCGCATCCCGGTGTCCCATCCCCGCATCCCGGCACCGCATCCCGGGGTCCCATCCCCGCATCCCTGTGATCCAGCTCCTGCATCCCTGACCCTGCTCCCCACTTCTCCCCCTCTCGTTTCACCTCCTTTCTGTCCATATTCCCACCTGCCATCTCCTCTCTGTAAGTTTTTCCTCCTCCCACCATACTGGATGTTCAGTTAATGGCATTGATTATCCAGTCCTGGCAGTGTCCAAAGCCAGGCTGGATGGGGCTTGGGGCAGCCTGGGATAGTGGAAGGTGTCCCTGTCATGGCAGGGGGTTGGAATGAGATGAGATTTAACGTCCTTTCAAACCCAAACCTTTCTGGGATTCAGTCAATGATTCTGTGGTTATTCCATCTTTGTTCTGTGTGACACAGAACTGTCCCCTAGGTCCACAGGTGGATGGACACACAGACAGGGTATGGATTCAGGAAAGCAGTGCACATCCCAGTGCTGCAGCCGGACAGGTGAATGGTTATTTCTCCTGGCATTTGCTCTCCCTTACATCTCCTGGCCGTGCTGTGGCTGTGGAAGTGCACAGGAGCTCAGATGGCAAATTGGGAATTTTCTGTGTTTCATTCCACAGCTGAACATCAAGAATAAACAGGAAGGAGTTTCAGTAAAGTCCTATCAAATTATGCACTCTCTCCCAGGGTACACAAAACTCCAGAGTTTTCCTGTGACTCAGTTTATAAAACTGATATCACAATCCCCAACCCTACAAGGGTCTCCGAAGGACCAGTTAATGCACAAAATTAACTCCTACTGAAACTCAGCATTGGATGTTGTGTGTCACGATCCTCACATGTCCCACTCTGCTCTCTGCTGGTGTGGCCTCACCTCAATCTCTGCGGCAAGTTCTGAGAGTCACAATAAAAAAAAGATCTAAAGGTGTGAGAGTGTCCAGAGGGGACATGGGGATGAGGAAGGGTCTGGAGGGGCCCATGAGGAGCAGCTGAGGGCACTGGGGTTGTTCAGCTGGAGCAGACTGAGGGCAGAGCTCCCCGGGGGCTGCAGCTCCTCCCGAGGGGCAGCTCCCAGCTCTGCTCTGGGACAGGGACAGGAGCCAGGGAAGGGCTGGAGCTGGGCCAGGGCAGGCTCAGGCTGCAGAGCAGGGAAAGGTTCTTCCCCCAGAGGGTGCTGGGCACTGCCCAGGCTCCCCAGGGAATGGGCACGGCCCCGAGGCTGCCAGAGCTCCAGGAGCCTTTGGACAGCGCTGCCAGGGATGCCTAGGGTGGGATTGTTGGGGGTCTGTGCAGGGACAGGGCTGGGTGATCCTTTCAGTCCCTTCCAGCTCAGAATATTGTGTGATTTCATGATTCTAGCAAGAGCTCTATTTATATGCAGAGTGAGATAAGGATCTTAAGTTTCATAGGATTCCTGAAACTGGGGTGATGATAAGAGATTCAAATCTCCAGACCCTTGCTGTATCTACATGACCTGATTTCTAAGGGAGTCTTGATAATGAGGATGGATAAATCAGGGAGAAGCTGTCTCCAAGTTCCCCTGGCTGGAGGGGTTGGTGAGGTGTGTATTGCACCCTTTGCACTTTTCACTGGAGACAGGAACTGTGGATGTCTTGAAAAAATGGCAATATTTCTCTGATTTCAGTAGTTTAAAGGCTTTTGTGGTGAGCAGGAGCTCACTGCTCTCCAAGAATGAGTAAGTTGTGTACCAAAGTCCCTTCAGCATTCTGGAAATCCCCAAAGAAAAACCAAAGGCTGCTTTCCCAGTGTTAGTCATGTCAATCTAGTGTTTTAGTGAGGGCACAGGCACTGCAGAGATGTGGAGATATGGCACAGGATGGGCAAAAACCCTTCTGGCCCTTATTTCAGCTGAAGCTGTTGTGGTGATGACAAGGGTCTGGTAACACAACCAGCACCCTGAGCCCGCTCACACTCCGTGTGTCCTGCAGGAAGGGGGAGATTATTTACAGAAACTCAGTGGCATTTAGGGGGTTTACCCTCCAAAGGCTGAAAATCCCCTGCTGCACAAGCAGCCTTTGGAGGCTGCAGCCCTGCAAGCTCTGCCAAGCCAGGTGCTGAGCCTGCCCAGAAACTGCCCAGAGCTGCCCAGCCTTGGGGTCTGAGCTGCTCAGGGTGTCCCTGGCATCTCTAAAGATCTCCCCTCTCTGACCTGGCTGCACTTTGCATTTCCAGAGCTGCTCTTCACATTTATTGGCGTCAGCAAGTTTGGTGTGCCTGCGTTTGTATTTGGTGACATCAGCTGCATTAGTCAGAAGGGAAATTATGGAAAAAATTTGTTGTAGAGAGACAGGTCTGGTCCTCACTCTGCTGAGACAGCTTGTAACTGTTTTCTACTTCTATTTCTCAAGTTAATTCTTTTATCTGAAACATTTCAGCTCAAGCCAAGGGAGGCTGAAATTACCAGGACTGATCGATGGATGTGCTCACATTGCCTAATTGGCTTTGCACGAGTCATGGTGTGAATCAGAGGTAATCCCTCTGCAATCACTCCAATTAGATGGGATCAAAAATACTGCCAGGAGGAGGAAAGACAAAGCTACATTTGGGGCTGAGGACCAAGGGGACCACACTGGCTTCAGTGTGTGCTGTGAGGCACAGGCACTGCACGGCTTCACTTCAAGGGAAGCTGCTGCTGTGGGAGGGATCTCAGGGGAAGCCCTAAAGAAGATATCAGATCACTTATTTTTGTCTTTTTGACCCCTTTTACGGTAGGATGGGCATCCAGAGGGTGAAGCCCTGAGGAAAAGAGCCTGGCTGTTCCCAGAAGCTTCGTGCAGCTTTTCCCCACTGAGCCTGGGGAAAACTTTCATATTTTTCAGATTCTGTGCTGCCTAGGTGTGTAGTTCTGAGCCTCACATTAAGTGCTGGTGGGCTCCCTTCAGAGAGCAGGAAGACAAAACAAATCCTTTTCCTGCTGCACACCAAGGACAACTTTCAGCCCCAAAGCACAAACAAGGGTGGCTGAAGGGAGGAACAAGCAGGATGGGACCTCACAGCCTGGAGCTGGAATTGGACAATTCAACCCCAATGTGCAAATGGACCAAAACCTATAAAAGTGGGAGACCTTGTGACCATTTGTCCATTTTGTGACCATTTTATGTCCATTTTGTGACCATTTTGGGCCCACCTTGGGTGTAGCCCTGGCCAGGCCCTGTCCTTGGGCCCTGCCCAAGGTGTATCCTAAAGGCCTTCCACTAAATCTCTACTTTATTCTCTGGCTCTGTCCAGTCTCTGTTCCAGCTCAGCCTTCCCAAGGCATCAAGCCCAAGGGGCTGTAAAACAGGACTGTGAAATGGGTCTCAGGGAAGCTGCAATTTCACTGAGCCCCCAGGATTTCCCCCCGAGGTGCAAAACGAACCCCTGAGGATCTCTCAGAGCATCAAAACACAGCAGTCCCTTGTCCAGGCAGGAAGGAACCAAGGGCTCAGGGACACAAGGGCTGCTGCCAGACAGGTCCAAGAGGATGTGGCTGTGCCGGGGAAAGTTCTCTCTGCTGGCTGCCTCAGTTTCCCCACCTCAGAGATGGCTCTGACAGGAGCACCAGCAAAGGGCACTGAAACCACGAGCTGAAAGTGGCTCTGTCAGCGTGGAAGGTGCTGCTACCCAGACATGGAAAGCCCCTCGAGTGGGGCTCCTGAGGCTCGTCCTGCTCCCAGCCATCCCTTGGTGACATCCCACTGCCGTGGGGGTGAGGGCCAAGTGTGGGCAGGCACAGGAGCAGGGCAAAACCCTGAATTATTTCATGAGGTAAAGAAATTAAAGCAGGCAACAAACAGCTCTTGATTCTTCTGTGACCCCTGTGGATTTCAGTGCTTATGGAATTAGGCCAGGTGATGTCACACAGCTCTGTCAGCAAGCCAGAGTTAGCAGAATTTGCCTCATTTTATTTCTCAGCAGCCGAAAGTCTGAGAAATAAAAAATGAAAAGTCTGAAAATTAGCTACAGGGACTCCCTAAAGTCCCTGTACCTAATTTGAACTCTCTCCTGCCAGTTGAGTGCCCTGCAAACAGCAGCCAAAGGACTGGCCCAGCCTGTGGTGCTGTGACAAGTGGCAGCTGGGTGACATCCCCTCCTGGGCTCCGTGACAGAGCTCTGGGCTGTGCCTGTCACACACACACTGAGAGCCCCAGGACTGCCACTCTGCTCTGAAGGGGACTGAATTCAGCTGCCAAATTTCCTTCCAAAACCAGAAATTAAAGAAATATCCCTTTTCTTCCCCCACCAAATTTAGGAAGAACCTCTTATGAATTCCTCACTGCACACCTGAGTACTGCCAAACCTGTGGAATTTTAGTGTAAAATTTAGTAAAAACTCTTCACATCTCTGCCTTCTTGTCAGTGCAGCAAAGGCCACATAATGCAATGAGCTGTTCATATATATATGTGTGTGTGTGTGTGTTAATACATATTTATGTATATTCACTTTTAGCTTGTGTTTTAAGTATTGGAGAGAGGGAAGACCCAACACGGAGCATTCTGAGCAGTTCCAATCACCCCATCTGGGATGAACTCAGCCCCCAGCCCAGCCTGGCTGTGTGTGGTGCATTTCCCTGGGATGCTGGCCTGGCCTGGCCTGCAGGAGGACTCTGCACTCCTTCGAGCATTTACAAGCCCAGGCTTGTCCAGTTTTTTCAAACTGAGAAACGCAGCTCCTCTGCCTTGGAGGAGGAGCAGGGGAGGCAGGGTCACATTTCTGCACACAGACACCTCCCTGGACTGCGGCTGAGAGGAGAAAAAACTTTATGGCCCAAGTGTGAAATATCCATTTCTGAGGAACCCACCGCGGTGGGATTGTTGTCCAATGCCCTGCAATGCCATCATGGAACCACAGGGNCCCCCTGAGCCTCCTTTTCTCCAGGCTGAGCCCCTTTCCAGCTCCCTCAGCTGCTCCTCATAGTGTTGGGATCAGATTTGGTTGCAGAAGGCCAAACTGCCCTCTGAGACATTGCTGCGAATCTGAAAAGACTCCTTGGCTCATTGGCTTCAGCCTGATTTTCTCTACAGTAGCAGGTTTGTGCTATTAATATAATATTGTCACCTGTATTATATTAATTTCTCAGAGCCAGAGTTTTATTTGGGAACCTATTTCCCATTGAAACTGAGAGCAGGGTGCTGGATTTCTTTTCCTGGTCTGTACAGTGCCAGAGAAAAATACCTATAAATACTCTGTGTATGTATGTTCATTTGTATCTGCAGGGGTTTTTTTTGGTTTGTTTTTTTCCCTTTTGTAAATGAGAAGATATTTTGATATCAAATCTTTGCAGCTCAAATAACAAGAAAAGCCATCAGCCCAGGGTTACACAATTCCCAGTGAAATGAGGCTCGGAGAGGCCAGCAAAGAGATGATGAGGGCTGTACCTTTCCAGGTCATCAATTTGTCTGGGAGTTCATTTTCCCCTCTAAAAAATGAACATAACAATACCCCTCAGATCCACACTAGTGCATGATTTGTTATTTGTGAAATGGGGATGAGTTTCTGCAGAGAAATGTTTCCACAGAAGGAACATTTCACAAACACTCAGTTTGTGATGGATTTAATTCCTTCCCCCCGTTGCTCAGGCACTGCACCCACAGTGGCACAGAGGGTGTGAAGAGACTGATCCCATTTTTCACACAACCATTTAATGAGCTGACATTGCATTGCTCTCAGCCTGTGGATTCCTGCCACCCATCCGTTGGGTCCTGACAGCTGAGTCAGGGCTGGAAACATCCCATAAATCTGCTTTAGTGCCCAGTGGTGTTTAGCTAACAATAGAACATAATCTCATTGGAGATTTCAATTAAATCATTTCATTTTCCTGCTTTAATAAGACACAATTAATTCAGTGTTGTGGCTGGGTCTGGGCTGCTGCCCGTTGGCGTCTCAGTGAAGTCTCTGCCTGAGCGACCTCAGCTGGAGCTGGCACAGAATTGTTGTGTCACAGGATCATGGGCTGGTTTGGACTGGGAGGGACCTGAAAGCTCATCCATGGCCAGGGACACTTCCCACTATCCCAGATTTCTCCAAGCCCTGTCCAGCCTGGCCTTGGGCACTGCCAGGGATGGGGTTTTGTCCCCCAGAGCATCCCTGAGATGGTGGCACTGACACAGGGCTGGAGCCAGGCTGGAGCTGGAGCAGACTGAGGGCAGAGCTCCCCGGGGGCTGCAGCTCCTCCCGAGGGGCAGCTCCCAGCTCTGCTCTGGGACAGGGACAGGAGCCAGGGAAGGGCTGGAGCTGGGCCAGGGCAGGCTCAGGCTGCAGAGCAGGGAAAGGTTCTTCCCCCAGAGGGTGCTGGGCACTGCCCAGGCTCCCCAAGGAATGGGCACGGCCCCGAGGCTGCCAGAGCTCCAGGAGCCTTTGGACAGCACTGCCAGGGATGCCCAGGGTGGGATTGTTGGGGGGTCTGTGCAGGGACAGGGGCTGGGCTGGGTGATCCCTTCAGTCCCTTCCAGCTCAGGATATTCTGTGATTTTGAATCTAAATAGGGGAGCTGAATGTCTGGAGGGTCCCAATCCCACAATCACCTTTTCTGCATTTTTGCAGCATCTGGGCACCCCTTACTCCATTCTGGGTAACTTCCAATCCACGGGTTTTCACTCCTTGCCCATTCTAACCATGCAGCAGCCCTGGTTCATGGCTACAAACCACACCCAGTTTCCATCTGGGCTGCCTGGGAGGCAAAATGGATCCAAAATTTAATCCACAGCAGCTCCAGCCTCAGCACAGTCCCCACCTGAGTGTTCCCCCTGCTCCTGGCACAAGTCCCTGCTTGGCTGCTAGCAGGCAGCAGCTGACAGAGCTCCCTATGAGGGGCCCTCAGTAAATTACCCACTGGGTATATTAATTAATAAGCTGTTTTATGCATTTTAAGATGAAAATAAAAAGCCCTGGCAATCTGCTCACACTTGAATGCTCTGTTACCCTCCAATAGAGACTGATGGGCACTGAGGGCTGGGCTGGGAGAGCATTAAATCCACTAAAACCAGCTTTCAGCAGCTCTTCCTGGTGTGGGCTCTCACTGCAAGCCCCCCTTTGGTCCTTCACTAATGGCATCATCTCAGATTGAGCAGCAGAATTCAGAAATTCAGAGCAAGAGGATGCCTGGGATTGACATGGACCTAAAGACAGAAATGTTCTGGCTGGTGAAACAACATCCTGGCCATTCCTAGAGAGAGCACATTGCTCCTACCTGGCCCCTGCCAGCTGCTGGTGAGCTGGTGAGGAGAAAAAACAATGAAAAAACAACTGCACAAGTGGCTTGAGCTGAAATAAAATCATATATATATATGTATGTATATATATATATGGTTTATATATGGTTGCTATATATAGTTTATATATAGCATATAGAT
>VXBB01003361.1:74589-85774 GCA_013399915.1 Illadopsis cleaveri | reverse complement strand
ATCCAATATATATAACAGTTCCCATGTGGCATCCCCTGAATTGGGGAGCTGGAAAGCCTCTAGTGCCTTTCAGCAGCACTTGAGAGAGTCAGTCCAAGTGAAAAACTCATTTCTGGGTATTAAACCCCTCTGTGTTCTGCTTAAAGACCAGAAGAAAATAATGCATGAATTGAAAACCTGGTAGAAATGGAATAATTAATATAGTTTAAATAATAATAAAAAAGAAATACGCAGAGTTATTCAGAATGAGATTTTCAGATTTCATATTATTCTAGACTTTTGAAATTCCAGTTATTGTGTTATGGAACATCAGAAGAACATTTTTTCCCACAAGAATCTGATAATTTCTTGAAAACCAGGCTATTTCTGAGTGATTTCAGTAGCACAATAAAAAAAATGAGCCATACAGAAGTATATTCAGTGCGTACTCTGGGATCTGATTAATTTAAAAAAAAAATAGAAGAGGATTGTATCAATTTCAAGTTCATTAAGAGAGAGAAAAATGACATTTACACTTGCTGGTGTGAGTGTGGCTCTTAAAGTCTCTGAGTACACCTGAAAATCTTGGCCTGAGAAAATCCCTGAGGTGGATTTGGGTCAGGAGGAGGAAGTGCTCATGTGGAATTGGGTAGCAGGAAGAAATAACCATTAAAGCCCAGGGATANACTTGGAGCCTCTCACTCGGTTTGCTTTCAAACCACTACAGAGGGGAAAGGCCCCATCTCACCCTGCTGGACCCTGGGTGAGGTCTGCAGAGACCACTGCAGCTCCTCATGTGCTGTGAGGGGCAGTGACACTGACTCAGTGTCACACACCCCCAAAACTGGCACAGAGAGGCAGCACCGCCACAAAAGCATCACTGGAAAGGATCTTACCCACAGAACCTGCAGGAGAATAACAGAATTTAAGCCAGAAAGGGCCTTTTAGATCATATAATTTGATACAATATTCAGAAAGGGCACAGAGTTTTATCCCAAACCCTGGAAAATGAGAATGCTGCTTGTTGAAATTCTGGAAACTTAGATTTTGGGGTTTTAGTACATAACAGTACATGTAAGTTAAGATGAAGGGCTTTAAGCGTTGTCTAAATCCTTCTTCTTCACCTTCTTCCTTCTTCTTCATGGGTTTAGGTGGTTTTCCATAATCAGGTAAAAAAGGCCTGCATTGCTGGCCTTGGGTAGTCATTATTAGGTCAAAACCATAGATAATATAAGTGTAATTTTGTTATTAGATATTTGGCACTTAAATAACCTTGGAAAGAGTTAGAAGCTCTTCATTTTAGCTCATTTCTCTAACTTGCCAGTTGGAGCTCACGTCTTGTGAGACTGTAAATGGATAAGAAATAATAAAGATCCAAGTCCAACCTCAACATCTGCATCTCCTGTGTTTTAATCCTGACCTCAGCAGAGAAAAAGAAACCAGAACTGTAACAGCTGCTGAGCCAGGCAAGGAAACATCAGGTGGGGCTGAGCTGTGGGGCAGGATCAGGCTGGGGCAGTGTCCTGCACCTGCATGTGGCCCTGTCACCCACCTAAGGGACAGGGAGAGGCCTGTGGGCACCCAGGGGTGGGGATGAGCAGTGGTTTTGGAAGTGATGACCCTGGAAAGGGCAGCTTGGGTGTCTTTGGGACACAGATCTGAGGGTCTGGGTTAGGACAGGCAGGGCTCTGGAATGGTTCAGCTGGAATAATCAGAATTTTCCCCTGTGTGAGTAGGAAATATGAATCGTTGGCCATGGAAAGAAGTGGAACTATGAACTAAAGACTGGTCAGTCTGCTTTAGGGAAGAAGCTGTTATTTATGTTCCCTGTGCATGAGTGCTGAAAGCTTTTGGTAAAAGAGGTGAGAGACCTGAGGTCAGAGTGAAAACAACCAAACCTCCCTAGGGACCACATCATGTCTGGTTAGACTTCACTGGGAGAGCAGAGTTACCTCACAGCTGAATTCACCTGGCAGCATAAGGTACCCAGATTAGAAATAAACCCCCCCCAAAAGCTGGCATCCAGCATTTGACAGCTCTTAAATCTCCCAGTGTCCTACAAACAGCTCAGCATGGCATTCAGACACTGAACCCTACTGGGCAATAATATGGGAACCACTGAAAAATCAAAGTTTCACTAGCTTGAGATGCAGTCTGTGCATCAAGGGAAGTGCAGGGATGTGGGGTGAAAGTCTATTTATGATTCTGGCAGGTTGAAAGGCTTTGTTAGTTCACCTTTCTCAAAATAAGAAAGCTCTGTGACTCTTCTGCTCAGGCAAGAAACTGTGAAGTTGTTTATTTTTTCCATCCCTATAGGGCAAATGAGGAAAGATCTTGCAAAATTCCCACTGTGGAGTGCCTTAGGTGCCAGGGTCACCTTCTGTTACTCAGAGTGGGATGGATTTATCCTCACAGCAGCTGCTGAGGTGGGTCAGTGCTGGTGTCCCTCCTCTACCTCCCCATTAAAAGACAAAGATGAAGCATCAGAAGCTGAAAGTGCCTCTGTTTAACCTCGAGGGTTAAACACAACTGTACCCTCCAGTCTGAGGACTCTCCTTAGGTGTCTGTGCCCCTAAAGGCTCCCTGGAGCAGTCCCCAAGACTGTAAATAACTCAGGAGCATGAGCACACACAGAAAATCTGCAGCCAAGGATGGAGTGCTGTCAAAATTTCCCCAAAAATCGGTGTTAAAAGAAGGCAATATAACCTGTCTCCTCAGAGAAACAGGAGCTTTCTCTCCAGATGTGAAGCTGGTAAAACTCTTAAGAATGATGTTCTAAAATGCCTTAAAGGATGGAAGTCACCTGGAGCTTTTTATTCATGGTGATTGGAACAAGGTCAGCTTAAAGCTGCTGAGAGCTTTTGGTTACGAGCTGAGGCCTGGGACACCTTCAAGCTGTAGCTGCTTTCTTGGACTCACATCAGCACAGTTAAAAATCACCAGAAAAGGCAAAAGAAAAGCTGGAAGTCTCTCCTGGGAGCAGATTTAGGAAATGCTGAGACTCTCGTGGTGTTCTCTCTTACTGATTAACTGGGGATTCTTCCAGGAGAGATTAAAACTTGGACCATTTCTAAGTCAGGAAAATGATCAAGCACTTGGTAACTCAGGGTTTCACACTCATGTGAAAGACAACTTCAGCCTTGAATTTGTGACAATCAAATAGCAGAGAAATGAAAACACGAGTGAGATGGAGGGTGAGCAATACTGGAGAAAGTTTGTAGAAAATTAGTCTTAAATATATGTCATTTTTAGTGGTACACAAGCAAATGTGTGCAGCAGGAAGTCCCTCCTGTTGGCTGACCAACATCTCCAAGCAGAGCCGTGGAGATCTCAGCCCTCACCAATTAATGATCCTGCTAATTGGGCTGTGCCAATGCACAGCTCTGCATCAGCACAGCTCTGCAGGGCTTTTTCACACGTGCTGGGCTTCTCACAGGCCGTGCCCATTCACCAGGGGCAAGATTCTCAAAAACATGTGGGATTAAATTACTCTGAGCTCCCCAGGCCAATCCTGACGGTGGCATCTGTGCAAATAGACACAGTGCTTTCTTGGTAAGTGATTCACGCTGCCTTATCTGGCAGATCACTTTGGTAATGTTTGTAATTACCAACACCAGGGCTGAGTGCAGAAACAGCCCAGGCAAGTTCTTTGGTCTAGATCTCTCTGAGATAGCTAAAGGCAGGGAAAATTACTGAGGGCATTTGGGAGAAGGAGCTCATTTGGGAGCAGGAGCCTCATTAGCAGGCGGAGGGTGGGAGGTTTATTATGGTTCTTGTGAAAAATCACCTCCAGCTTTTGCCATCACCCTTCTGAGGGTGGCAGTCATCAAATTAGCATAATGCACCCTGCCTGGGAATGAAATGATGGAAGGCTGTCATGGAACAGGGATGATTCAGGGGTTGGGAGCCATCACAGTTGGGTACATCCAGGGAGGAGCAGTGATAGTGGGGTGAGGGAATTGGGGCATCCCCTGCGTCACACAACTGCCATGACTGCCAGGGCATCACCACTGCCTGCTCATTTACATGAGCCACAACATGTGTCAATCACAGGAGAATGAAAAAAGGAAAATCAAAATATTCAGCCTTGAGTGACAGTCTTTCTTTGTCCCTAGAGAGGTGATTAATCATCAGGGAAAATCCTGCAGGTAAAATCCTGCATCTGCCAGCATTTTCTCTGGAACATGCCTTGAAATTACCTGAAGTTACCCTGAAATTATCCAAAGCCTTTTCAGAGCTGGTTTTCCCAGCCCCAAGAAGGACACATCCACTCTGGATCCTGCTTGGTTTGCCCTCTGTGGAATTCGGTTTGGCATTTTTCTTTGTTTCCAATCAAGGCATACAAAAGCTCTGTGCATTCCCATTGATATTCACATCATTTCTACTCCAGCTTCTCTTGAATTAATGAAACCCCAGGATCTTTGCAATGTCACTCTCAGTTTATGTAGGCTGAGCAATTTAATCTTGCCCATTCTTGAATTCTGCCCCCCTCTTACTCCTTTCTTTGTTGCCTTTGTGCAAATGTCTTGGGGCTTCCTGGGCACAGCACACACAGCAGGTTTTGCTGGTGGAAAAGTGGGATTTTCCCCTGTCCAGAAGAGTTGGGCACTGAGATGCCTGAAGGACACTCAAGAGACCCCACCAACACCAGCCACTGTAACAAAAACCAAGTGTTTTTCTGGCAATTCTACTTTTCCAACCTTTTTCCTTAGATTTTTCACACCAGAGGCGTGGCAGCCTGCACAGATCTCAGAATGGTTAAGGTTGGAAGGGATCTTAAAAATCACCTGGTCCCACCCCCCTGCCATGGCAGGGACACCTCCCACTGTCCCAGGCTGCTCCAAGCCCCAATGTCCAACCTGGCCTTGGGCACTGCCAGGGATCCAGGGGCAGCCACAGCCTCTCTGGGCACCCTGTGCCAGGGCCTGCCCACCCTCACAGGGAAGGATTTATTTCCAATCTCCCATCTAACCCTGCCCTCCTTTATCTTAAGGTCATTCCTCCTTGTCTCATCACTACTTATCCTCATGAAAGTCTCTTCCCAACCTTCTCATAAGTCCCCTCAAGCACTGGAAGGTGCTCTAAGATCTCCCCAGAGCCTTCTCTTCTTCCAGAGGAGGGAATGCCCCAAGAGGAAGCTCAACCATGCCTGCAGAGGTGCCACCAAGCAGCACCTGGGGCCCTGTGTGTTCCCAGAGGTGACAATTCCCAAAGAGCTGAAGCCCAGTGGGGTCCAGGAGCCGTGGTTTGGCGAGTCAGCAGCAAACACCTCCCTGAGCAGCTCAAGGTGATGCTGAACTCAGTGAACAAACCTGGCCTGCGGTTTCATGCAAAGCCCTTTTCCTTCTTTGAGTCTGCGTGGGTTCGTGCCCCCCAAATTTCGCTCTCAGTTTCAGGTGTGAATGAATTCAATATCTTCAGGTCATATTCAGCTAAGAGAAACTCCCCAGTTTGGACTGGTTTCAGTACAAACCTAAGCAAAACCACAGAATTGCTCATGGTTTCCAGAGCAAACCATGCAGTTCACCTTGTTTTTTGGGGTTTCGTTATGAAAATTTCATGGAGTCTGAAATACAGCTTTGAATTGTGACCTGTCCACTTCTGCCTATTGGGGACAGAATGGTTGGCAATGGAAATCTTGGCTGCAAAGAGACATTTCGGTGCTCCCCAGTTGGTTTTAAAAATTGACTGATTGATTTTTCCCTCCTTGAGTCCTGAGCTTTTGTAGCCCTGGTTCCATGCCTGAGGTGTTTTGGTTTTCTGAAATTCTTTTCCCAGGGAATTTTCTGTAAGCAGGAGAGCTGTTTTTGTAACTGTAACTTTGTTATTCATTCCTTTTCCTAGGAGGGACTTCTTCTTGATGTCCCTCTGCTCTGACCAACGTGAGTGAAGAGGTTTGTCTTTGTGTCGTCAATCCAATTGTTCTGTGTAAAATAGTATAAAAGGGAGACACATCTCAAAAATAAAGGAGTCATTTTCAGCCTTCTGAATCCCGGAGTCTGTGTTGTTGTGGTGTAAAACAGTGTCAAGCTTTGAGCTTGGTTTTGGTCCTCACTTTGGTCTTCTGGGCATGGTTTCGGTCCATGTCTGGAAGACAAAATTCATGGATTTTTTGCATGGTGGGAGATCAGTGCAGGCATGGCATACCCAAGCCTACATCTTCTATATCTCAGGATTTAAAGAGATTTAGGAAACGTTGAGACTCTGGTGGTGTTCTCTCTTACTGATTAACTGGGGATTCTTCCAGGAGAGATTAAAACTTGGACCATTTCTAAGTCAGGAAAATGATCAAGCACTTGGTAACTCAGGGTTTCACACTCATGTGAAAGACAACTTCAGCCTTGAATTTGTGACAATCAAATAGCAGAGAAATGAAAACATGAGTGGGATGGAGGGTGGGCAACACTGGAGAAAATCCGTAGAAAATTTGTCTTGAAATATATCTCATTTTTAGTGATACACAAGCAAATGTGTGTATTTTTCCTGGGTACAGTTCCAAAGGCTGTGTCTCACCTACTGAGCCAATTCTGTCATCCAAGATACATCAGTACTAATCCATTCTGCTGAATTCCTTAGAAGTTACCTCACTGAGCACAACTGAACCAAGAAACTCAACTGGACTGGAAGATTTCATTTTAGAAGACAGCCAGGTTTCAGCTCAAAGACTTCCAAGTCAGGATGGACTTGCCACTTCTTCCAAGGACGTGACAATGTTTAACTACCTCCAGTCTCATGGATTTTCTTCTCTTTTCTGTTGGGTTGACAGAGCCAGAGAGAAAAGAGAAAAACCTTGTGGATTGTTTTCCCTCAGCTGTCATTAACTCTCATTTCCACTGGTCAAAACTTTATTTTTTTGAAGCTAAATTCACATGAACCCAGGTTCAGATTTCCTTCTATCCCCAGTTGGAATGAATAAATAAATAAACAAAATTGCTCAAATTTCTCTCAGTAAAGGCATTTTCTAGACCCCAAATCATTTGTTCACTCCTGCTCCTGTTGGGCTGGGAAAATCTGTACCAAATTTCCCCTGCTCAGCAGAGGGAGTGACTTCTCAAAACATGCAGGATGGGAAGATGCAGCTTCAAACAGTGTTTTGAATGAATGAAATAAAAACACGGCACACAGTTGAGAGTTTGAGGCACCTACTCAGACGCAAAAAATATCCCCTTTCTCCATGACCATTGCTAAATGTAACGAGGCAGTTTCAGGATGTGTCTTGAGACGCTGCTTTTGGTTGGTTTGGTTGGGTTTGAACTATTTTCTGGAGGAGGTTGGCCCGTGGGAAAAACCCAGACTGGGAGGAAATCTGGTTTCACGTCTGGTCCCTGCCAGGGCTGTGTCACCACCGTGTCCCACCGTGGTGGCTCTGGGGGAATGGAGCACGGCACGACCACCTGGGAGGGTGTCAGCATCCCTTGGAAGGGGGATCTCATTTTTGAGGAGACATTCAGGGCTTTGCCTCGACTTTCTTAGGCCAGAAGCCCAAGGGAAAAGAGTTGGAGAGGAGCAGTGAGCAGTCTGCAAGGAAAGATGTGCTCTGCACTTTTCTGTGAACACCTTGAGTAGGGAGATGTTTGAACCCAGCTTTGAGCAGAAGCAGCTGATAGTGATAAAATCTACTTGTCTAAATCCAGCTGTTTTGACCCCACAGCTCAAATCCTGTTGGAAGCAAAATCTTCTTGATTTTTACCATTTTACAGACAGAAAACCTCAGGCAAGGAGGTGGAGAAGTGAAAAAATGGAGCAGAGACTCCCTAAAAGCTTTGCTGGATGAATTGGGTGAGTGTGGTCTGTGGAGCTGCAGTGGGGCTCTTCCCTGAATTCCAACAGGATCATTGGCCAGAGAAAAGCTCCAGGAGCATTTGAGACAGAGGCTTGTCCCTGTTGTCCCAGCTGAGCCCGAGCTGGGCAAGGCAAGGAATGAGAGAGGGATGTGGTGAAGGTGGTGAGGAGGTGGTGGTGTAGGTTGTGAGAGAACATGAAGCAGCATCGACACGAGCAGAGGAAACTTCACGTTTGGAATTTCTAGAAATCGACTCGACATTTCTGCTGTAGCAGATAAACATCTCAGTCTCTTTTATGGCTGGGAATCGTCTTTTTTTTCTGTTTATAAATAGAAAAAAAACACAACAAGTCACCCCGTGTTATTTCCTCCGGGGCTTTTTGGGGGTGGATGGCCGTGGGTGGTAAACAGCCCACAGGGAAGTTGTTGTGATTAATAATCAATATGAAGCCGGGGAGAGCAGGGGCTGAGACTGAGATGAGCCAGGTTTGGGCTCCCCACAAACCAAATATAGGTGAGGGAAGGAGGGCACAGCCACACTGCTGCTCTGGGGCTGTGATTATTGATGCTTTGTGACATTTTTCTTGCCAAAAGACACCTTAGGCAGACACACGAAAACCTGAAAGCCTAAAAACCAGAAATGAGACGTAAAGGCATTGACAAGCAGCTGGACAGGGTGAGCAGAGCACTTGAGGAAGTGTTTTAGCCTTGGCAAAGCCCTGCTGGTGTCATGGTGACAGCCAGCACTGGAAACCTGTGGTTGGGTGCTGAACAAACACACTCCGGGCAGTCTGGTGAGTGCAGCCTGATCAGGTGGTGCCGAGGATGAGGAGGAGGAGAAGCACAGCACTTTTATCAGGGGTTTGAGGCTCTGTGTCCCAGTCTGGACTGCAGGGACTGCCCTTGTCCTCCTGAGCATCCCCGGGGTGGGCAGCAAAGCCTTCAGTGCTGGTCCTGCAGGAGAGAGGGAAAGAGAAAACCTTTGGAGTTGGGGCTCTGAGGCAGCCAAGGCATTTCTGCATGCCCAGGTGGCCATGGGGGACAGTCCCAGCAAGTGCCAGCTGGTAAATCTGTGCAGCTGCATCAGCAAACCCAAGACACCCTAAACCCTGTGGGTGCCATGGCATATTTGAGAAGTGCTGGGGATACACCTGGCCAGGAAGGCTCTAGAGTGACCTTCAGGGCAACCTCAACCATCAGGTCTGAAACCAGCTGGGGCTCCTCAGGGTGCCCAGAGCAGCTGTGGCTGCCCCTGGATCCCTGGCAGTGCCCAAGGCCAGGTTGGACACTGGGGCTTGGAGCAGCCTGGGATAGTGAGAGGTGTCACTGGATGAAATATGAAGTCTTTCCAACCCAAATCATTCTGGGATTCTGTGAAATATTGCAGTGGATTCCCCTCCTCTCAGAAATTCCATTTCACTCAAAGCAAAACCGGATTTTGGAAAGATGATCATTCTGATTAAATTATTCAGAAATTAAAAAAATAACAAACCACCTTTTATTTTAATAAGCTTGAAAGACACAAGTTCAGCATTTGGGGAATAGAATGGTTTCATTTTTCTATAAAAATGACGTTTTGTTTTGGAACTCTCCACTTGTTATTAATTTATTTATTCAATGCATTCAGCTTGAAACTATGGGGAAAATTAAGCCTTTTAATCTATGTTTGCTATGTTTTAGTGGTGGAGAAAGGGACTTTTCCTTTGTGATACATTTCTAGGATTTTTTTTTGTAAATCGAGTTCATTCTTAAAATGCCTCATTACAAACCAAACACAGCAGCTAATTAATTCCTGATGAAAGATTTGCATCACTGGCAATTTTTCAGCGATAGCAAATTCTGTCAGCACTTCTATTCAGCAATTCAGGAAGCCTTTCCTTACTGCCAGTCTGATGGATTTCATAACACTTTGGAAAAGGATCAGTTTTGTTTTGTCTGCTGAAGAAACAAAGTGCTCCTCAGTGGAGCAAGGACTGGATGATGATGGACAAGAGGGGACAGGGACTTGCAGGCAGGAAAAACAGGAAGAGGTGGAGAAGGAAGGAGCTGCAGGGATAAGTGAGGATTAGGTGGTTTAAAGATTAAACTTGTGGGTCCAAGGGAAGGGGAAGGCTGTTGTCATGAAGGTTTTATGGGATCTGGGCACAAGGAAAGGTGCCCATCCTTGCAGGGGATGGAGCCAGGCAGAGGTCAGGCAGCTCCAGCAGAGCAGCAAACAAACACTGAATTTCTTTAGGAAATTCTTCTGGGCACCATTTTTCTGATTAAAGCTGGGTCAGGGATTCTCCACACAGAGAGGAATTTTCTGTAGGCAGCCTTGGAGGTTTCTATATCTCTGTTCTTACAATGTCAAAATCTAAATATTTAGGCTGGCCTCCCGCTGAGTGTGCGGCACGAAGGGAAGGGAAGCAGCCAGGTGGAAACCAAAATGACAGAGCACATTGTGCACCTGCGAGTCACAGCAAATCCCAGACAGAGACTGGTGACCTCAACCCCCGTGAGCAGTTCACTGGGTGCAGCCACTGAATGGCAATTAACCTGTTGGACTAATTGAGGGGTAGAGGAGGAGGTGCCCCAAGAGCTCAGGTTAGCACAGGATACAGTCCTAGACAGCTGCACAGCCCACAGCCCGAGCTTTCAACACTCCCACTGCAGAATGGGCTGTGATAGCCATCTCTGTGAGCAAAGAACGGCCTGCCATGAAATGCTGGGGCTCTAAAACTGGGAGAAAAATCGTTCAGTGATTCATCAATTCATTAGAAAAGGAACTTTCGGGTTGACCAAGCCTGTTCATGAATTTGAGCTGTGTTTTGCTGAATGGTTGAGGTGAAACCACACGGTCTGGGAGTGCTGAAACATCAAAATTAGACAAGATACAGCAATGGTTTACATCCAAGATTGCTTGCTTGGTTTGGCTCTTGCCAAAACCTGAGACAGGTGATGGAAACATTTTTCCTCATTCATTACCAGGCTGATTGATTTACCAACGGGTGCCATAATAACAGATGTAATCTCCTCTCTGAGTAATTCAGAACACAGATTTGAGCAATCTTCCCTCATCTTCAAGAAATCATGACTAGCATGCACAAAATAGAATACCATAATCTGAATGAAAGCACAGGAAAATACCTGATAATAATTCCATGAAAAGTGCAAGCCAAAATTCCCTCCCTGGGACTCCCAGAATGAGTATGTATTAGAGGAATCTGTAAATTCAGCCACTGATGACCTGGATTCAACAGGAGATCAACAACCCTTTCAATATTAGCTGAGTAAAGATGAAACTCCCTCTTGGCTTAAAGTTCGATCTTTATTTTCATGCCAGGAGGAGCAATGGACACTGAAAGGTGTCTTCCAGACATACTTAAAATAATAAATAAATAAATAGATAGATAAATAAATGGATAAATAATTATATGTATA
>VXBB01003361.1:55690-69796 GCA_013399915.1 Illadopsis cleaveri | reverse complement strand
CTGTGCTCTGGGATGGCCCTGCTAGAGCAGGGAGGTGGCCCCAGATGACCCCACTGCGGTCCCCTCCAACCTGACCCACCCTAGGATTCTGTGCTTCTGTGATTATATGAACTAACACAAAACAAGGTTTTCAGTGAGGGTTTTCAAATCTCTTCATGGCCATTTAACAGGGTGATCTTTGTGCAGAAATTCCAAGTGCAGAACAGCCCCCAGAGATCTGCTGTACCTGCAGTCCCTGGGCAGTCTGAGCATCCAGGAGGGAGCAAAGCCCTGGCAAAGGACCTGCCTTTGTAGCTGCTGATGC
This sequence comes from Illadopsis cleaveri, assembly GCA_013399915.1. Lineage (NCBI taxonomy): Eukaryota > Metazoa > Chordata > Aves > Passeriformes > Timaliidae > Illadopsis > Illadopsis cleaveri. Next base: position 69,492 of record VXBB01003361.1, on the reverse strand, counting down.
AGCCTGGAAATGAAAAGCAAAGCAGCTGAAGTTTCTTTGGCCAGTGACAGATGCAAAGCTCACAGCTTTTTAGCTACAGAAACATTGCAGTCTCCCCATGTGTTGTCACTTTGCAGTTGGAATAAAAGCCCCTTGCCCACCGCTGCATCCTTGCTGCTATTTCTTCTGCAGATCTGTGGCCTAGCAAGGTGTACACACAATTATCCCCTCACATGTGAGCCCCTGCTGCTCAGACAGCTGGCTGTGCCCACAATTTCCTTTCCTGCTCTGTTCCAACTGCAGACAGCCCAGCCCTGGCACTTGTCCCTGCTTTTGGTCCCTCTGGGATGGAGCTGAGGGAAAATCCTCATTTTTACTGCAGATGAAAATTGCTCTTTTCCTGTCCCAGAGGTGCTGTGTGTCCCCAGTTTTGCTGCACTGCAGCATTCCCTGGGTACCCACAGAGGTACCCTGATCAGGTGATGATTATTCAGTATGCAGCTCAGAGGAAGAAAATAGATTTTTCCAGCAGCCTGGGTGTCACAAAGCCTCCCAAATCAACGCTCTGTTGAGGTGGGAAATTTATTGAGAAGTGCCAAGCTGTAGCAAGGAAAGAAGCTCTGAGGGCACAGATTGATGAAAATTTTCTCTGGGAGACTGAGAACTTTCCAGGTAGGAGGACTAAAGGTGGGAGTCCACGATTACTGTTCCTTTATTTTAACTTTGTTCACCACCTGTTTGAGCCTGAGGCACACAACACAAGCTCTGATCTGGGCTGAATCCCTCCCAGGACACAGACACTCTCTGGCTCTCCCTTTCTTTTCCTCCCGTGTCCTTTGAAGCACAGACATCAGTGATTCTACAGGAATCAGAGAACTCCTACTCATAATCACACCTTAACAAGAAAGAACATTATGCTTTATTCACTGACTAGAATGGAGTGGAAGGGGGGATCCACCACAATATTTGGGAGTGCTAGTGATCCCTGAGTGCCTCAGTGTGGGGCTGAGGGCCACAGCAGCCCCAGGCAGTGCTGTCAGCTCAGATAAACACCTGTTGCCACCTGAAACCTTGGTGGTTTCCTCTCGCTTTCTAAGCTGACATTTCTGCTGAGCTGGCAGTGCTGTGGGGCCTGAGTCCCAGGGATGCTCCCAGCCTGAAAATCATTATGTTTTTATAGTTCTTGTTTTCATTCATGTTTAGTTTTATATTGATATGTGGATGTTCGTGGGCAAACAGACATGAAAAATTTTTATGGGTATATACACACCTCTGCATCCATTTATCCTTTAGAGTTATACACTGAAGAATTGCAAGGTTACAAATATATGAAAAATATAAGAGTGCTAAGGCATCACCAGGGCCTCTCCCAAGCCACAGCAGCTCTCCCAAGGCAAGCAGGAAGAACACAACCCAAAGGGAATGTTCTGCAGCATGGGATGGTGCAGGAACCACTGGGACTCCTTCCATCCTCCAGCACAGGGGATTTCTGTGGGAATACAGCTGGGAAGCAGGACTCAAAGTACTGCTGAACTCATGTCAGAAGTAAGGTGCTAGAGGGCTACAGGCCCTGGCAAGTCGAGGCAAGACCCTGAAGGAGGAAAAGATCAGGGTGAATGTTCGTATGCAAGACAGTACAGGCCTGAACAAGTCTGTACTAGCCCAGAGTTAAGGTGTTATTAAAAACATGTCGTTGGTTTTGCTTATGCTTGAAAGGTCTATAAACCAGCAGTGTGTTCAGTAAAATGGACTTCATGATGCAAACCATGGAGACCCCGTCCCTTCAATGGCTCGACAGATTTCACCTGGGCAGTTTCACCCAGATTTCACCTGGGCAGTTTCACCCAGATTTCACCTGGGCAGTTTCCTGTGGGGTCCTGCCCTGGATCTGGTGGCAGGAGGGGACACACAGCTGAGGGGCCCTGGCACACACAGACACCCCTGTGGCAGCTCTGCTGATGCACTCACAGCAATCCTGTTCCCTGGGAACAAGAACAGACTCCCCTGCTCAGCATTGCAGATGCCTCAGGATTTTGGCTTTTATCTATTTCATCTATTTGTAATCCTGCAGTTCTTTAGTGTGTAACTCCAAACTCCACACACAGTGTGAGCTGCTGCTTCCCCATTTTGGGCAGACACAACAATTCCTCTCCAGGCCTGGCAATCAAGGACACCTCACTGCCTCAGGCCTGAGAGATGGAAACAAAAGTCAGTTGGGGGGAAGCAAACTTGGGGTAAATGACTTCATTAGCTGAAGCTGTAATTGGAAGATGAACCCCCAATATGTAAAAGCACAAAATACCAAACATTTTTGGTTTTTCACACCAAAAGTGTGCAAACCTGTGACCCGTTGTGCATTTTGGGTGTAGCCTCTGGGGAGCTTCATCTGCCTGAAATGTACCTGAAGGCCCTTCCATAAATATATTTGCTTTTTATTCCCTTAATTTTGTCTGGCCTCTATTTTTAGGCAGCCCCAAAAAGGCATCATCACATCCAAGAGCTGCTTTTCCCTCCAAGGCCAAGTGAGATGAGATGGGTTTGGCATCGGGGAGATGGTTTGGGCTCAGAACTGCTCAGGGACACTGAAATTTTCCCCATTTCAGTGCGAAGAGTTTAGAGCAGTGGCCAGAGCTGTGAGTGCTTGGAAAGCCTTGTGGAAAGCCAAGAGCAGAGCCCTTGAATCCAGGTACAGCCGAGGTGGGGATAAATTCACACAAAGGGCTTCAGAGGAGACTCCCCAGGGCTGATGTGAGACTGCCAAAACACAGAGCTGCCACGTCTATGTGCTTTTTATCATGAAAAAATTGCAATTCATTTGGCGGCTGTGCCGGTGCTGTGGTGTGTGTGGGGGGGTAATTTCCAGGTAGTCTGGTTACCATAAAGCAGAGGATGCACATAGATTACACTGAAAACAAATAAAAATTATAATCTCAAGGGTCCAATCTAATTTTTACTATTTATTTTCTAGGGAAAAGTCAAATGGTTCAGGATATAAGGCAACTCAGAATATGATTTTAGTTTTTACTTTTGTTTCCAATTTCTCTCAGCAATTTACACTTCTTAGGTTGATCATAATGGAGTTGAAACATTCAAAATTGTTCTTTCAAACCTTTTTCTAGGGAAGACCTGGTGGTGTTTTTTTTTGCTGAGTACCTTCTTTGCAAGCAGCATTCTATTTGAATGAACCTGTTAATAAAAAAGTCCCAGCTCTTCCTAAAGCTGTGACTTTTGCAATTGGTGTGATGACAAAGTGGAAATTATCTCTCAGACTAAATCTGAATGCTTGTGCTCTCTAGTGACACAGCCAAGCATTTTTTCTTTCACTTGGACAAAACCCAGCCTTTTTCACATTATTTCTCCTCTCACTTTCACAGAATCACAGAAATAGAAGGACAAGGCACGAAGTAAAGTAAAAGTAAAGAGGCAGAGGAAGGGCGGGGAGGAAATGAGCACTTTGAGTCCTGAAAGTAGTTTCAGTTTAAGCACAGAGGACCAAATTTCAGGTTAGATATTGCTTTTAACCCTCTCTACTGTTCTAGAACAGGGGGATGCCTCTGGCAGAGGGAGCCACAAAAGTGGGAGTGAAAGGGATTATCTGCACTGAAACCACTGTGTGTTGGTTTTCCCCCCCAGCCCAATCTCTCTATCTGTGTTGGTCTCTTTCTCTCTTTCCTCTTTGCAGCACATAATTTACAGTAAAAACACAGGAAGCTGAATGATTTCCTCTGAGGAAAGTACCTGACGGAGAGGTGAAGGAGCAGAGTCATCACCAGGCCCTTTGAGCCATCCCTGCAGTGATGGTTTCAGGCAGGTGCTGCTTTGGAACGAGACACCTTTGTGGAGGTTTGTTTTTCCCAGGTCAGGCAGGCTGGTACAGGAGGATTGGCTTTTTCACCTGTAGCCATCCCAAAAAAGGCAGTCCTGGGTTTGTGAGTAACAGCAGCAGCTGGTGATTTGTGAATAACAGCAGATATTTATTTATTTATTGGTGATGCTGCACCTTGTGCACCAAGAACCTCCAAAGCACAGCGACTCTGCCCACAGTGGCTGTGGAGGCCCCTCTGTGCACCCAGGGAATGTGAGGCTGCCAGGATGGCCCTGGGCAGGGACAAAGAGGCCACTTAGGGAGGGGCAGGCACATTTTTAGCTGCCATTCCAATCCTGTCCTTTCCCCACAGGGTGCCACAAAGCTGAGCTGGGAAAACCAAAGAGCAGCACTAAGGAGGGAGACCTGGGCCCTCTCCACTGTGAGACCCCTTGGAAAAGCTCAGCCCAGACTTCCGAAATTTCATAGGTCTTGAAAGGGGACTTTTGCCCTAAAAAAACCCCAAACACTTATCCTCAGTGTGAGCTGAAAGGGCACAAGTCAGCAATCCTGCAGATAGCATCTCATGAGCTCCCCACACCTCATGGGTGACTAAAGCTGAAGTGGATTTTTCAGCTGAGTGGGCCTGAATGTAGGAGTGGAAGGGATACAGAGATGGCCTAGCTGAGTACAGCACCAGCCTCTTTATTTTGCAATAACTTTCCCCGTCCAATAACTCCTACCCCCTGCAGCAAACCTTCCTTTAGCTTACAGAGCTGTTGAAATGCCTGTGTGTGGTTAAAATTTTCCTGCTCCGGCCTCCACTCGGGATCTCGTTTCCACTGCAAAATGCAACAGGCCTGATTCATTCCGCAGCAGGAACGCGATTGATGCAAGCCCGGATGGAGACTCATTCTCAGCCCTGTGGAAATTCCTCCCCAAGGCTGCAAGTCAAGTGAAAACCTCACTGTACAATCATCAGGTTGTGTTTCTACTCCTAAACCTTTTGGGATGGAGCCAGGAACAGCTTGTGAGCAGGCGAGGGTGACCCAGAAAGCCGGAGCGATTCTTACATCATCTTTTACTCTGGTTTTGTTTTTTGGGGTGTTTTTTTGATTGTTTCTTTTCTTCTTCTTCTTTTTTATTTTATTTTTTTTTCCTGAGAATTGTCTTTCCCTGTCGCCTACACCAACTCCTTCACCTTCAGATTGAAGGCCTGATTAGGATGTGTGTTTTTCCAGGGCTCTCCAAGAATAAAGATCCCCCGTGCAGCTCTGGCTGAGCTTTGCTCGCAGTCTCCTGCTGACAAACCACGCCTTGTTTATCAGGACCAACATATGTTGTACACACACCGAGCTGCTGGAGCTCTGCAGGCTGAGATTTCTGTGCCTGCTGGGGAAATCACTGAGGAAAAGGTGGAGGAACAAAGGCTGGAGCCGACGTTTTTCAAAGAAAATGCTAAGGCAGTGCTGAACAGGAGCTCCAAAGCCGCTGGGGGAGTTCATGTCTCCTCCTTTATTTTCATTTTATATTATTTTTCCCACTTCCCATTAAATAAACGTTATGATTTTGTTAATTCCCTGTGTTTGTGGCACTCTGTGAAGAATTCCACTCTACCTTGAGCTCCTGATAGTGTGCAGAGAACCAGCAGGGACCAGCCAAGCACCATCTCAGCAACCCCAGCTCTGCTCCAGGGCCCTGTGTCATCCTGTCCTCATCCCTGGAAGTCAGAAATAAGAAGTGGAAGGTACCTGTGAGACTGATGCCACCTCCTTGCCATTTGCTGGGATCAAGCTGCTGCTTGTTGATGACACCTACACATTTCTGTTCTGCTTTCCTTTCTAACTAAGTTCTGGTTGAGAATGTTCAGTGGGTCAAGCGCAAAGAGAGCTGAGAAGAAGGAGAAGAAGAAGGAGAAAAAGAAGATAAAAAAATAAAGAAAAAAGGCACTGCCCCTTTAACAGCCCCAGGATTAACATGGCAGCTGCAAGAAGGTTTTTCAAGGCTGCAGTTTTGGATTCAGGCAGTGAAGACTGAGACCAAATGAGTGGCAGGGGCTGTCACTGGATCACTGTGTACCCAATTTCTTGTTCTTCATGCTCTCTGCCCCTCAGTTATGCTCAACTGCTCTTAAAGCAAACCAAGCCAAACTTGTAATTTTGATTGAAGGGACATCTTTGGGCAGGAAAGATGGGAAATTTGTGTTTTCTGTCACAAATCACAGGGTTACTTATTCACTACTGCAGGCTCAGGTGAGATTCCCTGGCTTTCTGCTGACATTTAGCCCAGCAATGGGTGAGATCAGTTCCCTTGGCTGGAATTGCATCAGGAGAGGAGGTGAGGGAGCTGCACCCGGAGGTGATGCAGCAGATGTGGGTGCTCCAGCTGAGCTGACACCAGGGTATTGCCTTGGCAGAGGGAAGAATTTAAGGTATCTGTCATCTCCCATCACCCTGGAGTGCTCCAATCACTGCACACCCATGCCTGGAGTCAGAAACAACCACAGCAGTCCACGTCTCACCGAAAGCCAGGGGATTTAATAACTTGAAAGCTCCCATCACTCAGCATCACTCCCCCAAATTATGCATCCCGCTGACTTTTGCCCACCTGCCTTGAAAATTTCACCTCACCCAAACTTCAGTAAGAAATGCAGGCCTGAAGTCTTACTCAGACTCTAGTAAGGGTTAGGACAGTGACACTAGAAAAGGAGTTTTCCATCCACTTGTCTCAAAAATACTTCATAGATACAGTCCTAACCCCATAAACCCCTCTCATGCCCCGAGATATCCCCTTCAGTGCCTTTGGGACCTTAAATCTGGCTGAGGAAATATTTTTTGAAGCCCTTCCTCTCCTGCCCCCTTGAGGCTCCCAAACTGCTTCATGGCGTTAAGGATGAACAGCAGCGCTGAGGTTTGGCAGGTTCATGAAGAGATTTCAAATCTGAGCATGTTTTTAAACTCTTCTCACGAGTTACAAACAGGAAAGGGGGGGAAAGCCAGTGAATTTCCCTTCCAGGAGCCCGTGGTGGAGCTGCTGGTCCCAAATCAAGCTTGTGTCAGCTCTGAAGGGTGTTTTGGCAGGTCTGACTCCAAGGATTTGCCAGCTTCCCTCTCGCAGCGGGGATCACGGGGAATATCAAGCAGGGCATCTGTCAGTGAGTAATTACAGGAAATACCATCTTCCTTTTGTGCGGGGTGTTTGGGTCTTGTCTGGGGCCAGGCACAAACCTGAGCCTGTCTCCAGTAGCTCTTTGGAGCTGCCAAGGTAAATGACACCAGAGGCAGAGCCAGGCAGCTCTGGGATGCTGCTAGAAATGAGGAAATCATTCCATAAATGTCACTTCTCCCCCTGACTGTCTGCAAACAGACTGCAGGAGCCCAGAAACACGGATCCAGTGCCATCTCCTAATAGCTTGGAAAGCATCTGGAGAGCAGAGCATATTTCTTCATTACTGGATTTGTTCTCCTTTTTGCTGCCTATCATTTACTGTGAGAAACACCAAGGAGAGGTGATTAATTACAGAGAATTAATTTAATATAGTGCTGGCAGTGCTCTGGAGGGTTGAAGGAGATTTATGTTCCCTGTGCAACACAAACAAAGTTCAGGAGTGTAACTTCAGCCAGGAGGGAGGCAAGAAACATTTACAAAATGTTTGCAAAACATTTGCAAAATGCAACCTTGAAGTAGGGCAGAGAGACTGGATTAAAACAAGAGATCGTTTATTGTCTTGAACTGCAGAGTGTGATACAGAGGAACTACATGGATTTTCATTAATATTAAAAAAAAAGAGAGCCCTTTATTTACACAAGTGTTCAAAGCTGCCCATGGTACCGAACAACAACTCTGGGTTCTCTTTGTTTTGCTTTGTTAGCTTTTCCCACCTAGATGGAGCAAACATTGGTCAGTAACACTTAGAAAAACACGGGAGAAGCTTTTGGGCAGGAAAAAAAAGAAAAAAATATGTTCTGAAAGAACCCAAATCCTCACGGGCATTTCACTGCAACAAACCCACCAGAATAATTACAACCAGTCACTGACAAAAGGAACAGTTTTCAGTAGGGGCTCAGCAGCCTAATTATTCTCAGTCTGTCTTTATTTCCCCATCTAAGTAAATATATCCTGGACATGCACAAACTCCACATGGATGAAAAAAAAAAAGGTAGAAATTTATTTAAAAGTAATTGTGCTTTTATTTATAAAAAAAAAATTTACAATCAGACACTGTCCTGCTGTGTTTCCAAAAGCATGGTTCTCTTAAAAATGACAAAACATAGCTTATTATTATTATCATTATCATTATTATTATTACTTTGTCTTTATATTAATAATATTAATCTTATGCTTAAGTTTAAAAGCATACTGCTTTCCCTTCCTGTTCCCTCCTTCTCTGGGATATTTGATATATATATATAAGGAAAGGCATTCAAACCACCGATTATTTTCACTTATAACTAACAACAACAATAATAATAATGATAATAATGATAATTAATCTTACACATTTCTGTGTGTAAAATATGGCTGGTTCTAAAACAAACTACCAATGTACAAAGCTGTTCTCCCTCCCCTCCCCTGGGCCACCCAAGAGATCCTCAGACATCGGAAGAACTTTATCCCAGACGCTTTCTGGCAAAAAATAAAAAATTAAAAAAAAAAAAATAATAAAACAACACAGAACCCTTGAGATCGTTGTCTTTGGTGTGGAGGACGTTCCTGGTGGGCAGCTGGAGCTGCTCTGCTGGAAACTCTGGGATGCTTTAAGGCTTTTTTGTTTTGTTTTGTTTGGAATGCCGCAAAGCCTGTGTCGGGCCACGGGTCACCGATGCTGTGGTAGCAGTCCCAGCTCCTCACACCGCCAGGCCAGCGATGCCAGAGGGTCTCCCCACACCCCTGTCCATCCCTGCTCTCCATCCCTGCCCTCCCCAGCCCTGCAGCCCCCCAGGGCCCTACGCTCGCTTCCGCCGCCCCTCCAGGTTCCGGAAGCTGGAGGGTCTCAGCTTCATCTCTGCAAACTCGATGGAATACTCGTGGCCCTTCCAGTGGAACCAGTTGACGCCCTGTGGAGGCAAAGGGGAGAGGTGGGAGGTCAGTCACACTTCCATCTGCTGCCCATGGTTCACACTGGGGACGTTTCTGATTTGGGCACAAAGCTGAGGAGCTTTGGGAAGCACAGGGGCTGTGGAACGGCCAATGGGTACAAACCCACCCACATGAGGTCACAGAATCATGGAAACACACAATGGATTGGGCTGGAAGAGACTTTAAAGATCATCTTGTTCCACCCCTGGCATGGGCAGGGACACCTTCCACTATCCCAGGCTGCTCCAGCCTGGCCTTGGACACTTCCAGGGATCCAGGGGCAGCCACAGCTACTCTGGGCACCCTGTGCCAGGGCCTGCCCACCCTCACAGGGAACAATTCCTGCCCAATATCCCATCTAAATATCCCCTCTGACAGTTTGAAGGCATTCTGCCTTGTCCCATCACTCCAGGCCATTGTAAACTGTCTCTCTCCATCTTTCCTGTTGGCCCCTCCAGGCCCTGCAAGGCCACACTGAGCTCACCCCAAGGTTCTCCTCTCCAGGTGAACACTCCCAGCTCTCCCAGCCTTTCCTCCCAGCAGAGCTGCTCCATCCCTCTGATCCCCCTGGGGCCTCCTCTGGATCTCTGCAGCAGCTCCAGGTCCTTGCTGTGCTGGGCCCAGGGCTGGGGCAGCTCTGCAGGTGAGCTCTGACCTGAGCACAGGGGCACAGGGGCACAATCCCCCTCCCCTGCTGCCCAGGCTGGGGCTCAGCCCAGGGCAGGGGGTTCAGGGCTGGGGCAGGTCCAGCTCTCACCCACAGCACCCCCAGGTCCCTCTCCCAGGGCTGCTCCCTCTGCTCAGCCCACCCTGGATTGATCCTGGGGCTTGTCCTGACCCCAGGGCAGCACCTTGAGCTTGGTCTCATTAAATCTCTGTCCCTCAGAGCTTTCCCTCCTTGCCCGGCTTTCATAGCAGGAAGAACATTTTTGTTTCCCATGTTGAAAACTACAGTTATTCCCTGCACACTTGGGATATTCCCTTGGAAAATCGGACAAAGACAACAAGATCTCACCAGCTGATGTTAAATTCTTATTTTGTGAGTGACTGCAGAGACATTTACATTTCCCTATGTTCCTGGAGAGTGGGAGGAGGGGATGCTGTGATTTTTGGTTGGCTGAACCATCAGAAAAACCCATAATTACAATTCCCCTTCCTCTCATGCACTAGAGAAGCCAAACCCACCTGACTGTGGCTGTTGTCACCATATCTGCCCATCAAGTTGACTCGGTGACAGTTCTTGTACCAGAAAGCTCCTTTGTACGACAAAGCACAGTTGGTGATGGCAGAGTCGTGGTCCTTGTCAAAGGTGGAGAAGGACCTTCCATTGTGGTAGGTCATGGAGTCACCTGGATGGGGGGCAAAAGAAAGAGCAAAGTCAGTGGGTGGCCTGGTTTAGATTTCATGGGTGTGCCCATTCTGCAGAAAATATTTGGACTGTACCATCTAAATTTTTAAAAATTGACTTGTTTTAATGCAGAAGGAAATGCACAATTTCTGTTATTGCAAGCAGGTCAAAATATTTTTTCAAGTGGTCTCTAATCTTCAATATATGAAGTGTTTTTTTTTTAATGCAGCTCAATTTCTGCACTTTTTGCTAAAACCTGGATTTTACAGTGTGCACAAGCCAAGACTAAAGAGATGTTCACAAGGAAGGAATCAAGACCAAAGGAGTCTCCAAACTGACTGAATCCTACTCATGGTAGCAGCTACTACTACGCTGCACCAGAGTTTTCTTTAAATCACAGAATCATGGAGTGGTTTGGCCTTAGATGTCACCTCATTCCACCCCTGCCATGGGCAGGGACATCTCCCACTGTCCCAGGTTGCTCCAAGCCCCAAAGTCCAGCCTGGCCTTGGGCACTGCCAGGGATCCAGGGGCAGCCACAGCTGCTCTGGGCACCCTGTGCCAGGGCCTGCCCACCCTCACAGGGAAGAATTCCTTCCCAATATCCCATCTAAATTAAACAGACATTGATTCTGCTGCATTTCCTTTCTATCTCTGTAGTCTGGGTAAAAGCTCCTGTGCTGGTCACAGGGCAGAGCCCACACCCACACCTCTGCTCGGGTTTATGCATCCAGCAGTGTGAAATTATCTCCTTTTAAGACATATTGTTCAACTGGATTTATCTCTTAATCCTTTGGAGCCCTGAAGGGGACTCACCAAGGGCTGCAGGGTTGGCCCCCGTGTGATTACAAAAGGAAGATGATTTGTTCAGCAAAATCATAAATCACATTGCAGCAGGGCTTTGCTGCAAATTCTACTGACAAGAAAAGAAGCTGTGCCAGGCTATTATTGGCTGTATAAATGACAGCCAAGATTGGCCAAATAAAATATATTGTGGTTTAATATACTGGTTTCAATCCTGCCATAAGCAGGCCATAAAATGTGGCACCAAAACGCCTGGAGGATATAAAACAGAAACATAAAATACATCGATATGTTTGATTTTTAAACAGCTCACGCAGGGGAGGTACCTGCTGATTGTTGGAACCCTAGAGACTGAAAATTTCAGGCTTTCTGTGCTGACAGGCACTGACACTCAAGCAAGCACTGCATTTGACCTGAGGCCATGGAACAGGCTTCCAAAATTGAGTGATGGCACTGGGGTTGTGGGTGTGTAGTTTGAATGGCATTGTGTGATCTCACAGGGTGCAAAACTTAGAATTTAAGGTTTTAGTATATAGTAATATACATGGGGCAAGATGGAGGATTTAGGGCATTGTCTAAGTCCTTCTTCACCTTCTTCATGGGTTTGGGTGGTTTTTTCTCATTGGGTGAAAAAGGTCCACATTGCAGACCTTGGGTGGTCATTATTGGGTCAAAAGTATAAATAATACAGGTGTCACCTCGTTATTGGGTAATTAGTGCTTAAATAACCTTGGAAAGAGTTAGAGGTGCTCCATTTTCTACCTTGTCAGTTAGAGCTCACAATTCATGGGACTGTGCTATAGATAAGGATTAATAAACACCGAGTCCAGTTGGGTAATTATCACTTAAAAGCCCTTGGAAACAGTTAGAGACTGAGCCATTTTCTACCTGGTTAGTTAGAGCTCACCACTCGTGAGACTGTGCTATAGATAAGGATTAATAAACTGAGTCCGAACACGAACACCGTGACTCCCGTGTATTAATCCTGGCTCTAACAGGAAGAAAAGAAGATAAGAAACCCACACGGTTCCCTTGAGCCAGCAGGGAGGAAAGGAATGACCAGGAGGAGGAGGAGGAGGAGGAGCAGTCAGTGTTTGCTCACCTGCCGTGCCGCTGTAGCCATCCACGCGCAGCCGGTAGCGGCTCTTGGCGTCGCCCACGCTGAAGCGATCGTACACGGCGTAGGCAGTGTCCCCTTTGTCCCTCAGGTCCACCCGCAGCTCGTACTGCCCCTGCGAGGTGATCTTGTGCAGGTTCTCCAGGCCTGTGTGGGCAGGAAGGAATGTTTGTCTTGGTGCCATGTGGGAAGACAGATAGAGATCCTGCCTCCGGTATATTGCAGCTGTGTTAATTACCAAAGGGTGGGAACAGCCTTGCCCTCACAGCTATGACTGTGATAAAAGAGTGAGTTAGTTGGTAGAGAGTCAGTTGGAGTCTGCTGGCTGTGCTGTGAGGATGAAGGGACAGGAGATCGTGTGAGGGACAGATAAGGTGAGCCACTGTCTGAGGGACAGACAGGGTGAGGTGGCCGTGCCAAGGACAGGAAGCAGGGAGCTGGAACTGCAGGAGGAGAGAAAAAGCCAGAGCTGTGGGCAGTGTGCCCATAGGATTGCTGCATAGAAAAGGCATGAAAGACTTCTAGATAACATGGTGCTGATGCTTGAAGCCCTCTGAAGTTTTTAATGAAGCACTCTGGGTGTGTGGCCGTCTCAACTACAACAGTGCCAAATGATTTTTTTTTTGCCTTTTTTCTTTTCGATGTTCTTTTATCTACAAGAGAATCTAGAAGTTTAAAAGCAAGGCAGCATAAATGTGTACATGCCCTGAAAATACAGATTGTGAAATTGATAAAAACTGGGAAACTCTTCTACCTATCCAGAATTCATCCTTAGGATCTCCAAAGCCTGCCACGTAAGTATTCCAGTTCTTGTAGAAATCTTGCTTTCCATTCTGACGCCTCAGGAACACCTGAAAGCAAGAAATGTTATGGACAGACTGTCCTGGCCAGAGTGAAAGAGCTTTTACAAACACAGAGCTCAGAGTTTCTCCTGCCCTGACCTTTCCCCTCCCAGCAAAGTCTCACTGCAAGGGCTGAGCTGCACCCAGGCTGTTGGATGCTCCGTGTATTTTTTAAGTCTCCAGTTTCTCTGTTGGGTTCCCAGGTTCCTCTGCATGATGTTGCCTCTCAGTTCCTGCTCTCTGCCTTTTTAAACTCATCCTGCAGGTCTGGATGACCCAGCCAAGGGATTTTTATCCCCTCATCTCCCAGCCAAGCATTCCTCCAGCTCCTTCTGCCTTTCTGTGTTCAAATTTGGGGATGTCAGTGTAGAGAAGGAGGCATTTTATTGCCATTCCTTTTTTTTGGGTGGGATGAGTCCCTTGCACTGTGGCTTTGGAAGCCACTGCACCCCGTGGCTGCTGAACAAACACTTCCCCTGGGCTGTGCTTTAACCTCCCTCTCTCAGTCAGACAGAGTCAGTTCACCTCCCCTCTCCTCGCTGATTTCTTAGAAAATGTGTTCTCCAGTATGGTCATTTCAGCAGCCCTTACACCAGTGGAGAGGGATCAGAGCTGGAAGCAGGGATGTGACCCATCCCTTGGAGACACCTCTCTCTCCTCCAGATACACAAAGAGCACTGGAGTGTCCTACCTGGGATAAAACTCCCCAAATTTATAGACAAGACAGCCCTACTGTGATAACAACATCTGAGGATGCCTGGGATGGATGAGCAGGGATGGGATGAGCAGGGATGGGATGGTTGAGCAGGGATGGGATGGATGAGCAGG
>VXBB01003361.1:0-55669 GCA_013399915.1 Illadopsis cleaveri | reverse complement strand
ATGAGCAGGGATGGGATGGATGAGCAGGGATGGGACGAGCAGGGATGGGATGGATGAGCAGGGATGGGATGGATGAGCAGGAGTGGGATGAGCAGGGATGGGATGTGCAGGGCTGGGATGGATGAGCAGGGGTGAGATGAGCAGGGATGGGATGAGCAGGGATGGGATGAGCAGGGATGGGATGAGCAGGGATGGGATGTGCTGCCCCTGTCCCCATACTCACAATCCATCCGCCCCCATCCTCGCCCATGTCACAGAACACTTGCAGAGGCTGAGCTTTGTCCCCGTTCAGGTAAATTGTGTAGAGCCCAGAGGTGGCCTCTCCATTCAGCAGGGCCTGGGAGCAGTCCTTGGGGTAGGGGTAGAGGAGCCCAGCTGCACACACAGGGAAGAGAAAGCATTCCTTAGGAAATCAGATCCCAGAACAGGTTTGTAATTGCATCCTGCATACAGAACATTCACAGGATACAGCTGATGAGGTGAATTCTTCTTTTCAATGTGTTTTTTTCCACATCTGTCTACTTCTGGAAGTGCTGGGAATGTGAGATAACTGCTCCCTGCTAGGATGGGAGTGCATCCTCCAGCTAAAGACTGAAATTCAGCTGTGTTACAGTAACTCTGGGGGAAATCCAAATCTTTTGATCTCTGATCATGGGACAGAAAAGGGTGGGGGGGATACAGAGACAGGACTTCAATCAAAAATAAGTTAATTGGGATTGTTTTGCTAGCAAGGACAATATTAAACATGTTACAAAGCTACACTTCTAAAAACCAAAGCAAACAGCAACATTTGAAGCTACAGGAAAATGTTTTTAAGCTTTTCTTTCTGACAACAAGCCAATAAAATTATTGCAGTCAGAACAATTTCTAATCCCCCCAAAAAAAGCTTTTCTTTTTTTCTTTTTATTCCCTCAGGTCATTAACTTTTTCAGCCAATTAAATGTTGTTCCAGGTGTGTCCATAGGAGAGTTTTTACCCGTAGCTTCTCACAGAGTGGCTGCTGGTCCTTGCCAGTGTTACACATCCCTGCCTGTGCTCCAGCTCCAGAGAATTTCACAGAATCATGGCATGGTTAAGGTTGGAAAAGACCTTTAAGATCATCAAGTTCAACCACTAACACAGTCCCACCATCATGTTCACCACCATGTCCCCAAGTGCTACCTCCACAGGTTTTTTAATTCTTCCAGGGATGGTGACTCCAGCACTGCATATTCCAACTCTTTACAACTCTTTCTGTAAAGAAATTTTTCCTGATATCAAATCTAAACCTCCCCTGATGTGACTTAAGGCCATGCAAGTTTCCATCAGCTTTGGGATTTGGAGAAAAGTGTCTCTACAGGGGGCTCCTTCAGTGTGTCCCTGTCATTAAATAGACACAAGTGTAGTTTTAGATTTCAGGCCAGGCTTGAGCCTCTGCCTGAATGAGTCTGACACTGCTGAGATGGCTGAAGTCACCTGCTCAGTCCCTGCTCAAGGTCAATTGGCCAAACATCACCAAAAAAATTTCTAAGATTTAATTTCAATTTAAGAGGATTTAATTCCTCTCCTCTTTGTGGATATGTTGGTGGAGCTCATCTTGCTCTACACGAGGAGTTACAGGGCAGCCTTGGGGCTGGGTGACTTCTGGCAGTCCTTGGGCTGGAGTTGGTGCCAGCAGCAGGAGGGGGGAGAGGGAATGACTGAAGGTCCTGCTGGGCCTGAAAGGCTGAAAACTAGGAAAAATGAGACAAATGACAGGCAAAGTGTCACAGCTAATACTGAAAAATTTCTTTTTTTTAATGTCAGCTGTGAAGTGACCTCCAGAGAAGCCAATTTATCCTTGCAGAGCTGTGCTGCTGGGCTGGAGCTGACGTGCAGAGGGGCTTTGAGACAGCCCATCTCAGGGAGAGGAGAAAAACCTGCCCCAAAATGCATTTCCTCAGCCCCCAGCACTGATCTGTGTGTGCCTTTGTGGTTTGCTTCATTCCAGCAACAAACTCTGATTTGTTTTCCTGCATCAATACAGGGGGAAATCAAGGTGTCAGCTGGATTTTAAACAATTCCTGCTGACATTTCACATGGGTGTTTCACCAGAGAAAGGACTGTGAGGGTGGTGTGGATGAATATTGGAATTTCATCCTGCCAAGGGAGAACAGATCTGGGGGAACAGGGACTTGGCACCAACACTACAAGTGGATTAAAACCTTGTGTGGGGTCTGGGTGCCCTCACAGCAGAGCTCAGCTCTGTCCCCAGAGCAGTAATTTGGATTATTTTAGCTGTGTTTTAATGCCCTTACTGGTGGTGAAAATGGTCTGGATGGTTTTGCTCCTCAGGGCCCCACTCAGGGCCTGCAGTTTCACCGTGTACTGCGTGGAGGGGCTCAGCTCTGTCAGGCTGTAGGAAGTTGGCTCAGGGTTCAGGACGAGTTCCTATGGAGAAAAGAAACAATACAGGGAAATCTCAGAGAAATAAATCACAATGACCAGCACAGTCACATATTTCAGTCTGTCACATTATTTTTTTGTCATGATTATTGATGGTATCTTTAATCATCTAGATTAATTAATATAAAGCTACTCCTCTAAGAT
Organism: Illadopsis cleaveri; assembly: GCA_013399915.1. Lineage (NCBI taxonomy): Eukaryota > Metazoa > Chordata > Aves > Passeriformes > Timaliidae > Illadopsis > Illadopsis cleaveri. The sequence continues at coordinate 53,101 of VXBB01003361.1, read as the reverse complement.
TTTTACCAAGTTAATCTTTTGAAGTTCAATAAAGCCTGCCTGGAAATGAGTGTTTGCCATCATAATGTACAAGCTGGGAGGTTCAAAAGCAAGGCAGCATGAATGTGTAAATGCCCTGAACATACAGATTGTGAAATTCATAAAGAACTGGGAAACTCTTCCTTCAGGACAAGGAAATGTTACACTCCAGGCTTCAAAGGGCTGTTTTGTTGTGCCATTAAAAGACTGATTTTTCAGTGTGCTTGGGGAATTTGCCTTTCTGAAAATCGGAATCCTCTCCAATGATCCACGCTGGGCGTCCAAAATTTTCCTTTTGGCTGGGATTCCCCTCATTCATATTTAAGCATTTAGTGTAATCTAATGATTTAAGAACAAAGTAAAATTATAGAAGAAGAAGAGGCACTTCCACAGGCAGTTCATCCTTCCTCAGACATCCCTTTGCACAGGGATTCCCCTGAGTTTAGAAGAGGGAATCACATCCCAGTTTGGGGGTGTGAGTTTACTCCATGCTGCCTGTTTGGAATGAAGGGAAATGTTTGTGCTTTTATCTGTATGGTGGAGGGGGATGAAAGGCCAAATTCAGGCTGCAGTGGAGCTTCTGTTTCAGGGTATAATGTAAGAAAGTCCTTTAGCAGGTTTTCGATGCATTTGTGTTCAGTCTGGCACTAAAAGAGGCAGTCAGTATTTTTAAATTAAGTGTTTAAATTAAGGCACATGATTATATTGCATTGCTGGACACTTCAGAGCATCTCCACCGCCCAGATTTGAGGCTGGAGGTTTATTTACCTTGACTCTGCCATCAGTGGATTCATAGATCAGGAGATATTCAGTGACTGGAGCACGGGGAGGCCTCCAGCTTATGACAGCTGCCTCTGACTGCACCTCAGTGGCACTGAGATCCCTTGGAGCATCCAGCCCTGCAGGAGGCACCACAGCAATTACAACCACATCCACACCAAGTTAATTCCACAGCTTACCTTGTGGGCCGTATATTAAAGCAAGCCAGGAAAACAAACCTCCTCTCCAGAGAGATCTGAAGTGAAAAAACACTTCAACCTAAATTTTGCGGTTAAGAATTAATTTTCCCATTGGTAGTTTAAAATAAAGGTGTTAACTTTATCTGAGTTAAAATATTGGCTTCTTCCAGGCATTTTATTTTATTTTTTTTGCACTGAAATGTCTTTTGAGACAAAACTGCATTTCATTATTTCTCACAAGGAGACAGATTGGTAGTTACGTATTCCCAGGAAATAAAACTTTGGTTCCAATAATGCTTTTTTAGAATAGGAAAACTTTTTAGAACAGGAAAACTTTTTAGAACAGGAAAACTTTTCTTGCTTGGTCTGGCTCCAAGCTCCAGCTTCCTTTCCCCTGTGTGATTATAGGACTGGAGTGGTGTGGCTCAGCCCCTGGCTCCCTAATTAACACCCTGGGACAAACCAAGGCGGGAGAACATCCCTGATTTCATTGATGCTCATGGAAAACCACGAGTATGAAACCAACTGGGCACCTTCAGGAGCCAACACCAGCCCCCAAAGAAGAGCTCCTGCTCCAGCTCTGTGTGAGGATCTGTGGGGACACAAACCCTCCTGGGCCCCATCCACACAGGCCCAGGGGTGTCCAGAGATGGGAGGGCTGAATTAAATCCTTCAGAGAAACTGAGACACATAAATCCACACAGACATGAGGTAGAAATCCGAGTTTAGTTTTAAATAAGTAGAGAAATTTTTCAAGTGCCTTAAGCAAATAAGAGACTGAACTAGTCAGTAAGAAAAGGAACTAAGACCTCGTCTAAGGTTCAGTAGCATTGCCTTTTGCTAAGTTAGTTAAGCTCTAGACATAATGAAAATGATGCAGCCTTGCTGAACGTTCCTAGACAGAACAGATAGAGTTACATGCATAGAATGTGTGTAAGAAATTACAAATACTGTTGCACATCAATCTTAGCTTAGGATATGTCCAGGAAGACTGTAGAAACATGGTGTTTTAACCTGGCTGGTTAAAAATAGAATAAAATGCACTGCTTGGAGGATGCTAGCACACTTACAGACCAGAGAGAGTTACATGCATAGAATTTGTGTAAGAAATCACGAATATTTTTGCAGATCAATCTTAGCTTAGGATAAATCCAGCAAGACTGTAGAAACATCGTGTTTTTACCTGATTGGTTAAAAATGGAATAAAATGCACTGCTTTGAGGATTAGCACGCTCATGGAGCACAGATTATGGGTGCTGTCACTGCTGCTGTTGCCACTACTGCTGATAAGATCCTGCTGCTTCTGCTTGGGACTTAGGGACTCTGTGTTGGAAAGCTTCCTGCACACAGATTGTCATAACTTTGCCTTCATGAGGCTGCTTGAACCATGCAATCAAAGGCTTCTACTTTTACAACTCCCCAGCTTTTAGTCTGCAATGAGGACACCCCAAAATCTCGAGGAAATCTGCAGGATCTGCAGAGCTGGTGACAGAAAGGCACCTCTGATCAGCCACAGCAGCGCAGGAAGGTTGATGAAAGCACTATAGAAATTTGGGGTTTCCAGTGAAAAAGGCACCAGGGGAACACGGGCCAGGTGGGAGTGGACGGGCAGGCAGCTGTGGGGTGGCAGTGGCACCTGTGGTGAATTGTGTGGAGAGGGTCTCGCTCCTCTGCTCGTCCTTCTGGGCGTGGATGCTCAGCGTGTACTCCGTGGCGGGCTGCAGCCCCTGCAGGTCGTACTCCACCGTGTTCCCCGGCACCATCTGGGTCACTTCTGGCTCTGAGAACAAAACACAGAAGAAAAGAGATGTTGAGATTGTTCAGACACATCGTGATGCGCTCAACTCCTTGCCCCACTCAGTGGTTTATTTCATTCCTGGTTGGTGCCAGTGCAAAATGATAAAAGCCGGGAGCCCGTGCCTGTGCTGACACTGCTGCTCAGTCTGGGTTACAGCAGAGCCCTTTCTCTAAAAGTGTGAGCTCTCTCTAGTGTTCACAGGGATTATAACACCGCCTTTGCTTCCCTTATCTCTGCTCGCGGCTGGATCGACAGTGCTGAATTTAAATGATCCATTTTTTAAATGCTTCCAGTAAAGCCCCTCCTGCAAATAACAGCCCCGAGGCTGCCAGAGCTCCAGGAGCCCTTGGACAGCGCTTCCAGGGATGCCCAGGGTGGGATTGTTGGGGGGTCTGTGCAGGGACAGGGTGACCCCTGTGGGCCCCTCCAGCTCTGGATATTCTGTGATTTTCCTGGAGTTACAATGAGCACCGCTTGAGAGCTTTAACCCTTCATCTCCCAGCCCCAGCTCCTCTCACCTGTCTCAGACGAGTAGGACACCACGTAGTTATCCACAGCAGCAATTGCTGGCTGCCAGGTTGCCAGAGCCTCAGAGTCTGTGATGTTCACCACTACCAGGCCTGACGGGCTGTCCAGAGCTGCAAGAAAAAGAGATTGAAGGAATTTGACAAACACGGCTCTGTGCAACAACCTGCTGGAAATTCACGAGGGAAAATGCCCAAAATTCAGTGCAGCTTTTATGATTCCCTTTGGAGCAGTGGAATTCTGCAGGAAAGACGTCAGTGCCTGTGAAGAGACACCAAAAGCCTCCACGGGAAAGGGAGGTCAGTGCTGGAAGGGATGAAAGTCTGGGAACAAACAGGACTGACCATGTTCTCAGATCACTCTTGACACCATCGATCTCAACAGCTCTGTCAAAGCTGATATATTTCTCTCAACACCCTCAAATCTGGGTTGTTTTTTAAGAGCAAATTCAGGAGACAGAGCTGTAAAAAATAACCAAAGTGACAGCAGCTAATGGCCACTGTGTCCTTCCAGCAGCTTGTTTGGAACAAACCAATCCCACAGCCAGCCAGGCATCCAAAATCCCCACACGTCCTGCCTTGCCTCCTCACAGCACTTTGTTTTTCACACAGGTTTATGCTCTCCCTGAATTAAGATGGATCTTTGTCTCCAGAATAGCTGGAATTGGCTATAAATCTTCTGTCATTATCCAATACTCATCATCTTGTTCTTTGCCTCAGCTCTCTGAATGTTTGCTAGCCTCCAAAAAGAATACAAGGAGGGGTCAGCAGGAGCAGAGTGGATCCTTGTTTTCCTGCAGAGGTATTTAATGAAAAAATCTGGAGACAGAATACTGAGAAAAATATTGAGAGAACATTGAAGAAAAAATCAGGAGAGAGAATGTTTTTTATGCTTAGAACAGTCTGGAAGCTGGGACATGTGAAGTCCACAACAGAAACTGGTCTGAACTGCTCAGTTGAGGTGGCCCTTTGCTCCCTCATCTCAAAAACAGCATTAATTTAAAAAAGAACCAAACAAACTTCTGGGTTTTTTTTCTGTAAATACATGAATTGTCTCTGCCTCACAGATTCATTTAGCATTTAACAAATGGGAGCCTGACCAAATTTACAAGTTCCATCCTCGTGTAAAAGGCAAAGACAAAGGAGTGTGAAAAAGAGCTTCCTACAGTTTGTGTGGGCAGCAAAAATGGGATCTTGCTGGGCCTGCAGCTCCAGTCCCTGAGTCTCCCCTGCAGCCCAGAAGATCCATTTAAAAAGCTGCCATTTCCTGCTTTTATATCATTACCTGTTTTCAGGGTGCCAGAGATGGGCTCGCTTTCCTCAAAGCCTTTCACAGAGATGATGCTGACGTTATAGTCCACACCTGGGACCAACTTCACCAGCTTGGTCCTTGTCTTGCTCCCTTCCACTGTGACAACATTTGGAGTACCTAGGATGAGGCCAAATGCCCAGGGATGAGTGCCACAATACTCCAGGAAATGCCTGCAGGGTGTTTTTCAGGTTAAAGACATTATGGCCACCATGGATGTGCTTCTACAGCAGGAAGTGAATTTTCCCCAGTTAGTTACAACCACTGATATCAAATATTGTTGCCATAACACCTAAACCTAAATCACTGGTTTGTATTTGGTAAGAAAAATTAACATTTTTAGTGGAAGGTGTCCCTGTCTGTGACAGGGAGTTGGAATGAGGTCAGCTTTAAGATCCCTTCCTATGCAAACCATTCTGTGATGTCTGTTCAGAACATTACAATTTCCCAGACAAGGTGTAAGCAGAAACCCCAGCAGTCTCTGCATGCGAGTTCAGACACCTTGGGGATGGGACTTGCAGTTTAGAGCTGCCTTGTTTGTGGTGAGGGCTAGAAGATTCTCCTTTACCCCCCTCATTTAAAGTAAAGATACAATACATGTTAATTTAAAAGGTGCTCTGTGGGGGGCTGAGGACTTAGCACACAGTTTTGCTCCAAATTCTGGGTTTATTCCAGGAAAGCACTTAGACAAGTGCCTAACTTTATGATTGGATTCCTTTTCTTCCGTGGGACCACTGTCTTTAAAGCTGCACATGTGCTTCCAGGCTATATTGCCTAAAGACCTAAATCTCTCCTTGTGTCAGTCAACAGCAGGGCTTTTTTTGGTGCTGATGTCTTTGGTGTTTTTTCCTTAGCTGTTTCCCTTCAGAGATGTACCTAAATTAGGTTAAAAATCTGTTGAAGCAGAGGAAGTTTTTGAAGTTGAACACTAAACCAGAATGAGATAATATTAGGGAGTGCTAAGTAAATCACTGCCTTGAAAAATTGTTATAGCTATGGATTAGGATTATTATTTCCAAGGGCCATCTTTTCCAGCGTGCCCAGCTCACAAAGTGCCTACAAAATAATGACAGATTGGAAACTAATCCTCGCTGAGGAGGTTCAGACAGAGACTTATTAGAAGTACCACCACTCCAACATCCACCTCTGGGCTGCCTTACCAGCCCTGCCCGTGGGATGTGGACGCAGCGTCCAAGGGTTGGCTACACACCCTCATTACTGAAGATAAAAAGGAGATGATCTGTGCAAGATCACCTGGGAGATGCCCTGAGAGGAGGGATGGCAGTCCAGCAAACCCCACCTGCTGTCCCTGCCAGCCCCTGTCCCTGCTCACCTCCCGTGACGGGGACGTAGGAGATGCGGAAGTTTTCCACGCGGGAGCGAGGGGGGATCCAGCTGACTATGGCAGCATTTTCCGTGATGTCAGAGAAGGAAATTCCCTTGGGAGAGCCAACCACTGTCAGGGGAGAACAGAGAACACACCACACAGGGAGAAAAGGTAAATCATTTGTTTGTGAGTCCTTAGTGCTGAAAAACTGATTTATCACTCTATAAACCACGAGCTCATGCTGTCAATGTTCTGCTCACATTAACAACATTACACATAATTAACAACTGTGGGCCTGATATTTCTGGGTCTGAGAGGTTTCAGCCTGCTGGCAGCTGCTAACTTTTTCCCAAGGAAAAAATTCTCAAGAAAGTTTCTTCTCAAAACAATCTTGGCAAACAACTCTCCATTCTCCAAACAATCTTTCTCCAGGTGGTGTTTTGCTGTTTCTCTGGTTTAACCAATGGCATTAGAGAGGTGTCGTTCCTATTCACCAACCATGTTCAGTCTGTGTGGGAACACCTTATAAAAGGCAGTAAGAATTTAGACAATAAAACTTTTTATGCTCTTTGCCTTCTGAAATATTTAGAGTCTTTCATCTTTCTTTCGTGTCCTACAGCGACAAACAACATTAATGCAGAGTGTACAAAACTGAAGGGATTTATTACAGCAATGACCTATTTGGTCCAAATTTTCCTTTTTTTCAGGACCATTCCAGTATTGCACATGTTAAAAATACCCAACGTGTATCTATGGATAGAAATACCAGAGATTTCAGTGCTGTAGAAAAGCAGGGAGGAACATGCACAGAAATGACATCCTGCTACCCATGGGATGTTGTATTTAAGATTTTTTTCTACCCCAGTTTCACTGGGAGGATTCTTAGACCTTCCACTGAGTCCCAGAGCCCTCTGTGACACACGGCAGTGACAGCCATGGACAGATCTCTCTTCCTGAGCATAAAGTTCCCAATGCAGGATGCTCCAAGGTGACTCACGTGGGGGAGTCCATCAAGGCTCCTCTCAAGGACTCACTCCTGGAACTTCTGTTGGCTTCAAACCAGAAGCAACAAGATTTTCCTCCTGGAATCTATCTCTGAGCCCATGATTTTTCTTTCAAGCACATCCATCCAAAGAACATCCAAGTACAACCATCATGAGGGAGGCACCTGTGGCTCCAGTGCAGCTCTTTGTCACAAAACTCAGCCTTTCCCTGTCAAAACCCGAGCACTGCACTTGCCCATGTAAATTGAATCAGTAAGCTGGGCAAACAAAGCCCAGATTTTTCCAAAAATAACCCAGACTTAAACCCAACATGTCTCTGAAACATTCCAGTTGGAGGCTTAATTAAGATCCTGCAGAACAAGCATGGAAAAGTCTTTGGGGGGACGTAGTAAAGAGAGTTGCTACTTGCAGGTTTACACTGAGCACCCCACTTCCAACGTTTCCAGCTGTTTTGGCTGCAACCAAAGCAACCCTGAGGTGTTAAAAAATCAACAGCACACACAGAGCAGGCCATTAGTACAAAGAGGAGAGATCCCAAACATCAGCCACATGAAGGGGAGTGGAGACAGGCTGAGGGCAGGGAAAGGGGGAAAGAGGAAGGAAAAAAAAAATAGGGACTGGGCTTGAAATAGCTTGGAAAGAACGTGCCTGCGGGAAAGGAGTCAGAGTTTGTTTGTTTCATGTGTCCCCAAAGCAGCAGGGCACTAAATCAACTGAAAGGTAAGGAAAGAAAAACAACTGAGCTCCCAAGAGAAATGTAAATTCTGTCTCTGGAGCTCACCAGAAGGGTTGTGTTCGTGGGGTTTGCTCACGTGGATGAGCAAAGGGAAGAAAAGAATTACAGATAAGAAAGGAGGCAAGGTGGGCTTGGAAAAGCTACAGGGCACAAAAAGGTGCTGCTGATTTGAGTACAGGCTGAAGGTAATCAGAGAAAATAAAGAAAATGTGGGAAAGAGAGAGAAATAAAAATCACATTGGTTTTGCTTTACATTATAGGTGGCCTGAGTGGCTGAAGTAAAAGAGCAGTGGTGATTTTGGAGACCAAAGACATGGACCAGCATTTGGTTTTCATACACATGGAGAATTTCAGCCTTTTCCCAGAAAATAAAATCCCCAATCCATCTGCTGTGCACATTTCCATGGGCCTCAGGCTTGTTTTGTGCACCAGGTGAGCTGCATGACAAAGAGCAGTAAGAAGAGCTTTGATGTGAGTTTTCCACATCCCCAAGTCCCCCAGCTGCAGCTTTCCTGGGAGAGAACCTGGCAATTATAAACATAATGCACCATCAGAGCATCTGTCCCAGAATGAGTCCCAGAGATGGGAGAGATTTGCACCTTTGAGCACAGGGAAATGAAAAAGAAGTGAGTGAAATCATCTTCTTGGGCCACCTGAAAGCCAGAATTAAGCAGGCATAGAAAGCAGCCAGCGTGCTCCTGACCTGGCACTCACTGAGAACCCCAGGTCATCTGTTGGGCAGGCACAGGTGAATTATCTTTATCCTCCAGCACAATCCCCAAACACGTGTGTGAGAGACAGAGAACTCTCCTGAGAGGCTGCTAAATCACCCACGGTACCTGAGAGAAGCTTTTTTTTTAAGGATTTTTTTTTTTTTTTTGCTACTTGTTCTTTCATTCCTAGCAGACTAGAGGAGTTTCTTCCCTGGCTTTCTTCTCCCAACCAACAGGCAGCAGCAGGTTGCATTTATCACAGATCAGGAGCATGTGAAGTGTTTTGTGATCATCTCAGGAAAAAAAAAATGCTGTCACAGTGTGGCAAAACACCACTGGAAGAAGAGGAAAGGAGCAGCATGAGGCTCACACATCCCACAAGGATATTAATTGGTCCATAGATGTGTTGTGATCTCCCAGTGGGGGTTAAATTGCACCTAAACTGAGATTTTACAGATAAATTTCTAAAAGACTCTGAGAGCACCAGTGGACAAATTCCCTCTTCAGGGACAGAAATATTTCCTTGCAACCACACTCGAAATGCTATAAATATCCATATGTTTGTGCAATAATCCACTCCTAAAAAAGAAATTAGTTGGCTGCCTTGGCAGCCACCCACCCAATGTGGTGTAACCTGCAGCCCAAATCATTCAGCTGGGGTTTTGTGGCTCTATTGTCCATTATTCATGGACTATTTACAGCTGACAAACATCTCTTGGGCTATTGGCTCCAGTAGGTGACATGTGCTAAATCTCCCTGCGAGGCTGCACAGGGACGTAGCCATGAGGAAAATGACAAATCTCAGTGGCTTCCCATAAATACCCCGGGAGTCAGAGAGGATGGGGACAGGCTGCTAACAAGTGCAGAAGGCTTTAAACATCCCTCTCCGTTAGGAGTCAACGTGAGGAGCCTGGCCAAGGCGGGCTGCTGCTGCATGTTGTGCTGCATGCCTGTGTCTGGGGCTGGCCTGGCTGTTTGTTTCAGGGATGGGATGGCAGGAGGGAGCTGCGGCCTGTCTGTGCTTGCAGCTGAGCCCGCAGGCAGCAGGGAGGAGGATGAGGGCTCTGAGGCTGCTTCAGGGGAAGCTGTTCAGCACTGAGTTGTTGCTGCCCTTTTCCTGTGTGCTGCCTGGCAAATGCCTCCTTTAGGCATTCCTGTTGCTTTCCTCACCCATGGAATGTAGAATCATATCCTGAGCTGGAAGGGACCCACAGGATCACCCAGGCCAGCCCCTGTCCCTGCACAGACCCCCCAACAATCCCACCCTGGGCATCCCTGGCAGTGCTGTCCAAAGGCTCCTGGAGCTCTGGCAGCCTCGGGGCTGTGCCCATTCCCTGGGGAGCCTGGGCAGTGCCCAGCACCCTCTGGGGGAAGAACCTTTCCCTGCTCTGCAGCCTGAGCCTGCCCTGGCCCAGCTCCAGCCCTTCCCTGGCTCCTGTCCCTGTCCCAGAGCAGAGCTGGGAGCTGCCCCTCGGGAGGAGCTGCAGCCCCTGGTGAGATCTCCCCTCACTTTCCTGTACCCATCCTTCTCCTTTCCTCCCATAATCAATTTGATTTCAAATTACCACATTTTCACATCAGCAGGCTCAACATTTTTTAAAGGCCAAATTTGGCTCACAAGACATTGCATCATGTGCTTCAGGTCTGAATGTGTTTCAGAATGAAACCATGATTTTGGTGTGGAAAAAAAAATTGAAATGCTTCATTCGAAAATGCCAAAATGAAACACTTCAATTATGAACCTGAATCAAAGCTTTGATTTTGCAAAGAAACTCAAGTCAATTTGAATTCCCAAGCACATGTTGCCCCTGGTAAGATCAGTCTAAGTTAATGGTGCTTAGGCCTTTGCTGGCCAAGCCATAAATAAACTTCTCAATGGCCCTGGTAAATTCATTTTGTCATAACTCTTTCCTAGGGAGGAAAATTGTTGTGCAGAGCTGAGATGTAATTAGTCACAGAAAATCACTGAAAAAGGCTGATGCACAGACAATATTTCTTGGCCCTCAAAGACAGGGTTTTAATTGCCACACTCTGCTGCCTAATTCCCGATCATTAAAGTAATTCAATTAAACCACATTAAATAGACAGTGACGAAGCTGAGACTGATCACAAATAACCACACCACACTGAACCAGTGACTTGGACAAGGGACATGCAGGGGAGACAGTTCAGGACACCTCTGGAACAGCACCAGCTGGCTGTGAAAAGGAGCTGCTGAAAGGAGGAATGTCACACTTTTTCCAGTGCAAAGACAATACCTGTGGATGCTACTGCATTTACGGGCTGGGAACGTTGTCCACTGCCAACTCCATAGAGCTCAATCTCATATTCAGTGCCCTCCTTCAGCCCTGTTATATCCTGGGTGCGCTCATGGCCTGGCACTATCAGCTCCAGGGGGTCGGATTTCCTTTTGGTGTCCCTGATTTTTAGAACAAAGCTGTTGAAAACCCCATCATCTGCAGTCCAGGAGAGACGGAATCCATCTGGAGTCGCGTCTGAAACCAGGAGGTTGTCGACCTCGGGTTCTGCTTCTAAAAAAGGAGAAGATGGCAGTGGGGAAAAGAAACGATTTGTTAATTAGTTGATCAGAGACCTGCCCGAGGTCTGGCTATAGCACACTGCAAGAATCCACCCACAGTTCAAAGCAAGGGGAACAATCTGCCAGCTATGAAAAAAAAATTAAAAATTAGTGTTATACAGAACAGGATAAATGTGAGTGTGTGCGGGCCCATTCCGACTTTCACTCTTGAACAGCAAACCCCTGCATGGACACACAGGTTTGTCTCCCACATGCAGAGTTACACATGCTAAAGGTGAGTTTCCTGGGCATTTCTCCCTCCCTACCTGTGTGACACTTTTATGGCCAATAAAAACAAGGTCTTGTTACAGAACTGCATGTCTGGAACATTATCAGGCCTCCCTCTCCTAGGACAACATAAGAGCCACTGAAATTTTTTTTTTTCCATGCAAACCCCTTATTTCATGCACTTCTGACATCTGTGATGCTCCTGATCCAATGAATCCTTTACTGTGCTCTTGAACAGCAAAGGGGAATCATGAAAATTCCTCTCTTAAACAGCACCCTTCAATCTAACTGCAAGAGCTGCTGCCTTCAGTTAATGAACTCATTCACAAGGATCCCAAGGACTGTAAGTTATTAATTACCTGCAAAACACTTCTAACTCACTATGGTCAGGCACTGTTACCTGGAGAAATGCTGCTGGAGTGGTTGTGTCCTACAGCCCCTCCAGTGCAATCCTTCCGTCCACACACAGCCAATCCTATTTATTTCTTCTCAAACTTCCCACCAAATGCAATCCTTCCTTCCACACATAGCCAATCCTATTTATTTCCCCTCAAACTTCCCACCAAATGCAATCCTTCCTTCCACACATAGCCAATCCTATTTATTTCTTCTCAAACTTCCCACCAAATGCAATCCTTCCTTCCACACATAGCCAATCCTATTTATTTCCTCTCAAACCTCCCACCAGATCCCCCCCAGCTTCCCTGCTGCCCAGACAGGAATGTGCAGATGAGAACTGATGGTCCTGGGGCTGGAGAATCAGCCTGCAATGATTTCCCAAGAAAGCTCGAGTGCTGCTGGAAAACAGCAGCTCTGATGGGGCTGGAAGCATGAGCTGGTTTGAGGAGAGAGGTGCCAGCTTTGGGGTGGCAATGATCCCACTGCGGGTGGAACCCACACGGAGGGGAAAGAAATGAGGCCATGGGAAGAAGTCCATGGCTCCTCCTGAAGGTCCTGATGGCTGGAACGTGGGAGAATGATGCTGTTGGAGAATGCTGATGTGCCCAGCTGTTAACAAGACGAGCTCTGCATGCAGCCATTCGTCTTTCAAGACTTTGTTAGAGGTACCTGCAAGACCGTAAGGAACTTTCACCCCTCAGCCCCCCACATGCTCCTCCACAGGATCCCTCAGAGGGAAACATCCAGTTAGAGGGAACAGGATTCCACTGGTGAACCCATCAGTCACAAGGAGTTACGTGGAGCCACGATGCAGAGGAGGATGCAAAAGGCAAGGTTTGCATGAAACATCTTCGGTGTGAGAAGGAAAGAGAGAAAGAAGAGGGTAGAAGGGAACAATTTGCTCACATTGAAATACCTGTAACAGCCAGAGCGCTCAGGGGCTTTGTTTGGTGCCCCTTGGCCAACCCATAAAGCAAAACCTCATAGCCAATGCCAGTAATTAGGCCTTTAAGCTTCAGCTCTCGCTGGGCTCCCGAAAGGAGGAACTCCTGTGGGTCCAGCAGCTTGCCAGAGTCCACCACGACTACTAGAAAGTTGTCAAAGGCATTCTCCGATGCCATCCAGGACACTGTGAACCCATAGGGGTTCACCTCAGACACTGTTAGGTTTTCCAGTGGGGGCATGGCCTCTAAAAGAAGGGAAGGTGCAAAAACACACACACACACACACAAAAAAAAAAAGAAGTGAAAAACATTGCAAATTAGAAAGAGTCACACCAAACAAAAATCACATCTTTTCCCTCTAGTGTGGATTTAATAGCCAGGACCATGAGATGAGGATTTTCAATGGAGCTCAATTTTGAATTTTCCTCAAGGATGTCTCAGCACCTCCTCTCACAAGCTCCACTGAAACCCCTCCCAAGCTCCCTGTGTAGGCACATTTCTGCTGCTACCCTTGCACTGTAAGAAAGTTATAACCAAAACTGCTTTAGAAATGCTACACATAAAGCTTTCAATTATTTTCACTTCTCCACCATCAGCGCTTTAGGGACAAGCCTCAGTCTGGGCACTCACAACTCATGTGCTTTGCTTCTTTACCTATTTTACATGAATATCTCCAGATTTAGAGGGGTCAGAGGTGCCAGAACAGGAACATTAATCACTCAGGGTCACAGCCAGTGCAAATCAGCTGCTACTGTGCTCTGTTGGCAACTTAAAGAATCCACTGAGGGGTCTTTTTTCACATCAGTGTGACATTTGTCAAAGTGAAAAGATGTGGAAAACGCTTCAAAACTTATCCACTAAGTCTCAGCAAGAAAAAAGGCCGAAGTTCCACAAGATTCTGTACTTTGCTCACTCAAAAATGCACAAGTCAAATAGGAGGATCAGGTGGCCCTCCTAAGCCCTTGATCCTGGATCCCAGGCTTTGCCTGTGTTTCTCCACAGTATTTGTCCAGCCTTGCTCTGTTGGCTCAGGAGCTGATTCAGCCAATCTCCCAACCACTCAAAATTCCACTCACTTCAGAAAACACCAGTTAGTTCAAGGCAGAACCTTCTCCCGAAAAGAGCTTGGGGTTTGCTTTTGACACTTCACAAATGCTGAAATGGATTTTGTTAGAACTAGGCGTAAAAATTTACCCCCTGAAGAGTTATCATTTGGAAGGCCTTATGTATTAAGATTTACACATTTGAGTACTCATTTTAGAGATACTTTTGCATCTTATTTACTTCTAATCAAGCATTCCCCAAGATTCACATTTTGGGTAGGTCTCTGGAAGAGAACATCCTGGGACAGGAGGTGTTCCACAGGCCAGTCCTGTCTGAAGAACTGCTGAGCATTAGCCCAGTTTCTCCCATGCCGCCCTGATCTTTTTCAGCCTTCTGATGTTTGCATTTTTGTAGTGGAGTTTCTCACAGATTTTCAGGTAAGCAAAGTGATATTTACATTCCTCTATGGAGGAGGAACAATTGATGGACTTCTAGTTTGACCAGTGTGGTTGGAGAGGTGTCAACCTCATTGTCCAATCCCTGGTCATTGTGCAAAATCTATATAAATTGAAGTAAGAAAATAAACTGCCGTCTTTTTGCCCTGACGACCTGACTCTGTGTGTGTGTGTGTCATTCTTTTCGTGCCCTATAGCGACACTCCCTCAAAATTCAGGAGATATAAAAGATTATTAGACCTGGGAGAAAGGCTCCAGAGGGGTCTGAATAACAGAATCATGGAATCACAGAATAATTTGGGTTGGAAGGGACCTTAAACTCATCCAGCACCAACCCTGCCATGGGCAGGGACACCTTCCACTCTCCCAGCTTGCTCAGAGCCCCATCCAACCTGGCCTTTTAACTCCCTTTAAACTAATCCTGCTCCAAGGAATTGTTTGAAGGCCAGCATTCCTGTTCTGACCCCTCCTTGCACCGGGTTTCAAACAAACCCATGGCTGCTGGTGTGCCGCGGAGAGAGAGCCTTTTTGGGACACACATCTCCCTGAGCCAAAAAGGGACCCCAAAGCTCGGAGCAGGTACCTGTGGTGACAAAAGCAGTGAGGGGCTCTGTGGGGACACCTGCCTGGGTGGTGCCCCGGAGGTGAATGGCATAGGCAGTGTGAGCTGTGAGCCCTGAGATGTGGGCGCTGTGGGTGTCCCCTGGCACCGTCAGCTCCCGGGCCTCCTGTGCCGCCAGGGAATCGCGGATTTGGATCACAAACGTGGCAAAGGCCCCGCCGCGGCTGCTCCAGGACAGGTTGAAGCTGTCAGGGGTAACGTTTGTGAGGGTGAGCGTGCCCAGCTGTGGCTCAGCCTCTGGGGGAGAAAGGAACACAGGTGAACTGGCAGCTTTAATCCAGGGGGNTTTTTTTTTTTTCATTAAGTTTTCTTAAATAAACTCAACTTGCCTAATGAAATGTAGGTCTGGCTTACAGAAGCACCACCACCAACAAATTGTGGGAATTCCACACTGGGAATTTGATGGGAATACAGACGCCCAGCAATTCCAAAATAGAGAAAGTAGGATTCAGGCAGGAATCCTTGAAATCACACTCCAGGTTCTGTTTGGTGTTTCTGTTGCCTGGAGTTGCAGATACTGCTATTTTTGGACCCTGAGGTTTATGAGGGATTTCAGACCTAACAGGGATTATCTCAGCACTAATCTCAGGCCAAAACCTCCCTGGACTCCACAGATAAGGTGTTCCTCATCCTCTGATTAGGCACAATCAGAGAATGTCTAATAAACAAAAAACCCCACAACACTGCTCTTGCTCTCCTTCCTGACTCTTCAGTAGTCAGGGCACCTCCTTAAGAAGCAAAGACTTTCCTTTTTTGCTGGAGGAAATTCAAATCCACATCTCTGCCCTGCCAGGAGAGAAACTTGTCCTTCAGGAAAGGGAGAGCTCCTTACCCATTCTCTTTTAAACCTCTGACACTCAGCACAAAAGTCATTAAAATTTCATTAAAGTCCAGAGAGAGAACAAACACAACCCAATAGTCAGAGGGTCAGAGAATCCTGCGTTTGCTCTCTGGGCTGATTTTCTATTTTTTATGTTGCCAATTGAGTAGGAACCAAGAACACCTTGGGAAATGCAGCCAGTGAGACACAGAAAAATAATGATGGAAAAGTGACCCATGCTGGGAGAAAAGTCAGAGAGAGGCATCCCGCCGACAGAGGGTGGTGAAAGAGAGAAATCTTTTTCTTTGCTAAAACAAGAACTGCTGCAAGATGTTCCAACTTTTAGTCCCGTCCCTCATGGCAAGATTTTTAAATAATAATCCACCTCCTTCTCTGGAATTGTCAGGGAAGAGGTGAATGGAAGTGGCCCCGATTAAGGACACAGATGTCACAGATGTCACAGAAATCATGCTCTCAACCAGTGACCATGGATGCCTTCACGGCCAGCAGGGAAGGTGCCACCATGGTGCTCTTGAAGACAAGCAAGGAGATGAGAAAATATCCACAAAGCAAACAGGCTTGGGTGGAAACCCCAGGAAAACTGAGCCCTCAGCCCCACGTGCAGCTCAGGGAGTGCAAAGAGAGT
This sequence comes from Illadopsis cleaveri, assembly GCA_013399915.1. Taxonomy (NCBI): domain Eukaryota; kingdom Metazoa; phylum Chordata; class Aves; order Passeriformes; family Timaliidae; genus Illadopsis; species Illadopsis cleaveri. The sequence goes on along the minus strand of VXBB01003361.1, from coordinate 36,977 downwards.
CTTTCCAACCTCATCCTGGCATGGCCACATTCCTTCACATGCCATCTGCATCCCTGGTCAGGCACATTCCTGTCATGACAGCCTGACTTCCAGGAATGCTGCATGCAAAATGAGCTGGAGTCACATCCTCAGGCAACTCTTAGTGATCTCTTTCCATCCTGGAATCACCATCATCACCATGAGAAAAGCTCTGACACCCAGGGAAACAAGACAGGCCGTGGGGACTCAAAGGGAGCAAGGCAAGGGACAGAGTGGTGGGCTGACCACCAAGAAAAAGGGGAATTTGGTTTTTGAGCCCTGCTCTGCGCTGAGAACATAACAATCCTGGGCAGAGAAAATCTCAGGCCCAGCAGAAGGCGGCCAGACCACTCCATGCAGTTTGGGCTGGTCATTTCACATGCGGCACGAAACGCCCACCAGAGATGCAAATGCCTCGGGAGACACTTGGGTTTAAGGAGGACAAAACTGACATGCAGGTGCCTCTCCAGGCTGAGAATGACACAAAGGCCTCTCTCCCACCCCCAGGAAAGCAAGTGGGGGTGGGATGAACAACTTCATTCAAGATCAAGTGCAAAGATGCTGAGTGAAACACATCAATCATCTGGAGCAAGGCAATAATTATATATACACTGAACTTGCAGAGAGGTGTGTGTATATATAAGGAAACCATCATGGTTTACTATTGGTTCTCTTAATGCTGGGGGCACTTTTTCAGCCTTTTCCACTGCTGCAGGTCTTTTTCCAAGCCCTCTCAGTGCATTTCAGCCTCCCCTCATGGTGATTTCCCTATAATTTCCCAAAGGAACGACGATGAGTTGGAGCCACGTTTTAGAGCAGTTTGGTGGACAGCAAGAGAAAGGAGAACAAAAAGCAAACCTGGAAGGTGAAACAGTGAAATACCTGTGGTTGCCATGGCGGTCAAGGTCTGCCCACCTTGCCCATCAATTACCCCATGGAGCTGGACTGTGTAATTAGTGGCAGCTTTGAGGTTGGTCACTACAGAGTGCCGGGAATCCCCCGGCACTGTGAGCACCAGGGAGTCCAAGGGGAAGTCAGAGTTCCTGACTTCCAGAATAAAATGGTCAAAGGCCTTGTCCTGTGCCTCCCAGGTGAGTGACAGGCTGGCTGAGGTAGCGTTTGATACACTGAGTTTGTTAAGGAGGAGTTCCTCTACTACGGGAAGAAAAACAAATGGAAATGTATCACAGTTATTAAAAGCCAAAGCAATAAAATAAATTAATAGAGACGTTTGAATTTGCACAACCACAGGTCACAAGGGTCACCCAGCCTTGTGTTTCCCTGTGTTCCCCACACCCCTGCCATCACTCTGACCCTGCCACCCCTCATCAAATGAGCATATTCACAGTCTGCTGCTGCTGGAAACTGATATTATATTATCTGATAGCTGAGATTTGATATCTTGCTTTCACTGACCATGTTACTCCATTCCTATGACAAATCACTATGGCAACTTTTCCTAGAGGGGCAGAATGTGGTGGAGGTGTTAAACAACCACAACGTGAGCCATTATCTGCCTACAGTAACAATGTTCTGTTTCTGTAGTCCAGTCCTCACTTCCCACTCTCATCCTGAACATTTGACTTCCCTGACTTTTCTGGGGAAACTGTCAGCTGCCAAACCTTGAAATGTGCAACGTGCCAACAACTCAGTGCCTGCCTATTCCGTTCTCTGACATCGACTCAGATGGACTTTTCAGTCTCTCACCCAACATGACCTGAATAATTGAAGCTGAATTCAAGCAGTGAATGTGCCTTGCAGAATTGTGCTGGCACAGACTGAAACATGCCTGACATCTTTTGGGGGAATCAGGGTAAATCTGTGTCTAGAAATCAGCTTCTCTGAGAGAAACTGTGTCTGCTCTGTGCTGTGGGACAGATGCACACACAGGTTGAAAGGTGAACAAAAAGAATTGTCTCCCACTGGGTTCTTGGCTAGATCCCTTTCCCTGCAGGGGCAGCCATGTCTTTGAGGTCTGAGCATGAAAGCAGATGCAAAAAGACTTTTTTGAATGCCCCTGGGGCATTTGGAAAAGACGGCTTCTAGTTTAGGAGAAGCTAAAACCAAAGCTGTAGCTTTATCCAAAGGAAAATCTTGTGTTTTGTTTACTCTTTGACACAGGTTGAAAGGTGAACGAAAGGAATCGTCTCCTGCTTGGTTCTTGGGATATTCTCTTTGCTTCTCATCTGCCTCAGAGGCTGCCCCAACCTTAATGTTTAGACTGATTGTGCGAATGGAATCTCAGCACGGTGTGACTTTGCTGGATGGGATGGAGGCTCAACATGCACAGCTCGCATTGTCCCCAGCTGGTCCTCCTCGGAAGGCGTAGAGGCAGAGGGTTGGGAAATGGGTNCAGCTGCCAAACCTTGAAATGTGCAACGTGCCAACAACTCAGTGCCTGCCTATTCCGTTCTCTGACATCGACTCAGATGGACTTTTCAGTCTCTCACCCAACATGACCTGAATAATTGAAGCTGAATTCAAGCAGTGAATGTGCCTTGCAGAATTGTGCTGGCACAGACTGAAACATGCCTGACATCTTTTGGGGGAATCAGGGTAAATCTGTGTCTAGAAATCAGCTTCTCTGAGAGAAACTGTGTCTGCTCTGTGCTGTGGGACAGATGCACACACAGGTTGAAAGGTGAACAAAAAGAATTGTCTCCCACTGGGTTCTTGGCTAGATCCCTTTCCCTGCAGGGGCAGCCATGTCTTTGAGGTCTGAGCATGAAAGCAGATGCAAAAAGACTTTTTTGAATGCCCCTGGGGCATTTGGAAAAGACGGCTTCTAGTTTAGGAGAAGCTAAAACCAAAGCTGTAGCTTTATCCAAAGGAAAATCTTGTGTTTTGTTTACTCTTTGACACAGGTTGAAAGGTGAACGAAAGGAATCGTCTCCTGCTTGGTTCTTGGGATATTCTCTTTGCTTCTCATCTGCCTCAGAGGCTGCCCCAACCTTAATGTTTAGACTGATTGTGCAAATGGAATCCCACACAGTGTGACTTTGCTGGATGGGATGGAGGCTCAACATGCACAGCTCGCATTGTCCCCAGCTGGTCCTCCTCGGAAGGTGTAGAGGCAGAGGGTTGGGAAATGGGTGGGCTGGTGGGGCAGCTGAGGGCAGGGGAGGGGGCACAACCTGTAAGGAAGAGTTCAGAGAAGCAGAGTTAGCACTGAGGTAGGTTTCGTGTACCTGTGGTAGCTGCAGCACTGATCGCCTGTGTGCGGAACCCGCGAGAGATCCCGGAGAGGTAGACAATGAAATCAGTGCTGGGAGAAAGCCCTGAGATATGAGCAGTCCTTGAGTTGCCTGAGAGGTTGAACTCCATGGGCTCCAGCAACCTGTTAGAATCAATAATTTCAATGGTAAAGACGTCGAAGTCCCCGTTGGAGGTTGTCCAGGAGAGGTTGAAGCTTTCGGGGGTAATGTCGGAAACCGTTAGCTCAGCAACGCCGGGCTGCTCTCCTGGGGAGGGAAACAACACCCGTCAGAAGGGTCCCCCGACTCCTCCTGCTCCCACAGGCTCCTCTCTGCCATGCTGGCAGCACTCCCAGCTGGGGAAGAGGGTGTGAGTAAAAGCATACTACAAGCAGACAGGTACTAAGGGGAGCAAATCAAATGAAAGCGTCGCAAAATGTTAGATAAGGAAAAAAAAAAATTAAAATAACATTTTAAACTATGGCTAGTTCCCTTTCCCTGCAGGAGCAGCCATGTCTTTGAGGTCTGAGCATGAAAGCAGATCCAAAAGTACTTTTTTGAATGCCCCTGGGGCATTTGGAAAAGACGGCTTCTAGTTTAGGAGAAGCTAAAACCAAAGCTGTAGCTTTATCCAAAGGAAAATCTTGTGTTTTGTTTACTCTTCTACTTTCCCTTTCAGCTTAAGTCTGTGAAAGCTGGCTTGTAATTTTGGAGCTGGAGCCAAAATGCAAAACAGGGAGAGATGCCTTGGGAGTTTCTTCCTCTCTGCAGACATCCCTGTAGCGTTACAGGAAGGTTGAGATATTTCTAACAATTGGAAGCCTCCAGAAGGGAAGATTTTGAAAAGCTGGGTGCTGAGCTTGACCCAGAAAGGGAAGGGAAAACCTCAGCAGGGCATTTTCTGCTGTTTTAAATATGCACATTGCATATTTAGGCAGGACACCCATGATGTGTTTCCTGCTCTGTCTCTTTGTGCAGCACCTCGCTCTGCTCTCCACGGTCATCTGCTCCCAGCTCCTGCTGAGGACTCTCAAAGCTCAGCACTCCCACAGGGACACAGCACAGACACATTCCTGCCCAAGCCAGGCTGCTTAAAGCACCACAGAAAGGAGCCAGCTCTGCTGCCCTTCATGCCTTAATTCTGGTTAGTGCTCGCAGGTACCCTCACCCCTTTCTGTACTGGGTGAGGTGTGCCTGGGGGAAGCTGGCACCAGCCAGCTCTGGCTGTCTCACAGGGACAGGAGGTTGCAAAGGGCTGTAGGGGAGCCCAGATGCAGCAGAAATTGCCTACAAGGAATTATATGAAGGAAAGGCCACTGGTGCCCCTTTAGTGCCAATTAACTCACACTGTTCATTACAGTTATCATAACACCTGGAGGATGAGAGAGCCACACAGCAGACACGTAAATACATATTTATCTCTCATGGCCAAAGCCTGTGATAAGCTCTTATTTCAAACTGTTGCCTTTCACATGATCAGCCAGAAAATGATTTTGGGGCCCTTGATGAGTTTCATGCAAGCTCCTGATAGCACAGAGCTCACCTCCCTCCTTTCAGGCCAGTTTTATGCCAGGGTGGTTCTGCTGGATTTGATCTTTTGCATTACATCTTTTTCAAACCAATCAGACAGTTTCATGATCTTAGATGGCTTAATGTAGATTATATAGTCTTATTAGAAACTTATTTATTTATTCATTTATAATTTTTAATTAATTAATTAATTAATTGTTCTTTCCTATCTGAGAACATATAGAAGGAGTTTGTCCTTGCCCTGAGTCAGGTACACACAACTTTACCACGCTGAGTCTGAATTCACACAGAAGCTACTGCACAATTTCAGAGGCAGCTTCCGAAGGGTAAAAACTGAACACCCTCTCAGGCTTTGATTTTCTGGGCTAATAGAGGAAAGATTTTGATAATTTTACCAGGCAACCTGGCCTTTCCCAAGCAGGTACAAGATCCAGCTGGGTTTTGCTGTTAGTGTCAGCCAGGTAAGTGAGAAAAGGGAACAAAAAAAAAGTTATTCTGAGGCAGGGGTTGGGGTAAAGCAGGGAGGGAAGGGCTGCACCAGGGCACTGAAGCTCTGGAAAGCCTGACCACGAGGCATTTCCATGGCAGGGATGTTCAGCGAAGCTTTCAGGAGCTCAGGCTGAGGCAGCGAGCAGGATTCGCCCAGCACTCCCAAGAGCTGCGGCTCACATCCCTGTCAGGATCAACGTGGGGCTGCAGGACAGATACCTGTGGTGGTCTCAAGAGAAAGGGGGTTGGTCCTGTAGCCCCGAGTGACCCCCTGCAGGGTGATGGTGTAAGGAGTGCTGGCCTTGAGGCCGGTGACATTGACAGAGCTCAGTGTCCCCGGCACTGTGACGTTGCGGGTCTCTTCGGGGCTGCCCGACTCCTGCACCTGAATGACAAAGTGCTCATAGGCCCCGTCTGCTGCTGTCCAGGTGAGCTGGAAACCATCCCAGCCAGCCTTGGATACTGACAGCTCTCCCAGCTCAGGTTCCTCTGCATAAGGACAGAGAGTCAGTCTGTTACTTGGGTTGCAGAGTGCTGCTGATGTCGGATGATTTAATGGGGTTCTGTGTTAATGAATTTCACATCTAATCAGGGCCACAGAGATTCCTCCCCTCCCCATATTTGCATTATCAGCTGCTTCAGGTAACTTCAATAAAGTCACTTTGGAGACATGGCAAAACAGAACAATGAGAGAAGGACTGTAATAATCAATAAATAATTAATAAATATTTAGAGGCTGCTCACAGAAAGCAGCTCATAGGGAATCTTACAGCTGTGAGTGTTTTGTAACATTAATTACAACTCCCTATGAGATAAGTAGGTATTACTATAACAATTATACTCAGTGTTTGCCATTCTGAAGTAACGGTGTTGTAAGGATAGCAAAGGGTTTAGAGTAGTCAGGGTTCAGATATTTATGCTTTTAATTGCATCCATTTGAAGGATGCTGCTTATGTTTCCAAACTATTTCTAATACAAAGCAGTAAAGAAGAGGAAAATGCCTCCATGTCTCCATGTCTATAATGGATTTGTCTTCTTTTAGCAGATTATTCTACTCACAAAACCTTCCTGTCGGTGGAGACAAGACTTTCAGAGTTACTGATATTAATCTAAAATCGAAATGTTCATTCACAGACATTAACATTCTGGCAAACCCCCACAGGGGAAGTTGGGAGCCATCAGAGTAACTCTGATGCTGTTAAATCTGAAAGCTGAGGTCATGTGCTCAGCAAGAATGGAGAGTTCTTTGTTACAAAGGAGATACAACTGATTCCTTAACATTAGCAGTCGGATGGGAAAATGAGAGAGCACTGCCTGATTTTTCCAACTGGAAACTCCTGTGTGCTCTCTCACTGACCTGTGGCCTCTGATGATTTTCTAGCACCCTTCTGATTTATTTGAATTGCTGACACAGAAGTGCCACAGTAAGAACAGAGTGTCTCTGAATAATCCCATTCTGCATGACTGAGAACTTGTAAGAGAGGCTGCATGAAGGGAAATGGATCTGATTTGTCAATTGTAAACTTGAGCTTCCTGCACATTGTAATATAGAAGTGAAGGAGGCCCTGGAATAAATGAAATTTAGGCTCAGCAGCATCCCTCATAGAAAGCTTCTCCCTGGAAAACCAGAGTGATTATTGCATGGCTGCACAAAGCCTTGGGCAGGCAGCTGGGGCTGGATTTTCAGAGGTTGAGCACTCAGATCATAATGATCTTCAGGAAAATTCATTAACAAATCAGTAAATTGCTACTGTTCAGGAACACAAGTTCTGCTGAGCTTTTCCCATCCTGTTAGAAGGAAAGAGATTGTTTATGACAAGATGACGATGTTCAACAACAATAAAAGAAATGCATTAATCCAGAGCCGTCTTCCCTTATCAGGAACCGAAAGCAAATTCATGAGGTAAAATATGAATTCTGTCAAAATAAGATTGTTATCTGGAAAAGACAAGGCAGGACAGAAAGGGAACTGGTTGTATCAGAGATCACAATCTGTTGGTGGCAACAGAAACAAATAAATACATTTCCTTAAAATGAAAGTGAAACTAAAGTTACAGTAATGGTAGATCGTTTAAATAGAAGCTTGGTTATAACAAATAATGCAGGAACCATCACAGGATAAAAGCAATTCCGATTTCTCTGACAATGCTCAGTTTCATTCTCCTCCAAGATGAGGAGCCCTTTTCCTGCCGTTTGTTCCTCACGTATGTCAGAGACAGAAAAGCAAACAACCCTCTTGTGCCCTCCAGGGACCAAGGGACTCTCCTGTGGAATCGTGCACCAGACAGGATTGTTGGGGACCTCCAAAATCCTCAGCCACCCAGCATCCAACACAGAGGACAAAGCCATGACAGTGTCACGGTAAAGACCAAGGGATGATGTTTCTTATTTAAGAAAAAACAAAACAAAGCAGAGACAAAGAACACACCGTGGAGAGGCGAGACTGTTCTGGCCCTGTGAAATCATCTTTGTGTCTCTACATAAATAGTTTAGCTCGTGGTGGGAATTTGGTTTGGAGGGATGGACAAGTACAGTCCTTATTCTCCAGACCTGAGCTCACACTAATCACTCTTGCTAATGATCCTCTGGTCATTATTGAACTCAGCCCTGTCACCTCATGAAATTCATGGAATAGGGGTAAGAGGTGGGAATTTTTGGAAAGCTGAACTCCCAGTGTGTCACAATCTTGTTTTTTCTCTGACATCACCACTTCCATGCCAATGCTGCAAACCCCTCCTGTGTTTAAGCACAAGCCAGACAAGCACCTGCAGCATCTCTCTGTTCCCACATTCCTTATCAGCAGCAGATGCATCAACATCTTTTTGTGCATGCAATTTGAAAAGAGATTTGATGCTACGTCACCTTCAAAACTGCATGGGGCATTGTCCTGCACCACCCAAGGCTCTCATTCCACAGCTGTAAGAGTTTCATCCCACGCAAAAGGAAGAATAAACCAACCAAGAGGAAAAGCATCACTCACAAAGCCTAAAATCCAGACCAAAGCCAGATGGAAATGAAATTCTGTATTTTGGAGGAGAAAAGGAATACAAGGCTGTGAATCCATGGGAAATAGCTGCAGCAGCAAGAGCTTCCAGGGACCCAGAGAGCTTTGAGTACTTCCACAGAGGTTAAACTGGGATTGTGTGCCAGCTGGGAGATTGGGAATTTCTGTTTCTTGGAGATTTCCTGGCAAAAATATTTCCTGTGTTCTGTTTAAAATGGACAGGTCTTTCAGAGTGATAAGGAGCTGATCAAATGCCTCATCCAGTGCTGCCCAGGACAGGGTGAAAACACTAGAAATAATTGTAATGGGTAATGTTAAGGTCACAAAGAACCCCAGTGACTTCTGAGCTGGGCAGGTGAGAGAACGCTAACAGCAGAGCAGGAGGCTCAGGGCTGGGGGATGTTAAAGAGCTGGGAGGATCAAATGGAGTTGCACTGATTGATTCTCCAGGTGTGGTGGCCAGAAGTGCTAACCAGAGGTAAACCATGAGTTAAAATTTCCTGATAAAAACCCCAAAACAACAGCTAACCCCTGCTCCAACATGCTCAGTGTGCTGTGCATTGGGAGCTCTGGAAACAAAGAAAACTGAGGGAGTTCTCCTGATGCTGGAGGCTGAATGCAGGCCTCGAGCAAAGGCAGCATCAGCACACACACCCTGGTTCTCACAGAGCTGCCCTGAGCAGCAGATCCAGAGCAGCCACCAGCAAACTCAGAGAGGAGCTGGAATGTCTCCAGCAGGGAGCTGGCACATCCTCAGCTGATGGAAATCACTTCTCTTTGATTACCTCCAAAGAACTTTGCTCATTTACATCACATTGGAGCTCTAAGCATCCAAACATGCCCTTTGTCTTTCCTACACCCATCAGTGAATGCTCCTAATACAGACCGTGAGGGGAATTCGTGCCAAAAATCACAAACACATCCAACGAGGCTGAGAAATCACAGCAGAAACATGCAAAGGCTCCTCATATCCTACCAAAAACAGGCTTGGAGGAGCTCTCCATTGTGATACATGCAGACAAAAGTGGAGGGGACACACATTCTTGCCTAAAAACTAGGATAGAAAGAACTTAACAAACATTCCTTATAGGACATCCCAAGGAATGGAAAGGGGAAAGCCCTGCCTTTCAACATGCCGAATGATCTGTGCATATATCCTGCAGAACAGTCAGATTCTGGAAATCTGAGAGCTGTGGAGATCACAGGGAACGCGTTTCTGATCCCAGCCGCAAGGCCCCAGGCAGGGGATTTCTCTGACATGCAGAATTATCTCCTCATTAGTGGGAACCCACATCATTTCACACCTCAGTGACTTCCTTGCTTTCATGCTCCACTTGCACTCAATTAAGAGAGAGCAAGTCATGGAGCACCATCCATCAGCTCAGCACAGATATGTACTCAGGATTCATTACATGTCCTCACATTCACACATCCATCACAAAGAAATACATTTTCAGGGGAGCAAAATTCAATTAGAAATGTTTTCAAAGAGATGCAGAAATGTCATCTTGTAAATACGCTCTCAGGTCAAATACAGGTGTGAAAACATTGTGTTCTGCACATCTCCAGGAAGGAGGGAAACCTGTAAGGCAAAGAGTGATGTATATGTATATGTATATGTATATGTATATGTATATGTATATGTATATGTATATGTATATGTATATGTATATTTGTATTTATTTTTTACATATGTCATTGATATTCTTGATTTAGATGATAGCTGCCTTTAAACCAGCCCAGCCATGACCTGAACAAGCCCTGTCTATGCTGCAGCCTGCAGATAACCACGTTTCCATCACACCAGCACAGCTACAATGGTCACCACTGCCATCATCTCCTCTTCCCCAGTAAACCACTGTCAGAACTGTTACCAGACTGCTCCAGGGCTGCTGAGCTCCTGGAACAAAGCAGAAAGGTTTGGAACCCTCCTGCAACTCCCAGCTGCTCATGCATCAGCAGGTGCCAAGCAGGAATTTCCTATTCTGGGAACAGGTGAGAAATTATGGCATCAGGAACACTGGCACTTGCTTAGTCTAAAACTAAAACTAAACTAGTCTAAAACTGCTGTCCAGTGAACAGGCCCAGAGGTGGTTGGGCTTTACTGGGAGGGTTCCTGCTGAGGACAAGAGTGGGCAGCCCAGTGGGGAGGAGAGCAGCAGGTCATCCCACGGGGACAGCTCTGTGTATGGAAGGTCTCCTGGGAAACTCAACCCTGAACTGGGAACTGAGGGCAAAACCCTGCTATGAACCCTGAACTGGAAACTGAAGATAAAATGTTCAAAAATACAAGAGGCAAAATAAAATTACGGTGGCATTAAGCTCCTGATGTACTGAGGGTGTGTGAGAGATCTCTGTGTAAGATCAGTCAAAACTGGCCTCCCGTTTTCCTTCATTTTCCTTCATTTTCCGTCATTGTCCCTCATTTTCCGTGACCACCCCACACTTCTCCCAGATCCCTGCTGGTTCTACCACAGCCACACAAGGATTTGGTTACTCCAACCTGGATGGAAAATGCAGCAGCAGTTCAAGCATATTATAAAAAACCTGAGGGACCAACAACCTGTGTGAGATTTGAATCCAGAAATTTGCTGGATTCACAAGTGGATTTATTTCATTGTGCCAACTTTGGCAGCTGCATGGAGGTTGTCATGTACAGGTGGGCCCATGGAACACAGGGAATGTAATTCTGAATATTACCTTGGACCTAAAGACTCCACAAATGAATTTGTGGGTGAGAAAGAGTGGTTTCCCTGTACCACAGATATTAACAAATGTATATCTCACCTTAAATTCATGTGTATCAGTGGAACATGTGGCTTTGTGTACAAACAAACAGGAGATAGAAAAATGACAATGATATGAATACATGGGAAATACTCTGACACCACAGACAGCATCAGTGCTCTTTGTTTAGCAGGCAGAATGCTGTAACACAAAATGGGAAATCTGGAAAACAAACTGTAGACTAGCAAGAGCAGTGGAACTCAAACCCTTGATTCAACAACGAGGGGAATAGATGGGCAGGAAAAATAGAGAGCTCTGGGAGCTTTAGGTGGGTGGGTGACAGCCAGAGAATGATTCACAGTGGTGAGATGAATGAACAGAGATGAGAGCTGTGTAAAGGGGAAACTGGATGGATAACAAACACACACTCCTTCCCAGGCTGGAGTACTTCTTACTGTCAGCTTAGGAAATAGCTCAATATTTCTTGATAAAATCTCCAGGCTGAGCCTGGCCTGAATATGTCTGTGGTGTGGTGTTGGCCTTTTGAGGAATTCCACTGGAATGTTTCTCTGGTGATTTTACTCAAAAGGATGCTCGTGTGCTGCCAGGACATTTCCCCAACCTCCTGGGACAGAGCAGGCAGTATCCTGTGTTACTTCTTGCTTCTGAATCTGGGATTTTATATTATTCCCCAAGAGGGGCTCTCAGCCAATCTTTCCCAATCTCTCATGTGAGACATGATGACCCAGCAAGGTTTTCTTTTCAGTCCCCTCTGGCTAAACCTAAATCAGCAGGTTAAGCTGGGCTCACAGTGCCTGTGCACCTCTGAATTTCATGAAGAAACCACTGCAGCACACCACAAGCCAGAAATACTGGAGCAGCTACCCCTAAAAATCCTGATCCTGAACTCAGGCTCCAGAGAGGATTCAGCTGAACAAATGGACAACCTTCCCTGGCAAATTTAGTTTCCCAGTGGTCAGCACTGCACTTTCCCATGGAGCTGCCTCACCTAATCATTCTTGCTGATGTTTCTTTGAGTTTGTATAAAAATGGTGGTGCAATCTGAGCCTTGGGGAAGCCAGGAGAGGAAGAGGGGCTGACGCATAACATGGACAAGGGCCTTTGGTAAACAGCATAAATCTTCTGAAAAACATTCAGCAGAATGGAAAAGTTGCTTCTGCAAGCCATGCTCTGCTGTACAAACTCACTTCCAGAGGCAAGACAGCATCACATCCACGATTCATCAACAGTTGCTGCCCAATCTGGGTCCTTCAGCAGAGGAATTTGAGCTTGGCTCTTGGTTTCTCTAATGCTCACTCATTTATCTCCCCAGGCCTCTCATGGCTGATGCATTGCCATCCATCCTGCTCCAGGCCCCACATTGTGCTCTGCAGGCAGGCTTCCAGGAGCAGAGCAGGAGAGAACAAAGCTGCAGTCTGAGTGCTGGGCTGCCCAGAGCTGGGCTATGTGCTCACCCTGCAGATGAGCTGCTGGTCTGCTGGGACATGCTCATGGCAAGGCCCCTCCAAGGAGTAAAATGGCTCATTTTCTTTAATTTCTGAGTCAAACCTTCATGCAAAGCCGGGTGGGACCCTCGTGATACCTTCACTGATAGCAGAAAGGAGTTTCCTGCTGTAGCCACAGCTCCCAGGGGAGCAGAGTGCTGCTCTCCAGCCAATCCACACACCTTGATTTTATAGGAAATGTTGGTTTGGAGGCTGTCAGCCTCAGCTCCCAGGGGTTCTCTGGGCAGGGAGGGCTCTGCTGTGACACTCCCATGTACTCTAGCACAAAACTGCTGCAGGCTCCTGTATTCACACATCACAAGACCCTAAAGCTGTGTGGTCTGCTACCCTCAAGACCACAAAGTCCCTCATGGGACTCTCCTGCATTCCCAAAGCTTCTGGAGCAAAAATACTCATTTCAGAGAGCTCCTCTGGGTCAGGACTCAATGCTTGCATTAGGGTTACACTACATGGAGCTACAGGAGACAAATAAGCAAATGGAAATGTCAAATATTCAGTCTTGCCTTTTCAGCAAAATTCAGCAAACGTAATCTTTGCCATCCCTTGAGTGCAGGATCAGGGAGATCAGCTAAAAAAGACTTTGTCACTTGAGCTGCACTTCCTCCCTGTGAAGAGACAGAAGCAACAGTGGCTTCTATCTTGTACTGTGGAAGATTTTGTGATGTGTCTTTTGCTAGAGGTTCATGAGCTCTGAATGTTTCAGCTTGCCTCCACTAGAGAGGGCAGAACAAGATTGTTTGGCTTTAGCCTGAGCACTTGGGACCTCCCAAGAGCTGCAACATGGATAAAGAGGAGTGTCTTGAGGGTAGATGGAAAAGCAAACTGAAGAGAGACCACTTGTCTTGCACCGCCCAGGCGTCCAGAGAATTCCTGCTGCCTGTGCTCTGTGTTTGGATTTGTCCATTCCTACGCAGGAGAAAGGTCACAGAGCCAGGTTATGTCAACTGCTGCTCCCAGGAGCCCACTGCAGAGCCCTCTTTGTTTACTGGTGCTCTGAGCAAAGACATAAAACAAATAGAGTGGCCAGATGAAGGTAGTTCTAAAGAAAAAAAAAAAATTAAAAGGCAAACCAGGAAAAAGAATTCACCTTGTGAAGCTTTGGGAGCTGGTGCTGCAAAGACCAGGCTGTGAGATTCCACAGCACATTGTTTCTGCCTCGTCACCATCTCTGCAGGCTTCCTTAAAACCTCAGTCTTCCAACTGAGAGGAGAACTTTTCCAAGAGAAAGTTGGAAAATTGAAGCTTGCTCACTCCTGCCACACAAACCTACAGCTTCCTTTTTTCTGTATGTGCTTCAAGGCTCCCCAGTTTTTCCCTGCACTGGACATAGGCCTGACTCAGGAATCAAACAACTCATTCAGGGCTGATGGTTTCCAGACCATGTAACTCTCTGATGGATTGCTGTCTCTATAAAGCATTCAGAGGTTGTGCTGGCATGAACACTGCCAGGGAATATGAACCCAGCTTTGATCATTTAAGCTGTGTAGTTACTAATTTGTAAAATCCACAACGTCTGGCATGTGCTCACCTCACAGATGGTCTTTGGTTCCAAAAAGGATAAACAACTTGGTATCTGCTAAGGACAATAACTGTAGCCCAGCTGACTCTGATTTCACCATCTCTTCTTGCTTAGAGCAGTTAAGGCTTTGCCTCACAGGATTTAGGCTGAGAAACCTAAAGATTCAGGACTTATTTGTGTTCTATACTGACATATAATTCTCTATGCAACACACTTTGGCTCAAAATGTTTCACAGAGGATAAAACCTTGTTCAATCAGCCACTGATAGTGGTCAGAGGGAGTGGTTTGCACAAATGGAGACGGCAGAAACAGACAAATAAGTCACAGTATCCAGTGGAAATGGTGGCTGGAACCAGACTGGGGCAGGAGCCTTTCCCTCTTTTGGATGAGAAAACTGAAATAGGGCAACATCAGAGCCCCACTGGCCCTGCTGAGAGATGATGGCCTGCTGTGAAGAGAATCAGTTAGGCAGGAACAAACACTATTAAACACATTCTGGTTGCTCTTCCTCCTGGTTTTTTGCCTGTAGAAATCAAAACATATTAGAAGACATGATGTACAAAAATACCCAGGCTGGCCTAAAACAAAGAATGAGCTCTACATCTATGCAGGACCAGTGGATGAGTTCTTTGTGAGGCCTCTCGAAGGATGAGCAGGAAATCATTGGGAACACGGAGGTGAACACAGCAGGGAGGGAAATACAGAGATATCCTTCCCTCTCTCCTGCTGGCAGAGCTGTCCCCAGATTTGGATTAGAAAAGCAGGTGAAGCCTGGGCGAGTCCTCGCCCAGCGACCATCAAAAGCCGTCACTCACCCGTGGAACCCTTGACAGTGGTGGGTTTGCTCTTGTGCCTGCCCTTCTCTGCCTGCAGGCTGATGGTGTACTCGGTGCCTGGGTCCAGCCCCCGCAGCAGGAAGGAGGTGCTGTCCACGGGGATCTCCACCTCGCCCCTCTTGCCCCCAGGCCCCGTGTGCACCAGGCGGTAGCGGTCGAACTTGGCCACCGGCCTCCTCCAGCGCAGGGACAGCGTGGTCTCCGTGGGCTCGCTGACTTCCAGGTCCTTGGGGTTGTCAAGATCTACAGGGTGAGACAAAAGCAAAGTTGAGGTGTCTCTGTGTTGCCCTGAGATGGTTTTTCAGGCAGTTCTAGAGGAACATCGTGGGAACTGACAGTGGTCAGAACATGGATTCTTAGGCTCCAGTCAGTGCCTTGAAGCCTGTGAGAAGGCCAAGGACAAAACTCTCTTGATGCTGTTTTACACCACAACAACACCGACTCCGAGATTCAGAAGGCTGAAAATGACTCCTTTATTTTTGAGATGTGTCTCCCTTATATACTACGTTACACAGACCAATTTGATTGGTGAAACCAAGGCAAACCTCTTCAATCACATTGGTCAGACCAGAGGGACATCAATAATCTCTCCGAGGAAAAGGAATGAATAACATAGTACAGTTACAAAAACATCTCTCCTGTTTACAGAAAATTCCCTGGGAAAAGAATTTCAGAAAACCAAAACATTTCAGCCACAGAACCAGGGCTACACTCTCTCAGTCTGGCCTGGGAAATCATAAGGAGGAACAACCTTGTAGGTATCCTCCTCCTGACACCTGGTGTTTTTCCAACTTATTTACTGGTAGAGATGTTTACAAAAAGGTGGTGCCCTAAAGGACCAATCCTATTCATTGTACCCAAACACTGTATAAAAGAATCTGTCTTTCAATACACTTTGCTGCAAGCCCTCTGAAGAAATCAGAGTTCTGCGTATTGTTACATGAGCCGTCCTGAATTGTAATGATAGAAATCACTGGTGGTCTGGCAGCAGGGTGTGCCCACCTTTTGGGACCTTTGGGACCTTTTGAAATGGGTAGAGGATGGTGATATTCTCCTTTACAGACAAAACCAGAACGAATTTCCCCCATTTACACTCGAGAGGCAGAAGTGAAGCCTGCAGATAAATTCGCCTGGGAAAAGGCGTGAAAGGTGTGAAAAGTTCTGGGTTGGAAGGTCAGTCAGGAATACTGCAACTGCTCTTGGTCACATCAACATTTTGGCCACTGCCATTCCTGCCAGAAACCCTCACAGATAGAGGGTGGCCAGAGTGATCAGTGTAAGCATGACTATCATTGAGGAGCTCACCTGGAGATGAAACTCCCAGAACATTAAGAGGAACGGGAAAAAGAGATCAGATTCAGAGGTCATGGCCTTTATGGGAATTTTTTCATTTCCTTGAGGGGAAATGTAGCAAAATGAAATCAAGAACTTTCTAAAATATCTCTTCCAGCATCTCTTAGAAATGAAAGAGTGGCTCCAGCTGAGTTGCTGCCTCCTCCAGAGCTCAGATGGGGTCAGGACACTCACCAGTGCCAGCATTGATGGTAGCAGGAGCACTTTCCCTGTCATTCCTCACTGCTGTCACTCCAATGCCATATTCAGTTCCAGGCCTCAAACCTGTGAGATGAGGAGAAGAAATATGAGTTCTTGTCCATGGAATATGCCTGCAGGCATTTGTTGGAATAAGGAAGGCTTAATGGATGCAAAGTAAGAGATCTGCTTTACTCCATGCAGAGAATTGAGATTTCTGTTGACCCTCCAGTTGACAAACTGCAGACTGGCACCAGTGAATGCCCCCCAGCACATGAAAATGCCTTTTGAGCTCAGGACGTGAAGCCATTTCCACAAAGCTCAGAATTAGGGGAGCTGACTCGTTGGATTCAGGGATGCACATGGAAGTGAAATGGTAACACATCTGCTGGCTGCTTATCCACCTGCAGGTGGGTAAATCCATTTCATATGGCTTTTAATTCAATTTGGTCTACTCAAAATCATACAATCATGGAATAGTTTGAGTTGGAAGGGTCATTAAAACTCATCCCATTCCATCCCTGCCATGGGCAGGGGGACTGCCCAGGGTGATCCCAGGGTGATCCAAATCCTGTCCAACCTGGCCTTGGGCACTGCCAGGGATCCAGGGGCAGCCACAGCTTCTCTGGGCACCCTGTGCCAGGGCCTGCCCACCCTGCCAGGGAACAATTCCTTCCTAACATCTGATTTCAAATTTGCAGCCTCTTGTCCCAAAAAGAAATGTCCTTGAGATCGCTCAAGATTTGTTTGTCCCTCTAATGTACACTGACCACAAGGACACCGTTTCTGCATGTCCTGTGCCCTGGGGTGACAAAAGCAATGTGACATTAGTGACAATCTCTCCATCCCCCTACCTGTGAGTGTAGCTCTGGTTGTGGCCTGGCTGCCCTTGGGCACTGTGATCTCTACGTGGTCCCCACCAGAGATGGGGGCAAACTTAATTCTGTAACTATCGACATTGGCGTGGCTGTTCTTCCACTCCAGGGTGATGCTGTTGTCAGTCTGGGACACCCGCTTCAGGTTCCTTGGAGCATCCAGGTCTGGAATCAACCAAGCAATAAATAAATAATTAGGAATATTTCTCTTCTGACAGTAGTCTCCTGTGACAGCGCTTTTCAGAAGGTGAAATGACCCGTAAAGTTTCCTCTCACATGATCCTGTTATGTCTTAACTACAAAAACCAGAGTTGTTCTAGCATGAAATGCAGAGTTCACCAGCTTCAGTTCAAGAAATTTAACTTCTGTCTCCTGAGACAAAAATAACATTTTCACTTGTAATAATTAGCTTTTATTACAAAAATAGATTTGTGGGAAAATGTATTTGGATGAAAATGCTGCTTTCCTTTATAAATACCTCAATTTCAAAAGGAAAAAAGAGCAAAGGACTGGTCATTTCTAGAATTTCTGTTCAGTAACATCTTGCATTCATGGCTGGAAGGAACTCTAAGTCTCAAAAAAAGGTGAATATTATAGAGAAATTCAATGAGCTTTCATTTTTCACACCTACAGTACCCTCAAATCCAGCTCCAAAATAACAACTGTATTTTAGGATGAAAAGGGATGTAATCGCAGCTCTCTTAATGCATCAAGCCTTAATAACCTGCTAAAGGACCCACACTTCCCAAAAACATGCCCAGAATCACTGAGGAGCACAGTAAATGTATAAAAGAATGGCAGGAAATATTTGCAGACCTGAAGAAGAAAAAAACCAGTTCTCTGCTTCTTAACTAATTAGGCAAAGAGAAATAAGATGGAATAGGAACTATGGAAGATATTTAGCTCATCAGACAGACAAATGGTCCACAGGAATTGGTTTTTTGAAGTAGGGATTTAGAGTGAGAGACAAAATAACCTAATTTCCAATTTTAAAATAGATTTAGATTCTTGTGGGGGGGATCTAAATATTTTGGCGAGCCAACAAGGCATAAAAGGCACAGGAAATTGTTCTCTGCTTTTGTGTACCTCTAAAATTGGGCTGATTTTGTGTTGATCAGTAACTGCCAACTCCAGCAACAAGACACAAACAGCACAGGAGGATGGGAGGTCCCTGTGGCACCTTCCTGACGCTGTTTTACACCTCAAGGACACAGACTCCAAGATTCAGATGGCTGAAAAATGACTCCTCTATTTTTGGGACGTGTCTCCCTTTTATACTATTCTACACAGACCNGAATAACATAGTACAGTTATAAAAACACTTCTCTTGTTTACAGCAAATTCCCTGGGAAAAGAATTTCAGAAAACCAAAACATCTCAGGCTCGAAACCAGGGCTACACTCCAGCCCCTCACCTGTGACAAAGACTTCCTTCACAGGGTCGCTTTCCATGTCCCCTCGGCGGGAGACGAGCGTCACCTCGTACTCTGTGTGTGGCCTCAGGTTGCCAATGGAATATTGGTTCTCATCTTCCGAAAGGCCAATGCTGGTCCTGTCCCCTGGAGTGTCCTTGGGGCCATAAATGAGCTCCACACTTTCAACTTCAGCCAAGGGTTTGGACCAGGTGATGAGAGCCGTGGTGTCGGTGACGTCCTTGGCCTCCACCTGGCTGGGGGCATCAAGCTCTGTTACCAGGCAAAAGAGAGGGGAAAAGGGGCTCTTAAAAGAAATCTTGCCATGAAAAACACCCATATTCTCTTATGCCTTTAATTGGTGATTCAGGACAGATTTAAAATTAGTATCCTCATTTATGTTCTGCCTTTGGTGCCTGTAGTTTTAGACTCCAAATGGAATCAATCCATCAGAAGCAAATCCATCAGAGCTCCTCCAAATCAGAAGCTGCCAGAAGAAAGACAAGCAGGAACCCTGAGAGCTTCCCCACCTTCACACACCCCTCATGCAAATATCACCAGGGTGAAACAAATTCTAGCGAGAAATTCTAGCTCCTGCTGATGTATGCCTTGAAAAAGGAATAAAAGTTCATACTGCCTGCTACCTTCTAGCTGGACATAAATTTCCTTTCTGCTTCAAACAGGTAATGTGGAGAGGAATTAATTTTTTTCCTCATGTATTCATTAGCAACTCCACTATTTCCTTTCCCCCACTCTATTAACTCACAGTGTAGAACTTGATTTTCTCTTGTTTAAAAACCCCTAAACAGCAGATGTTTTGCTGAAGGCCAACTAAAACCAGACCAAACACAGGTTGTGCTTACTTGTGGTGATGACTTTGGACAATCCTGGTCCTCTGGTGTTGTTCTTCACTATGTGGATGGACACATTGTACTGTTGCCCAGGTGCCAAACCTGGCTGCATGTAGGATGTCTCTGGCCTTTTCAAGCTGCTGGTTATGTCACCATTATCATCCTTTTTCTGGAACACATGGGACAATCAGTGAGTACACACATAAAAAATCCAGGATTTTTCACTCTGTATGTGAAACTGCCTCCTCACCATATTATGGAAGACCAGCTCCCAGCCATCAAAAGAAAAGTTCACAGGGTCCCACTCCACCTGGACGGATGTTTCCCGAACAGATTTGAATCTCAGACCTTCTGGAGCAGGCAGATCTGTGGCAGAAGAAAGGGATATTCTCACATGAGCAGCAAATTCCAATAAATAGGGCACTGGGGTGGGACATCTTTCCATCTCTAGAAATATCTTCAAGGTGGGGATCTGCAGCTGAGGTGGTTAAACTCTCCTCAGATCCAGTTATTGTGGCTTTGGAGAACTTTCATGAGCTGGTTTAGATGTCACCTTAAAATAAAATGAATTTTACCCTCTAAATCTCTTTTTTGTGCCCTCTTGAAAGAAGCCTGGTGTTGACTTTGGAAGTCAGGAGAGCTGAATCCTGCCCCAGCTCTCCAGAAATGAGCTCAGTGACAGAAGTCAAAGAGCATCTTTTGATATTGGGATATTTAGATATGACAATCATGTGGACAAAACAAAAAGGAAGATGAACAACAGAGGGATAGGCAGGCAGATAAAAGGTAAGATGTAGTAAAACACAGCAAAGATGCAAAACAAATATAACCTCCATTTTAGCCAAAATGGTTTGAATTCAGGTGATTTCATATTGCTCTTTTACGTGCTGCTACATTTTTTACTTTTTTCTCAGGAAGAATTACCAGAATTTTAAAAATGAACATTATAATACAGAAATTCACATTATAAGAAAGAAATGTGCATTTTAATAAGGAAGCCAAGGTTCTTAATTCACAAAGACCTCATATTGGGAGACATATAGAGCAGAAGAACTTGTGAACTGTGCTTTTAACACAGTCCCTGGTGTTGGAAAAAAGTAGAAAATGGAAGTGCAGAAGTGTGTTTTTTCCAGGCCAACATTTGAATTGGGAGCAGAAAATACAAAAGAAATAATATCCCAAAAAAGAAATGTAAATCAATACGTCTGAACTGAAAACAGAAAATGCAGAATAAATACCCCAAAAAAGAGTTGCAAGTTGATACATACAAAGTGAAAATAGAAAATACAAAATAAGCAACACTCCAAAAAAGGGATGCAAGCAGAGCAGACAAAAGGATGAATACAGGGAATATTAAACTCACATGTGGCCACCCTGGCGCTGACTGGAATACTCTTCTTGTTTTTGAGGATTGCAAAGACACGGATGAAGTACTCCACGCCCGGCTCCAGCTCATGGATGGTGGCGGCTGTGTGGTTTCCTGGCACGGTGAAATTCATGTCCAAGCCCCCACTGCTGGTGGGGACGTAGGTGACGAGGTACTGGTTGACAAGGTTCTCGTGCTTCCACTCCAGATTGACAGTTTTATCCGTCACGTTGGTCACAGTCAGCTCAGTTGGAGGAGACACTGGGAATGGGGTGGGGGGAAAAAAAAAAAAAGCAAAACCCAAGTTATAAGAAATTCTCAGGGCTGAGGAAATAATGATTTGCCCAGTTTCACATTTTCCCAGGAGCGGTTGCTAAGGCTCATCTCGCACACAGGGAATGGGGAAGGCATGTCCCAGATTAGCCGCCGAGGAAAGGAATGCTCAGCTGATGGAGACTACAGACATTTCCAGAAGCCATGGGCCAATTTCTGCTCTCACACTTGCACACAACCTCTGGCTGACTGCGTTCCAGCTGCTCCTCTCATGGCTGCAGCACAAGACTGCTATAGCTGGGTCCCGATTCAGATGTTTAATTCGACTGCCAGTGATTGTAGGGCTAGAAGCCCTGGGATTTGCTCTGATTTTCCAAAGTAAAATAAAACATTATTATTTGCGTAAATACTTGCAATAGATCTGCCTGTGCAAGATCACAAAGTGGGGCTTAGGCACCTTCCAGAAGGAGGAGATGAAAGATGGGAATTTCTTTTAATGGGTATTCATTGTCTTTTACAGTGTTCCCAACGCCAAAGTACTCTTTGATTACTCTACCAAAGTTTAGTTTTACAATTTCTCCCCCGGGATCTACTAAAGAAAACGACCTCATTTATGGTGTATTGCCTGTTATCATCAGGCTGCCAAAATTTTTCTATCAATTTCCATAGAGTCAGTGGTCCTGGGAAACCAAGCATGTGACTTTATAGCTAAGTTTCCATCCCAGCTGATTCCATGATTTTCCTCTTAAGCTTCTGTGAGATCTAATATACACACATCCATATAGATATATAGAGATAGATATACACACACATGTGTAGTAGGAAGACATTGGAACATTTCTCTTTTCTCCTTAGCTAGAACAGCTTCTCTCAGCTTTTTTTTTTCCAGCATCAAGAAGTGCTGTGAGAAACTGAAGGGTGGTGGTGACAAATCCTAGCCAGTGCTGGCTACAGCAGCAGTGACATTGTGGTGGGAGCAGAAGTGGAGGTGACAAAGGCACCACCAAAAGTTACCAGAAACTCCTACACTACTTAGCCCTGATATTTCAGCATGCCAAGAGCTACTGGTGTTGTTGCACCTCTGATCCCGCTATTTTGAAAAAGCAGCAGCAGGGCCCAGCTCCGTGGAAAATCTTCATGGAATGTTAGATGGCCCAAGGGGAAGCAGATCAGAGGGACACTGCACCTACCATCGGAGCAGTCATCCCCGATGTAGCCGTCCTCGCAGACACAGCGCCCGTCCACGCAGCGCCCCGCGTTGTTGCAGTCGTTGGAGCAGGAGCGCTCCCGGCAGTCCTCACCCATGAAGCCCTCGTGGCACACGCAGCGCCCGTCCACGCAGCGCCCACGCCCGTGGCAGTCGTTGGGGCAGGCCAGCTCGCCGCAGTCCTCACCCGCGAAGCCGTTGTCACACTCGCAGCGCCCCTCCACGCAGCGCCCTCGGTTGTGGCAGTCATGGGGACACCGCAACTCCCCGCAGTCCTCACCCATGTACCCCTCATTGCACACGCACTGCCCGTTGACACACAGCCCACGGTTGTGGCAGTCATTGGGACACCTCAGCTGGCCACAGTCCTCCCCGGTGAAGCCCTCATGGCACACACATTGCCCGTTCTCACAGCGCCCACGGCTGTGGCAGTCGTTGGGGCAGCGCAGCTCCCCGCAGTCCTCCCCGATGAAGCCCTCATGGCACACACACTGCCCATTCTCACAGCGCCCGCGGTTGTGGCAGTCATTGGGACACCGCAGCTCCCCACAGTCCTCGCCCAGGTACCCCTCGTGGCACACGCAGCGCCCGCCTACACAGCGCCCGCGGTTGTGGCAGTCGCTGGGGCACCTCCTCTGGCTGCAATCATCACCCACAAAGCCTTCATAGCACACGCACAGCCCATTCTCGCAGCGCCCCTGGCCATGGCAGTCGTTGGGGCAGGTGAACTCCCCGCAGTCCTCGCCGGTGAAGCCCTCCTCGCAGAAGCAGGTGCCGTTCACGCAGCGCCCGCGGTCGTAGCAGTCGTTGGGGCAGATGAGCTCGCCACAGTCCTCGCCGGTGTAGCCCTCGTCGCACACGCACTCACTGTCCACGCAGCGCCCACGGCCGTGGCAGTTGTGGGGGCACAAGGGCACGCTGCAGTCATCGCCCACAAAGCCCTCATGGCACAGGCACCGCCCGCCCACGCAGCGCCCGTGGGCACCGCAGCCCTGGGCGCAGAGCTCCTGGCCACAGTCAGGGCCCGTGTAGCCCTCGAAGCACACGCACAGCCCGTCCACACACTTGCCCTGGTCATTGCAGTCGGAGGGACACGAAGCCTGGCTGCAGTTGGGGCCCTTCCAGCCGGGCTCGCAGACACAGCCACAGATCTCGATGCTGTAGTTGCCGTGCCCGCTGCAGTAGGGCCTGGTGTCCAGGCGGCCTGTGCCAACAATCCCAAAAACTCATTATTTGTGGTAGTGTGTTAATTAATCAGTTTAAGTTCCTTTACTGTTCAGTACTTCTTTATTTATTTGGTACCTCCCAAGTCTCCTCCTCCCTCCCCTTGGTATCCTCCAACCTTAAGCCCTGCCCATTCCCGTCAGTCTTACTTATGTTCAAGCTCCTTGTTCTGGACCCTTCCCTAAGCAACACCTACCCAGTTGCCAATCCTCCCTGAAGCCGTTCCCTCCCTCTAAAAAATTCTCTTGCATTCGATAAGCCATTGGCTATGTAAGCACGTACCCTCCTCCCTTTTCCCATGATTGGATTACTTATCAGTCTGTTCCTGACTCAGTCCTCCTACAGTTTCCCCAGATTGGTTTGTGTTCAGTGTCCACCCCTTGTACCTCCTCCAGTTAAAACCCCATGTTCCCCTTTGTTCGGGGCTCTTGTCCCTGCCCTCCCATCCGGAATAAACCCTTCATGGACATGGCAAACAAGACTCACTCTTTCCTTCCTTGCCTTTGCTCCTCGACACTGTACCACTGGCCACCCTGCAGAAGAGCAGCTATGGCCTTGGGGCTCTGCACNCAATTTAAAAATTAACCAGACAGACACATTTTTCCCTCTTCTCTGACTGTTTGTGCTTGTCTATTGCCTTATGTCCGGCTGTATTTTTATTGGTCTCTACTAAAGAAAACTTGGAAGCGAAAATGGTTACATTGGCAGCTTCCTCAAGGGGACAAAAAGTGGAGCCAAGAGCTTGGACTGTGTAAGTTTTAATCTTGACTCAGACACAGATTATCACCATGCCCAAGTGCTGTCCATGCTCAATGACACAGCTACAAAGGGTCCCAGGCCAACTCCTGACCCACAGATCCATAAAGCCGTGGAACTGTGAATGAATGTACTTTGCATGCTGGCCAAACACATTCCCAGTTTTGATTACGTTTCAAATTTAACAGGTTGACTTGTGCTCTTTCTTGAAGCAGATTGGAGTATCACCCTAAACAACATCTACAGCCAGCACAAGAATTTCCCCCAAGAATGGCTCCCCAGCCTGCCTTACCTTCTACTGCCTGGGAATTAGGACAGCATCCAGCCCCGCTGGCACACTGCTCCCGCAGGGAGGAGACCAGCCCCTCCAGCTCCTCTAGTCTGCTCAGCAGATCCTTAATGTCTGGGGCAGCTGCACAGCCACAGGCCCGGCGGGGAATGTTAATCCTGTGAGTGAAGACAATCTGGTTGCCCTCATTCACCGTGTGCTCCTCGTAATTCTTGACGGGCTCAATTTCCGCCTTCAGGTCGGCGTCGCCGCTGGCCGAGTCCAGGTCCACGGAGCAGAGGGAGCCAACAGGCAGCTTAATGTTGTAGACATGGTTGAAAACCACAGGCTGGTTATCCTCTGGCAAGGTCACGTTCAGCCCAGTCTCCCTCTTCTGCCGGATAATTCTCTTGATGAGTCCCCCAGTGGCGTGCTGGGACAGCAAAGCGAGGATGGCACAGGCCAAGACCCGGCTGGGGAGTCCCATTGTAGTGCCTGGTTCCCTTTCAAGGCTGAGAGAGTCTTAGGTCTGCTTGGCCTTTGTAATCTGCAGCAGAAATTGGACAGCCCGGCCAAACCAAACTGGAGATGCTTTTCTTTCCTGGTGTGTTTGTTCCCTAAAAGAAGAAGGAACA
This sequence comes from Illadopsis cleaveri, assembly GCA_013399915.1. Taxonomy (NCBI): domain Eukaryota; kingdom Metazoa; phylum Chordata; class Aves; order Passeriformes; family Timaliidae; genus Illadopsis; species Illadopsis cleaveri. The sequence continues at coordinate 11,737 of VXBB01003361.1, read as the reverse complement.
GTGTAAGGGATTAACAGCTGCTGCACCACCCAGCAAAGGTGTAACCCTGCTCGTGGGCTGCATCCTCAGAGAACAGGATCATCACACTTCACCCAAGCTGCTGAGCTTGCTCTGATAATAACATTGGTTTTCTAAGATCTCAGTGTGATTCTGAAGGAAATGTCAGCAGACGTGAAGAAAGTTGCTGTTATTTCCAGGTTAGAGCAAACACAGCAGGTTGTAGAAAGTTTTAACTCCCTCAAGCAGAAGACTGGGGCGAAGATGCCTGCTGAGTCTCAGCTCAACTGAAAACAGAGGTAGATAAAATAAATATGTGTTCTGTTATGATTTAACCAGTGTTAAATTCTGTATTTCCTTCACCCCTCCACTGCTTGAAAGCTGCTCAAAGTTGGACCATGTGAGAAACTTGAGACATTTCAAGAGGCACATCAACACCACCAAGCTCATTCCATCCCTTTTCTGTATGTTTTAAATTACTCCAGGATTGCTGTGGAATCTGAACTCCAGGGCTTGTAGCTCCATAGTAAGTTCCACTATATAATGATTTATCAAGAGCATGAAGATAAATGGAGCTCCCTGCAGGTGGAAGGTTCTGGTGTCAGTGCTTGTATCACAGGGATATTTTAGTATAAAAGTAGTGAGACACAGGAGAAGCAGAGACTCCAACAACAGAGACAGCAATAAAACTACATGTGTAAAAATGCCTTTTTAGCAGCCAATATCCCTTTCCATCAAGTAGCATTTCCCACTAATCTTTCCTCAGCTATAACACAGTAACTCATGTACAGTTACAAGCACCTGGCTGGGCTCTGCAGCTCCTCCTGAAACTCATTCTTTTCAATTAGCTCCAATATTTCCTCTTCCTCCTCAGTCTCTGTGAGTTCCTTTTCAATGGAGTGAGCCAGGGGAGTGGAAAGACATCCACTGACTTCCATGCAGGATCAGCCCCTCAGCACGTAGAGTGAGGAGCCAAAGCAGTAATGGACTCCCTGAACAAGCACAGCTAATAAATGTCATCTCAGCATTTGTTTTCCTTCCCACTCCCAGATGAGCTTGGTTTAATGGTTAGATCAGTGACTGTGGTTTCAGTGGTTGCAAACTATGAAATGCCAGTAATGGAGGAAACAGCAATTTATCCTCTAAATGCTAATTTAGAGGATAATGCTAATTTATTTGTCAGATGAGAGACCAGCCTCTTCCACCCTTCTGATTCCCCCAAAGTGGAGGGATTGTTTTTCCCATGCTATCCCAGCTGCTTTTTTGAGGGAATGACAATAACACATCAGACACGTCACTGAAGTTCAGTGGGTTTTGTAGGAAATGTTGAGCTCACAAAGGGCAAACTGCACCCCTTTTTACCGGGGAATAAATCAGAAGTAAACAAACAGCAGGGAAGGCTTTTCCTTGTTACAGAAAACCATTCAGCTTTAAGGCATTTCTAACACTTATCCCATTTGCTCAAATATTTCTGCAAGCCCTGCCTGCACCAGAAGAGATCACAAGCTTGTTAATTAAGAATAACAGAGACAGACATGGCCCAGGTCTCATTTCTGTCTCAGTCCCTAAACTGGGTTGCCAGTTCATGAAATGTGTTCTGGATTGTATTTGAAGTGGGATTTTAGTCTTGAGCATTCCCACCTGGTCTTTGCAAAGTGCTTCCCATGCAATTCCATGTGCTGCTATGCACCTTTTGGCCCCAGGACAAGGTCATACAGCTAAAACTGGTGCCTAACCCTCATGCAGTCATTAAAGGGACAGGCTGCTTGACAGATGGATCACCAATGGAAAATGGAACAAACTGGAGGCAGCTCTGCATCTCATTCTCACTGAATTTTAGTGAAAGTTGAGCATCCATTTCCTTATGGTTTCTGTAAATCCCAGCCTACAGGAATATGGGTCTTGCCCAAACCAAGGAAATTGCACTTTTTTTCTGCTGACCAGTGTGAGTTGATGAATTACTTAATCATGGTGTAAACTGTGATTTCTTTAATATGCCGGGAAAATGAAAAACCTGCTCTGGCAAGGGCCACTGTCACTGTCACCTTCACTTCTGATGAAAGCCACATGAACACCAGCACTCTGAGTGGACACTTGCTGCATTAGAGGCAGCCAAACCTCTCAGCTCACAGATGATACTGGAATAATTAATGTGCCTTGGCTGACATCCTTCTGAGGTTTCTGGAGAAACATTGTGGTGGTCACGGAGCAGCAATCCATGCCTGCTCCGTGACCCTTGTGCTTTGACACCTCGTGTGATGTCTGAGCTAATTCACCCCCATCAGGTGTTTCCATCCCATCTGCCAAGGGCCCAGCATGGTTAGCTGAGCTCCACTCCTGGATTAGACATCCACAAAACAAGACACGACACCTTCCTCCAGTTGTTTATACATCAGCCATGGTCTTGGCTGGGAGAACAAAGAGGACATCCTTCCCTCCAACCCCGGCTCCTCAAACATATCCAAACAACAGCTCTGAGAACAATCGACCACCCGGGAGCAGGAGAGAAATGCAGCCACAGCCACTGCCAGGCTCTGCTGTCTCTTCATTTTCCCTCGCCTTCCCTTCAGAGCAGCTCGTGTAAATTGTATTTTAAACCTGCCTCTTGCAGAAATCCTCTTGATATTTTCATTGCAGATATCAGTTGTTGGATTATTTAGGGGCACTTGAATGTCTTGCAGCAAAGGTTGGCAAAAAATGGCCTTTCCCAGCATGAGTTTGGCCTTGTGCTCTGTAAGAGGAGCTGGGTGATGTCTGACATCTCTCAGGGGCTTTGAGAAGTTTGTATGACCCAGAGTGTGTCTGTTTTCACAAATATTTTGTCTAACAGGGAACACCTCTCATCCTAATGAGCTGTGCCCTCAGGTCTTCCTGCCACCCTGACTACAAAAATCCTGGACTCGATGATGTGGATGAGCTGCAAAATGCTCTGCTTGTCATGCAGGATAATAAATCTGGGGCTCGCGTTCTCCCCATCTGGTCACTGGCTCCTTCCCACCCTCCTCGGGCAAGCGTTATCTCCTGCTCTCCTACTGCCCGAGGAACAAATCTCAATATAAATAAGAAGAAAAAGTATTGTGGTCTCTCACACATATTAAATACTTGATTAAAATAATAGAGATCATTAATTTAGAAGCAAATCATAGCATCTCTGCAATACTAGCTGGGGTAACAGGAGATTCAGGTAAGAAAAGGATTTTCTTGTATGAACATTAATTTTAAAAGTTTGGTTTTAACCAAAGGGCAGAAAAAGGCTATTTCTAGAAAACACTCCTTAAAAACCTGATCACTGCCTGGTGATACACTTAATAATATGTGGTGGAGGTAAAATGGACTGTCACTAGCACAAAGGGAAGGAATAATTTTCATTTCCACTGCAGCCCTTTCATCTGAAGATCTGAAAGCACGTCACACTCTGGCTGTCAAAAGCTGAACAAATGTTATTAAAAAGGGTTATTTCTTTGTTTAGACATCTCCCCTTCCCCTCGCTCCCTCCCAGCATCAGAACTTTTTCAGGACCTTTCCATTTAATTAGAATTTTGTTTCTTAATAGGAAATTTTCAATCATTCTTGAAAAAACCCCCAGGAATCCTGACTCCTGGGGAATACTAAGCAAAGCTAACGCACGAATATTTCCCTTCCCCAAAGCCATATTTGCTGGAAAGCAGCAGGTGTGAGAAACTAAATTAATGTCTGCATACTTTAAAGTCCTGGGGTAGCACTCCAGTCTCCCCTGAACGTTCAGGAGTGGCAGAGTTGTGAGATGATTTGTGGGTAAGTGGAATGATAAATATGCAGATGAGAGCCCTGTGCAATTTTAATCAAAACAGATTGCAGCAAGGAAGGAATGGAGGTGTTAAAATGATCTCAGCTGTCCTTCCTAACGAAGGCAGAAGGCTGATTAGATTTGCTCAGACACCCTCTACATGTCATGACTTGGAAATTAGACATAAAAATGGCAGGGGAAAAAAGAGAGAGGGAACAATTCCTGTCTCAGCAGATATGTCCAACATTTCAGCAGGAGGGGATCAAATATTGTCAGCACCATACTGGATTCAAGCACATCTTGTTAAAATCTGGGTAAAATAGCAGCGGGCTGGATTCTGACAGGGAGGAAGACAGGGCTGGAGGAGAGCCAAAACCCTCTCCAGGGAACACAACAAGGAGCATTTTGAGGTTTGTCAATTGCTAACCTCGAAAGAGTTTTCTGTGATATGTCAGCTGCAGAAACTTCATGTTTCCAGAGTTTCCACCAAGGCCCAGCTCGTGTGGAGGCACTGACAGCACGTTATCACTGCCCCCTCTCCTTATCTCCTGCCACAAAGAGCCACAGCAGGGATTTGATCTGAGCTGGACCATTCCCTCTCTGCAGACAGGGGGAATTGGGGCATTTTCTGCCAGGAATAACAAGCAGTGCTGTTCCACAGGACCCATAAATGGAGACCACCTGCCAGAGGGCATTTTCACAAGGCAAGGCCTCAGAAGATGCAACCTCTCCAAGGCAGGGTGCTGGGGGTGGTTTTGCCAAGAGGATGGGACTCCCCAGGCTCTGGGAATCTTCTCCAGCAGGAGTGGATCAAGTCTGAAGTCAGTTGAAATTCTCTCAAAGCAATGGACAGGAGGAATCCTGGAAGTTTTGATGTGTCGGGCCAAAACACGAACAGCTCTGGCTTCATCACCTTTCACTGCTCTTGCCACACGTTCATAACTGCAGAAAATCATTTTCTTTCCATTCCCAATTCCAACAGCGTGAAGGAATCAGCAGGGATACTCAGTGTAGGTCAAACTACCTTAAACCACAGTGGAGAGCAGAAATTCATAACAGTCCTAAGCCATCAGCCCTGAATCTTTTCATCAGAAATGATCAAAGTCGAGATGTGGCCTTTTTTTTTTTCTCTCCCTCCTCTTCTTTATTTACACTGTATCCATCCTAAGGAAAGGAATTTTAAGGCAGTCGAATTTAGAGTAATTCAGAAAAATCTGCCGTGTGCAAAGAGGTGTGGCAATTGTTTCAATCCCAATTAGACCCCGCAGATATGAGCAGGCCCTGGGGGTGTGAAACTCCAAAGGGAAACCTTCATAATTCAGGATTTTTCTTTAAAGTCTTAAATCGGCTGCACGAAGAGGTGAAAAGAGGGTCATGACTTTCAAAGGGGACAGAAGGAAGCTGCCTGCCTTTTTTTCAGTGGTTCTGACAGATAAAGTGCAGAGTGATAACCAGGAATCCATCCAGGTTCTGGGTTGAGGACTTACTTTTAATTTATACTCAAACAACTTCACTTCTACCTCCATGGCCAGGTCATAAAGAATAAACACCCTGCAAATGCTCTGCAGTTTTCTAGATAAGAAATCCCACATCTGGAAAACCCCCACAAAGCTACAGATCCAGGCTCAGTGACCTCCCTTTAATAAACAGCAAAACGTGAAAGCACTGAATAAAAAGCCTTTGCCACCCAATTAGGAAGGGAGATAAGCATTAACCAAAATGATCTGGCTGTCTGTGGGAGCGCACTGAGAGTGAAAAAGAGGGAAAAAGCAAGAAAGCATCCTCTGGAAAAAACTCCACGGAGAAAGGGGCAGAGAGAAAACTGGGAAGGAAGTTTTAAAAGTTAAACTAGAGGAGTTGAAGTGTAGTGATACAAGGGACACAAATCCACTTTTTCTGTCACAGGAGGGACTCAGTGGTGTCCATAGCCCCACACGAGAGGAGCCTCCTGACATTCACATGTGCTGGAGAAATGCAAAGAGCCTCTTGTCCCAAAGCTTTTGTAATTATAAGGAATAAACAAAACACACTCTTCCACTTTAAATGTGGAAAACTGGGACATGGAGAGGCTGACAGGGGGACTCCCAAGTTCCCCAGGAGCCTTTCTGCTGAGGTGTTTTACCCACTGCAAGCCCGAGGAAGCTGGTGCAGCTCTGCTGAGTTCCACCACCGTGGTTCAAACACCTCCCAGAAGGCATTTATAGCCCTTAAAGCACATAAAAGCATATTTTCCTCTGGATCTGCCTGCCTTTGTGACTTAAATCCTTCTCATTTCAGGGCAAACCAGCAGTTTGTGTTTGATGTGGGTGAGCAGCCACAGCTCAGGGCTCTGGGTGTCCCCTGGAGCCACCTGTGTCCCATCTGGTACTGGCACTGCACATTTCAGAGACTCTGTGGGGCCGAGGGCAGACACGGCCAGGAACACTCTGAGTGCAGAGATGGGAACTGCCCTGCACAGTTAACTCAGGACTGATTCCTGAGCTGTCACAGATCACAGTTTTCCAGCCCAGAATTTATCCATCCTCCATTCCAAGGGCCTTGCCCACGCCACTGGAGTTAGTTGTAAAAATAATAGGAATTTTAGATTATCTTAAATCCTATGAGAGGTTCTGTGATCACATTTATACCTCAGACTCTTCCACAGAACTGCAGTTAAAACAATTCATGGGTGCTTTTTGCCCCGTGCAGCCCCTGAGGTCCTGCATTAAATAAATATCACTCAGCTAAGCCTGAACTCCTCACTCCAGTTCAGTTTTCACCTTTGGCTACAGCTCTTAGATGATGTTCCTGTTTTGGGGTCTCTGCTTCACAGATCCTACGGTACAACATCTTGAAATAAAACATCTTGGAGGCATTTTGGCCTCCACCCTTTCTACCTTGGCTGGAAAGCAGCACCGACAGGGCTTTGCCAGGGCTGTTTTGGAAGGAATTTTAATTAATTGCTTTGTGTACAATTTGGAATTTAGCAAAGGCTCATATTTCAAAGCCATCAGCATGACAGTGCCACAAAAGGGAAAGGAGGAATAACCCACTGAAGCCAACATCCATAAAAATGTGAAAGAGCTCTGGTAAATTCTGAATGATAAGCATAGAAGGAGACCCATGAGAGACTAAACCTTCTGTTGTACAGTGACTATTTTGAGGTAAATTACCATGATTATTCCACTATAAACTACTTTTGTTTCAGAAGTTTTGTCCTCTTAGCCATGGAAAATCTCTCCAGGTCAATCCTTGTTCAGGATCTCAGAGAGAGAACAGAACTTTCCAAACTAAACAATGAGTTTGGCTCTTTTTCAGAGTAAAAATTCAGGGAACAGAGGTAGTCTTATTCCAGTACCAGTGACATCTTTGATCAATGAAATGTTGAAAATATTGAGCAAATCTCATGAATTAAATGAAAAATTAAATCAGCTGGCAGAGACAGAGCTGGGAGAAAATGACTGCTGAAAACATGCAATAATGAAACGAGTGAAAAACAGATTGTGACGAGGTGCCTGCAATAACAGGACGTGGAGCTCAGCAACCAAGAGGTGCCTTCCAGTCTCTGGGTCCTACAGACTCTGCTGATTTATGCTCCTTAGGAATTACCTGGCTGATGATGAGAAAAGCAAAGAAATCCTGCCTGAGCATATCATTGCTATTCCATCAGGAGCAGAGGAGCAGAGGAGAGGCAGGAATGTGGGAATGGCACCAAGCTGGGACTTGGCAGAGCTGAGATCATCCCTCAGTTCTGCCACTTCAGCCCAGCCAGTTCTCACCCTGATTTCTAATAAGTCTAAACAAAGTACAAATAACTAAACTCCCTAATTCTACATTCCCAGCTGCTCTAGAAAGATTCTTCAGTTTACCCCTATGGAAAGGTTTCCTCTGCTCCCAGAGGAGCAGCATAAACTCTGTGCTCTTCATGCTAGAATGTCTTAATTCTTTTGCTATATCACCTGGATTAGAGGAAGCCCCAAGAGTGTTAAATAAGAGGAGCCAAGTGGCTACAGCTGTTAATAAGGTTTAATCACAGTCACCCTCTAAATAGGTCACAGGTGGGGACAAGATTGATGGTGAAGAGGGAAGGAGACCTTTGGAAATGGTATCTGGCTGGAGCAGAGCTGCTCTGACCACCTCTGTGGTGTTCAGGGCAGAACTTCTTCTTCAGGGCAATCATCTGTAGAATAAACTCAGACCTTGAGGCTTTGCAACATCTGCCTCCAACAGGTATTCCAAGCATGATGAAAAATTCATATTTAGAGGAGCAGAGCCCAAGGGTGGCATCTGCTGAACCCTATGATGTCCCAGCTTGCCTTGGCTCGTGTCAGAGCCTTGCAGCTATTTAGGCTGTTGTTTAAATGAGCAGCATCCAACGTGGCATTATGTAATAATTATATATAGGCAGCCAGCCTCGGGGAGAGACCACACTAAAAACAGGAATCCAAAGCTCTTAACTCATTTTTGGTACCAGATTTAATAAAATTATCCATGTTAAAAAGGAGAGGAGGTAATTGCTAAGAGAGTGAGAAGCGTGGTGCAGAATTAATCAGGCCACACTCGTAATGTGGTGTTTAATCTTTCATGTAATTTGCTGCTAAATGTGCATAATTAGAAACAAATAAATGATACATCTCAGTGTGAGCCACAGATGTGCTGCCTTCCAGCATGGTTATGAGTTCCTGACTAGGGATAATGGGGCTGAAACCAGGCCTCCAGCTGGGGATGTGACAGGATAGTATTGCCTTTTAGTTCCTTTTCCTTCAAGAACTGCAGCAGTCCTTCCTGCATTTCCTTGCTGACCTGGTCCAACAAAAGTGTGCCAGGTGGGGAGATGCTCACCACATCCTCCTCTTCATCACAGGGGCAGCAGGAGGTGAGTCTTGGCACCCAGACTGAGATCCCAAAGCACCTCTCTGGAAACCCACCGGCCTCCCGAGCAGGGGTGACATCCTTGGGACATTGGTGCTGTCCAATACCAGGTGCTAAAGGCCTTCAGAGCACCAAGACAGCACAGAGGTGTCACTTCCCATCCATCAGAGAGGGATTTGTGCCACCTTTTGGCAGAGGGTGAATTTGGGGAGCTCTGTGTGCCACCCCAGAGCTGCTCCCACCTGCCAAGGCTCCGAGCATCCAACAAAACCCCGAGACACAAAGGGAGCTGGGAGTGAAGCCCAGCCCTGCTCCATGACTGCATCCCTGTGCCAGGGCTGGCTCTGAGCAGGGCAGCAGCCCAAGGGCAGCTCCAGCCAGCAGGGCAGGCTGCTGGGGAGCAGGAAAATCGGAATTTCCATACGGGTTCCGTCCCAGCCACTGAGGAGGACGTTGGCAAAGCATATGCCCGGCCAGGGGGAGGTGGATAAAGCACTTCCCTGCAAAGGTTTATTTTGGGTGTGCTGGAGGCTGAAGTCCTGGGCTGGAGTAATCCTGGGGATGAGGTCATGTGTTCCCTGAAGGGGCTGCTTTGTAGCCCGCTAGTTAGCAACGCTTTCTCTCTTATCAAGCATCTGATTAACCTCACAAAAGAGGGGTCTTCAAAAAACAGGCTCAGGCGGAATTGAGAAGTGAATAAGTAAATTGAGTTTGGGGTTGTTTTTTTTTTTTCTTTTTTTCTTTTTTTTTCTTTTTTTTTCCATTTTGCCCAGACAGGCAAAGGGGAGAGGAATAAGATGGGAAAGGGGAACAAGAAACTGATTCCTTGTTCTGAGATGACAGAACAAAGATCTTCACCTATTTTCAAGATTTCTACAGAGCCAGCCCTGTGGCAGACACCGGTAACACCCATCCATGTGGCAAGTGCCACCTGGGAGGGTCACAATGCAGCACAAAGAGCACAAACCATCCCACACCTCTCCCTGCCAGGGTGACCCAGCACCACCCTCAGCAGTGAAACTCTCACCAGAACTGGACTTTTGCTCCGTTATGGAAGAGGTAAACTAAAATGGGACTCCAGTTTTTATTTGACTTGAAGAAAGACTTGGCTGATTTGCACTGATGTCTCTGTAAGCACCCCAGGATATTTATAAATGATACCTACTGTAGTTACTAGAACGATTTCAGTATTTCAAATCAGTTATCAGTATATCAGTTTCAGTATATCAAATCAGTGGTTCCCTACATTAGAAGATAATATTTCTCTTTGTTCCTCTCATTTTGTATAATTTCATTCAATATTTTCCTCCACTGTCTTCTCCATTGGATGTAAAAAAAAAAAAAGAAAAAAAAAGTGTAAAAGTTGTCTCCGTAAAAGAACTGGAGTCAAGTGATGATAAAGTAACAGGTGTAACAGGTACAACTGCTTGAAAGTTTTTCACAACACATTGGAAGGTGCCATTTTTCATTTGATTCTGAAGACTCAGCAAGAAGGAAACTACGAGGGAGTCAGCAGCATTTGAGGAGTTCCTATTCTTGAGAAAAAAATTCCCTGACAAATCTTTTCTGTAAATCTTTGAAACCAGTAATGGCTTGCTTTGAACCAAATGGCCTGTTTGAAAGAATTACCACCTCAATCATTTCTTCAAAGGATTCCTGCTCCTTTTTCTAATAAAAGCTGGAGCAGCCTGGCCTTCAATTACTAAGTGAAAATTCATGAAAGTGAACCCACAGTGCTCATGCTCTCCTGCACCCCAGGACAGAACAAAGAGAATGAATCTCATGTTCACTCCTACCTCAAAAAGCTCAGAGTTGTGCCCACTGGGGAGTAAAACATGCCAGCGCATTTTCAAGCATCAAACTGAATTTTCAGGCAGCAAAATACTTCAAAAGTGCTGGTCCAGGAGCCAGAGGGCTCCTCATTGCTGGCTGCTCTTCCCAATTACCTTCAGCTTGTTACCATCTCCAAGGACAGGGATTCTCCTTTTCCCAAGACAAATTCTGCTCGTTATCCACCCAAGGACTGTAGCTCTGGTTCAAGAACAACCCTCCTGCCCCCCCAGGATGTTTGGCTGAGACTCAGCTTGGCTCGAGATGTAAAACAAACAGCTTGGGAGAGTGGGGAAAGAGAAGAGAGCAGAGCTGGGGAGGGGCAGCACAGGAGACAGACACTGAGATTTCTCAGGTTTGGGATTTGATGGTGCTGCTCTGGTGTCTTAGACAACTCCACTTCCCCTTTTCCTCCAAAACATGTCAGACCAGCTGGTGGATTTGACCCGTGTCGCTGCAGGGATTCTCAGCAGCTAAAAATATGTCTGTGTATTATTATGCTTTTAAAAATCCTGTTTTTATTGGAGGGGAAAAAAAGGATAAGACCATGCAAAAAAGATGCTGCTGAATGAGTTCAAGGGAATAATGCAGCCTGGAGTAGGTTGGCTGAAGTAATGTCTCACTCATGGTTTATGTTGCTCTTTCTTAGAGGTGCAAAGCCCAGGAAATGAAAAAGCTGCATTTATAAAAAGCAAGGGTTTTTCTTACAAATTAGGTTTATTCCCTTTAGGATGTGAGGGGGTGAAACTCTGAATGCTGAGCTGGAAAAGCCAAACAAATGCTCATTTGGAGTAATCTCATTTTTTAGAATATATTTCAGCTAACATTTCCAACACTGTGGATGTGATTTTGGTCCTGGTTCTCATGCAGCATAAGGAAAGGAGCACATTCCTTCTGGATTTGTCCTGCAGGCACCTGGGGAAGGTGATGAACAGGAAAGGGGGCACAGAGCTCACCTGTGCTTTACCACAGAGCCCTGGTTTGTGGTGCTGTGAGGATGGAACTTTCTGGAGGGGACAAGTTCTCCTTTATGGAATCTGGGAATACAAACTGCCAGATTGGCTTACCAGGGAGTCTGTTGAATGGTGGGGAAATCTAAATTGGAATAAAGGTAGAGGTGAAGCAATAGGGCAGCCAAGGAATGTGTTCACCTTGGAATTAGAGTTCAGTGGAATGGTGAGGCACAGAAGTGAGGTGTCATTGCAAAGTGGGAATGAACAGGTCTCCCAGTGAATGGATTGCCCAGGCCTGGAAGAACTGCAGCTCAACAATAAAGGTTGAGATAAAACCTTC